>CM046386.1:11836606-12403866 GCA_025413485.1 Ficus microcarpa | reverse complement strand
TTTCGTATACTTACTTTAACAGAAAACATGCGATTAAAAAGAAATAATTACTCTATTGAAAAACAAATAGAAATTACTAATTTTTCAGAATGGATTTTAAATGTTGGTGATGGAACCACTACTACAAAATGTGGATAACATTTCCACGACGGTTTTCTAACTGTCGTGGAATCCAGAGTCGTGGAATGGGCAAAAATAGGGTTTAAATATGGATATTTAAGAACATACCACGACAGTTCTACGTAAAAAATCGTCGTGGTAAGGAAATCTTCCACGACGGTTTCTCAAGGAAACTGTCGTGGTAAGACCCCCTATATGATGGTTTTTTGACCGTCATGGTAGGTAACAATGAAAAAAAAATTTACGAATTCGTTTCATTTCTCCAAAAACATTTAAATCATAAAACAACACTTTTTTCCGTAAAATTCTCAAATCCGTGCCTTACCTAACCAATTTAATTCAAATCTAAAACACAACCACAATGAACAATCACCAAAAATGTAGAGGACGGATTTTGACCATTTCGGATGGAATATTCCCAACTCAACAATCTATAAAATCAACATTTTAGACGGAACATTTTATCAACAACCACAATCAACAAAAACAACATTTTGGACGAAAAATTTCCAAATCCGTGTATTAGCCAAGCAATATACATTACAACTTATCGGCTTGTCGAGCGTAGGTACTGGCGGAGTGAGGCGAGAGAGAGAGGGAAAGCCGCGTGAATTCCTTGGTGGACCCGTCGGAGAATGGTGGAGGCTGCGTGAGTGGTGGAGGAGGCTATTAGAGAATGGGGCCAAGAGAAAAATTTGAGAGGTGAAATAGAGAGAGGGGGCGCGGTGAGATAGAGCGAGTTTTTGGAGATTTTAAGTAGGGAGGGAGCGGAGAGAGAGAAATAGAGGAAGGAAATTGGACAGTTTTTGGTATGGAGTTAGAGTGTGTATTAGAGAGTGAAAAAGTGAAAAAGGCTCGGAATGTAATGGGGTGGGAAAGATGGTATTATTTTGGGCTTTAATACACGCTCCAAAAACTTAAATTTAATTCAAAAATTTTCAAAATTCCTGCCTTTATACCTACCACGACGGTTTTTGGGGAAAACCGTCGTGGTATGTTCACCTACCACGACGGTTTTCCCCAAAAACCGTCGTGGTAGAGTCCAAAAATAAAAAAAATAAAAAAATTTGTGAAAAAAAACCCTTCCACGACCGTTTTTAAAAAACCGTCGTGAAAAATGCAGCAAAAACACGGAGCGGAACAGAGTTTTCAAAAACTATCGTAGAAGCCGAAGCTTCCACGACAGTTATAAAAAACCGTCATGGAAGAGCATGCTTCCACGACGGATTTTAATAACCGTCGTGGAAGCTTGCAAAATGCAAAATGCAAAAAAAAAAAATATTCTTCCACGACGGTTTTTAATAACCATCGTGGAAGCTTGCAAAATGCAAAAAAAAAAAAAAAAAAATTAGCTTCCACGACGGTTTTTTAACCATCGTGGAAGCTTCGGATTCCATGACGGTTAAAAAACCGTCGTGGAAGCTTTTTTTTTTTTTTTTTTTTTTTTTTTTTTTTACATTTTGCAAGCTCCACGACGGTTATTAAAACCGTCGTGGAAGCATGCTCTTCCACGACGGTTTCATCATGGATTAAGTAATTCTGAGCTTCCACGACGGTTTTCGGAAACTCTGTTCCGCTCCGTGTTTTTGCTGCATTTTTCATGATGGTTTTTTTAAAACGGTCATAGAAACTCCGTCGTGGAATCCACATTTTCTAGTAGTGAACAGTAAATAGAATAAAAGATCCAGAAAATGAAGATGCTATTTGGATTGAAACGCCTGAAAAATTTTTAATACAATATAATATAAATTCTATTGAACAAATTTTCACAACAATATATAATAATTTTCTTAATAATTTCCAAGATATTAATTATTTAAAATAACGTACGATTATTACACCTAATAATAAATCAACTGATGAAATAAATAAATATATATTATCGTTAGTACCTACGGATACAAAAATTTATTACAATTGTGATACTATTCTTTCATCATCTGAAAATCTTGATGAATTAAATCTTTTATATCCCCTGAATTTTTATATACTCTTAACTTTAATGATTTACCTCCCATGAATTAAAATTCAAAATTGGAATTCCTGTTATGTTAATGCGAAATCTTAATCAATCAATAGGTTTATGTAATCGTATTAGAATGATTATTACACAATTGACAAATAGAATCATTGAAGGTCGCATAATTAACTCTAATAATATAAATGAAAAAGTATATATAC
The DNA here is from genome assembly GCA_025413485.1 of Ficus microcarpa. Taxonomy (NCBI): domain Eukaryota; kingdom Viridiplantae; phylum Streptophyta; class Magnoliopsida; order Rosales; family Moraceae; genus Ficus; species Ficus microcarpa. The sequence goes on along the minus strand of CM046386.1, from coordinate 12,401,565 downwards.
CAATAATAGAAATGACAATTCGTGAATCAAAATGACCATTTACTTTAAAGAGACAATAATTTCCTTTAAAAATTTGTTATGCGATGATAATAAATAAAAGTCAAGGCCAATCTTTGAGTAAAGTTAGCTTATATTTAGAAGATGAAATTTTTAGTCATGGCCAATTATATGTTGCTTTATCTAGAATAACCTCACCAAAAGAGTTACATATTTTAATACACGATTCGATTAACAAAATACCCAAATTATGTTAAAAACATTGTTTACAAAGAAATATTGCATAATATTTATCAAATAAAATAATATTAATGTTTTTTTAATTTGCTCTATAGTACAACAATATTTGTAATCTTTAGAGTTGAATACATATATTTTATATATATGTATGTATTGTTCCTATTTTTAAAAATGTTTAGTCCAATATGAGTACTGAAACCAGGAGAGACGCATCAAACAATATGCGCTCGAATATGTCGACTATGGAGGAATACAGATTTCAAAACTGGAAAACTAATAAGCCTTGATTGCTTATTAGTTGACAAACAGGTAATTTATTTTATTTCTCATTATTATGTTAATAAAAAAATATCTTTAATCATTATTTAATATGTTACTAATAATGATAATATATAAATATATAGTCTTTTGAATACAGGATGAGGCAGCACATGGCTTTATTTGTGCAAACGATATTGAATTCATAATAAATAAAATACAAGTTGGCAACATATATGAGATCAGCAACTTCTTCATCACGAACAACAAACAAAAATACAAAATCGTTCCTCATGTAGCAATGCTACAATTTGCAAGATTCACAGTTTTAAAAGACGTTGAGGATGACATACCAAAAATACCACAACTCAAATTTAATTTTGTGGAGTTTGATCAACTAACACCAAAAGTCGACATCAATGATTTTTTATCAGGTAAATCATATTTAATACTCATATTTGTTACTCTTTAATTAATAATTAATAAATTAATTGTATAAAAAATAATAACTAATGCATTCTTATTTATTTTATTGTTTTAGATGTAATTGGTCGTATTATCTCTATTATAGGTATAGAAAAATCCATTATAAATGATAGATCAGTAAAAAGACGAAGTTTAATTATTCCAAATATCATGTAACTACAAATAATATATTATTAAAAATATATTTTTAAAAATTTAATAATTTATTATTGACAAATTATTTATTTGTATTCATTTTATTCAACAGAGAAAAAACACCGAATGTCACCCTTTGGGGAGAACTTGCAGAAAACTTTGATGAAAATACAATCAAAACAATGCCTAATTCAGTTGTGATAGCACTTTCGGCAATAGCAGCTAAATAATATATGGGTAAGTATATCTCCAACAATAAAATAAATAAATAAAACCCATTCCTTTACATAAAAATAAAATAAAAATTTATATCATTAATTACTAACTATTATAATTATACATATACATGGGAACTTTATGTCGCAAGCACCACTGGTATTTTATATTATCTAGATCCAGAGATTGCAGAAATCAAAAAAAAAAAAAAAGAAGGTAATTTAAATTTTCATTCATGTATTATTTTAATTATTTATATTTATTAGTTAAAAAAAACTGACTTTATTTAATATATTGAGTTTTTATAGATTCAGTCATTCTATTCAAGAAATCGATTTTATTGCTAGATCAACAAAACAACCATTATCAATAGAAAAACAAAAGGTTGCCAACCGAACAACAATCGCATAACTTCAGGCTTTAAATCCATATCAAAACCAGATAAATATCAAATTATTATCTATAAAATAGAAAAAAATTTAGGCAACATTATTAATATTATTTTATGAAACAGGAGACAAAATTCACTGTTAAAGCAACTATTACTGAACCTGATATTCGCCAAGGTTGGTTCTACAATACATGTCCAAGATGTTACAGACAACTAAAACAATCAGGGACATCATAGTGATTCGATAGTCATGGAAATTTGACTACAATGCCAATTACTTGGTAATATATTTTATCTTCATAGAAAAAAATGCATATATTAATATCAAAGTAATTAAAAATTAATAAAATATTAAATTTTTTCAACGGGTACAAAATTAATGCGCGAATTGAAAACAACACCGGAGGAATAAATATCGTCATGTTTGGAAAAACTGTTCGATCATTAATAAATAAACCCTACTCCATACTGATGATCCAGGAAGGATATACCGATCCAACCATTATCCCTTCTATTTTGAATCAACTAAAAGGCATTTCAAAAATATTTGTAATCCAATTTCGTCTCCAAGGTGCTTTCATTGATGCGGTCATTGTAAGGACATTTGACAATGACATACAACCAATGTTATTTACATCATCTGAAGAAATTCGACCATCATCAATCTCCATTGATCCAGAGACACCTCAGTTGGGAGGCAGAAAAACAACAAAAAAACAACTTACCTTTACCGAATCTATCACTAAAGAAGTAGAATCAAGGTATATTATTATTCAAATTTTAATTTCAATATTTAGATTTTTTAATTTAACATATATATTTATATATAATTAATTATTATATAATTTTATATATTGTTATTTTAATCCTTAGTATCAACCTCTTCCATCGCATCCTCAAATTGTATCTCCAAGCGATCCATCAAAAAGACAAAAAGAAACCAGGTAATATTATTTTTTGTACATAATTACACAATAAATTAATAAATTTATTTTAATTCATATATCAATTATAAATATCATTTTACTAACATATAAAAATATTTTTATTATAACAGATTGGTAGAGAAAATGAAGAAGGTTAAACATGAATGACACGAAGTCATTTTACGAAGAAAAATTCCCTACTTCAATACTTTTTGTTTATGTAAATATAAATATATATCTATACTAATATATATAATTCAGACATCGTAATGTAAATCTAAAAATACAAAAAAACCAAACTAAATTCTCAAAGTTATTGTAAATATATTACCTTTCTTAATTAATTGTAGTTAGTATATATTATTTGTTTTCATATTTTGTTTTTAACGTTTTTCTCCCATTACCATGCAACACATGGGTATTAGACTAGTTCTCTCTATTTCTCTAAGTGTGTATCTTTCTCTCAATTATTATTGTTCTATTTCTTTCTTTATCTTCATGAACTCTCTGATCCATTTCTAGAGAGCGTGAATCCATCTTCAAAAACAAGAGAGAGAAAGAGAATCCATTTACAAATAAATTAAAAACAAAAATTAAAATCAGATAGAAGAGAGGGAGAAAATTTTTTTTTACTAAAGTTATATGTATATATTTTTTAGAAATTGGTATTTATTTTTATAATCAAGATTTATATCTAAAAACATATTTGTTTAAACTTTAATGGTGTGTCATGTCAGCGTTTCCATTGAATATAAAACAGAAGTGGATGGAAGAGGTGAATTGAATTACTTTGCATATATTAGAGGGCATAATAAATGGTTTTAATATCTCAGGGGCAAGAATACATAGTTTAAGGGGCATTTATAAAATTAATTCTTTTTGTTTTAAGGGGGAAAAAAGAAAATATTGCTGGGTTGGTCCCTAAACTTTTAATTTTGTACAACGTTGATCTATGAATTCTTTTTCATAGCTGAGATGACCCTATAGTATTAAAATATTACTACTGTAGTCCTTTACCTCAATTTTTAGACGAAATCCATTCGTTAGCATCACTTTTTGACCAAATTACTAACGGATTACATTTAAAAATTAACATAAATGACTTTTGTACCAAAATTTTAATAGTTTTAGGGGTATTCCATGTTCTTTTTTTCGTAACTAGAATGCCAGAAACTATTTAAACGTTGCCACAGTAGTCATTTCCGTTAATTTTTTGATAGAATCTGCAGTTCGCACCCTTTTGACCAAATTATTAATAGATTACACCCAAAAATTAATAGAAATGACTATTATAGTAATATTTTAAAAATTTAAGGACATTCTAGTTGTAAAAAAAATTTTGGGGATGAAAGTTGCACGAGGTCAAAATGAGTAATTTACCTTAAAAAAAGGGTTAATTATTTGTTCCATTAGTCCTACACTAGTGTATTTGTGAGGCTTTGGTCACTTTTTTATTTTTTATTTATTTTCACCATAGCTAAACTGACTTTGAACAATTAAAAAAGTTAACAAAAAGTTCTTAAAATTTTTCAACGAAAACTATTAACAGTTGGCTTAATTGCTTAATTGGTCCCTAACCTATTAGATTTGTGACATTTTGTCCTCAAATTTTAAACTGAAAAATTAATTTTTATGTACTAAACTAACCTTAAGAAAATGAACTAGGATGTAATATTTTTAAACTGGAGTTTAGGAATTTTTTTATTAGAAATGAGTTAATATTTTTGAATGTGTGTTTGGTTCAAATGTATTGGAATACTCAAATAGTGTAAAAACCTGAAATGTATTTGGGGAAAAAAAAACAACAACAAATCAAAATGGATCTTGTTTCGAACATGTTGTCGTTATGAGCATTTAAACACAAAAATCATCTCATTTCTAAGAAAGTTGTGAACTTTTAAAATGCGAGTTTTCTGAAAATGAAAGAGAGAGGAAAAAAAAAAACAAAGAAATATGTCACTGCGACATATAAAGCATGTTCGGTATGTTGTATTAGCACTCCGTATTTACGTAATACAATGTTTGGCAACATCTTTGTATTATATAATTTAATATGAAATTAAAAATTAATACAATATGGACCGTGATATGTTATATGAGAAAAAACCTCTGTATTAGGTTGTATTATAGAGTTTGATCTATATAATTATATCAAAACACAAAATATAATAGATTTCATTACGAAGGTTAGGATCTGGTTTCTGGACGGGGTCGGGGTCAAGGTTAGGTTTCGAGATCGGGCATGAGTTTTGAAACGATGGTCGAGATTGGGTTTCGGAACTAAGGTTGATATCGGGTTTTGGGACAAGGTTGGGTTCAGATTTTAGTACTAGTATCAGGGTTTGATCTTGGGATGGCGATTAGGGTTGGGTTTCGAGATAAGGCCGATGTTGGGTTTCAGGATGGGGATGGGTTTCTAGATGAGAGTCTAGGTTGAGTTTTGAGCATCGAGTTCAAGGTCAGGGTTGGGTTTTAGGATGGGGATTGGGTTTGGGTGTTGATGTCAAGGTTAATGTCGTCCCAAAACCTGACATCGACCCATGTCCTGAAACCCAACCCTAACTCTCATCCAGAAACCCAACCCCCCACATCCCACTGTCCCAAAATCCATCCCTGACCCTGACCCTTTTTCCCAAATTTTGACCCTGAGCCCCAACCCCTCATCCCAAAACCTAATCCCAAAACCTAATCCCAATTCCAACCTCCGTCTTGAAACCTAATACCTACCCCCATCCCGAAACCTAACCCCTTGATTCAAAATCTAAAACCCAACCTCGACACCTATCCTGAAACCCAACCTCGATCGCCATTATGAAACCTGACTCTGATTTTGAATCTCGACCTCGACTTGAATCATGAAACCAAACTTTGGTCCCCGTCTCGAAACTTGACTCTAGTCCTAGGGTCATAACATATATTTTATCTTTTAAAAGCTTGATTCTCATTACACTACAATACAGTGACAGACAAACAATGTATTATGTTGTATAATATTGTAATGCAATGCAAAATTAAATATCGTATTGTCTAATAGCAACACAATACAATACAATACATTGCATTTTATACAATACAATACGGCGTGCCAAACAAGCCCATGAGTGTTTCAAAATGAAGTAGTATACCAATTATAATTTAGAAATAAATTGAAAAAATTTTGGTTGGAACTAAATCATCAATGCCCCTTAATCTTAAACCTACAATTATAAAATGCTAATAGTTATCGAGTTTAACTGAATTTTTGATGCAGTTATTAGCCTTTTCCTTGTGAAAATTTACGACTTTGTTACTACTTCCTTCTTTCCCTTTTTCCATCATACCAAACATAGCATTAGGGTAGGAAATTCGTTTTGAGACCAATCTCTTAAATTCATTAGAGACCATAAAGACCCTATATATACACTCAATTATTTCATTTATTTTATTTTAAAAATATTCTTTTCTAGCTTCATGTGAGGTTGACACGACGTATATAACTTACTTGTAATATTACATCTGACTCTACTTAAAGGTGCAGAGTTCAAATCACCTGTCCCAAGTAAAAACCAAAAAACAAAAAAAGGATCCAAGGGAACCCTTCACTTTCTTGTATTGGAAACATCCCAAGGCAAAGTACGGGATTCAAACCTTAGACAACTCCCTAAATGAGAGTCTAAAAAGCGAACTCACAACCACTATGTGCAAAGCACTTGTATGCCCCTACTTAACTTTTGATTACTTAATTTTATACAAATTATATTTAATTTTTCATTTCTATGCTATATCATAAAAAATAATTTACCCACAATCACACTTAATTATAGGGATGACAATGGGGTAAAGCAAGATTGGAAAATGCTTTCCTATCTCCTTTCCCACCTCGTGAAATCGTCTCCATCCTTAACCCCATCTCAACCTGAAAAGAAGTAGAGTCGGGTCAGATTCCCTCTTAGAACCCAATCCCCATTTAGTATAACTAATTAAAACAACTTAATACCAAAAAAAAAAAAAAAAAGGAGGAAAATTTATGATAAAATTAGTTCCAAAATCAGAGATTACACAACAAAAACCAAGTTCTAAATATACAGAAACCAAATCTTTATAATATAAGCAGAATTCGAATTAAAAAAAAATTATGCTTAAAATTAGATTAACAACATATATGAAATGCCAAAACACAAAAAAGATGTATATTAGGACAGAGGCGGGCGAAGGAGTAATTTTTTGGTCTTCGCCTTGCTCTTGACTTGGGGACATCCCAATCCCGTTCGAAATGAATTCGCATTGACCCTGGCCCCACGAGGAAAATTACCATGGAAAATAACCATCTCTACTCAATAATTGCTATTTATCATTATCTTTTAATATAATGAAAAATCTTTTTAATTTTTTTAAGTAGTACCAATACTGAAAATTTGAATCCTCCCAATTTTAAGTTTTAAAAAAATAATCTTCTTCTAGCTTAGGTATTAAAAATATGAGTTATCGCTTCACATACTTCGAAAGCTCTCCAACCATTCTCGTCGAAATATCCATGCCTTACATATCAATGCTTGAAATACCACGATATATATTCAATATTTAGTCGGGGGAAAAAAAAACGGACTAGGCGTGATAAAAAGAAGGGTCACTAATAGAAATATTGGTCAAGAGAATACTAAAATATGAGAAAATAACAATAAAGTTGAAGAGCTTATTCACAAAAAAAAAAAAAAAAAAAAAAAAGAGACTGAATAGAGAAAGAGAATGCTTTACTTCCTAGACGACGTATTAACAATACATAAAACAACCCACCCAACAAGAAGCGCTAATAAGATTGCTGTTTTTTTCCAACATCATTAACATATAAAATTTATATTAAAAAAAATAAAACAAAGAAAAAGAAAATCCTGCGATTTCCAACCAAAAGGGAAATAATTTAATTTGTACTCAACTAGGTATTATATTTTCGCCCCCGAAAATCTCATCAAAAAAGGTATAAAAGAAAAGGAACAAAAAAAAAAAAAAAAAAAAAAAGGGAAGATTCAAATTCTTTAAACTCAGGAGACATCATCACAATTAGTACTAATAAGTCCAATTTCTTCATCTTTCTCATCCTCATTTCTCTTCTCCTCATCTTGGTCTGTACCTGAAGTGAGTTCGTCGGCCCGCTTACTCATTTGCTTCCAATCCGTCCTAACCAAAGTGTAAATCAACATAACCAAGCACGCGACTTGGGACGAGAGAAGCCCAAACCACAAGCCCCTAAACCCGAACCCAAGCCCAAAAGCTGCAATGACCGCCACCGGCAACCCAACCCCGTAAAAACGCGCATAGGTTTATCCTCGCCCCCATGGTGGGCCGGGCTGTCCCATTCAGAATCCCGCACGCGGCGGTCTGCGGGGTGTTTGCGATCTCACAAAGCCCGAGCAACGGTAGGGTTTTGGACACCAATCGCAAGACTTGTGGCTCGTCCGTGTAAAGCTTACCCCACCACGACCTCGCCGTCATCATAAAAGTAAATGCAAAAAGCCCAAACCCAAAGGCGACAATAAGCCCGAGTATCGCTGTCCACTGGGCTCGAATCGGTTGCCCAGAACCCAGGGCGACCCCAACACGCGTCGTCAAGCCCGCGTTTAAGGAAATGGGGAAAACATACAACAACCCAGTGGTTTGAATCAAAATCCCCATAGAGGCCAAACTGGCTTGAGGATTACTCAACACCCCACACAAAAACATCATGATTTCATACCACCACCATTCCAAACAAATTGCGGCACAACTGGGCAGGGCCAGTTTTAACAATGGGCCCCAGCCCGTAAAAGCCGAAAAAATTGTAAGCCCACGCCAGGGATTTAGGGCTCTACTCGAGATATATATGTAAATCACCAAGCCCACATTGAGGTTCAAAGTGTTCCAAGCCAAGGCCAAAGCGACTCCACCAACACCCAATCCGAGATAAGTGACCAAAAAGTAGTTAATTGGAAGGTGCAAAACGGCTGAACATGTGGCAGCTATGGTTAGGGGGGCAGTTAGGCCTTGTGTTCTTAGGAAGATCCTAAGTGGTTGAAGATGGGCTTGTGCAAGGAGCTCGGGGATCGAGCAAGCCATGTAGATTTTCGCGACACGTGTGATCGCAGGGTCTTGGCCAAGCCAAATGCAAATTGGCTCCATGTTGAGCCAAAGAGCGGAAATGGGGATGGAGACGAGGAAGAGGAGGCATAGGGTTTTTTGGAAGGTTTGGGAGAGGACCGACATACGCTTGGCGCCAAATGCCTGGCAACAGATGGGGTCCATTCCCGAGGAGAGGCCTCGGAGGATGGAATTGCCGGTGATGTTGCCAAATCCAAGGGCAAGGGAGCCGCCTGCCAGCTCGGCCTTCCCAAGGCGACCGAGGAAGAGCATGGAGACGACAGAGCGGGAGTAAAGGAGCATGCTCGTCATTAGGATCGGGCATGCGATCTTCACTAGTGAACGTAGCTCCTCGCTTACCTACACGACACACGACACATTAGTATTGATTAGCATATAAATTTGTGAATGTTAAATATCATCGCGAGTTTGCAATATTACTTCTTGTATCAAATTTGGACCCCGAGTGAGGTGGAAATACCGTTCCCGTGTTGCAATTAATGGAATGATTTAATTTCTGATTAAAACCGCTAGGTTAGCTAGTACCTAATCGAGGGATCAAAATTGGTTAATAAATTATTGTCTATAATATATATATATATTAAAAAGTTTAATGGTATCTTGCCACTATGAAGCATATCTTTGAGATACAAAGAGAGACTGCATGTGTGTGTACATTTCTGTGTGCCAGGTATTTTAATAATGTGATATATATATATATATATATATTTTTGGTTGACAAATGCAAAAACAGTTCAAAAATGAAATTTAGAATAGAATATTTGATATAATATGTTTCCCCCACAGTAAAACTATTATCAGCTTTCGACTTTGTGGCATTATCTAAATTGGTCGTGGCCAACAATTGCATATGAAGTGGGTCAATTTGCTTGTCTCCAACAATAATTATTCTCCGGTATATGCTCTCTTAAAGTCAAGCCAATAGAAAGAGAGAATCTGAAGTGATTGTAAGTATATTCTAACGGTAATTTTACATTTGAATTCATTAACAAGTGAAGAGTTAGAATTTCTTAACTCTCAACTTAAAAAAAGAAAAAGGAAAAAAAAGAAAAAAAGAAAGAAACGAAAGAGAGAATCTGAATCTGCTACATAAATGGTGGATTTACTAAACTATATATCTATAAAGGTAATCCTTAATCTAAACTTTTATTATCCATATACAATAGTAAACAAGATAAGAAAAAACCTGTTTATAAAAGTACTCAAAAAAATTTTTTTTTTTTCTGGGTTCCTTTTTCATGGAGGTCAAACAGAACATCAGAAGGAGGAATTACAATTTTTATTTGTATTCTTACGCCAATGAAATATATATATGTATATATGTATGTATATAAATAGATAAAGACACAAAACAAAATCGAATTTCTAAAGGATAGAAAATATACCAAATTGCCTTTACATACACCTTTCTCATTAAAAAAAAAAAAAAAAAAAAAAGCCTTAAAAGCCGAACTGTTTTATTTCAACTATAAGAAGTTATAAGTAGCGTCATAAAGATCTATCTAAGGTTTACATGAATTTCATCAAGAAAGATTCGATATCTGGAAGTGATTTGATTTTTCTTTTATAGCGTCAAAGAAAAGGTTTTTCACGAATTTAATTGTATTATATGTATAAAGCAAATGTTAAGCTTAACAGACAACAGTAGCCGACAATATTAAGGCTTTATTTGACATACTAGTTTAACTCTAATTAAACTGTATTTTTTTTTTCTGCAAAAATTATAACTAGTTTTTAAAAGATTAATCAATTCCGACTTAAAAATTTTACTCCAACTAAAGATCTAAACGGATGCTAAATAATCCTAAACAAAATGTTCCTTTCGGCTGAGATTAAGAGAAATGCTATGAAGTTAAACAAGCTAGGGCTACAAAGATATTTATGGTTTAGGATAATTCTTACCACCCCAAGCTCCGTATTAACATAATAATAATAATAATAATAATAATAATAATAATTGTTATTAATAATAATAACACCAAGCGTAATTAATTGTGTGAACCAGAAATAGTGGGAATGGGACCCACCATCCGCCTGAATGTGCCAGATATGGTACCTTATGGGCATCTTGATGGTACGTTGTTGTTCTCTGTATATTAAAGAAACTGAAAGATTATTTGAGTGGTCCATTTGAATTGGAGAAATATTACAGTTATTTTAATTAGAATTAAATTGAGTTTTAAAATTATATATTTTGTCAAAAGAGAATTGTTTGAAGTAAAAAATATAAAAACTTGAAATGTGTATAAAACAAATATATCAATGTGAATTTTGTTTTATTAAAAATAAAAATCATCTCATTTTAATTTAAAATAACAAAATTATAGATTATTAAAACTTGAGTTTTTAAATTAGAGTTGGAAATGTGAACATAAGCGAAAGTTTACTTTTGGAACAAAAAAAAAAAAAAGAGACAAAAAACAGTTTGAATTCTTTGATTGAAGTGAAAGTGCCAACCATATGCAAAAGGTTTTTGTTTCTCTTCTATGGAAAAATAAAAAAATAAAGACAGAAAGGAAGAAGAAAGGGAGAATCTCTTCAAAAGTGTGTGCTCTTAGAAAACAAACACAAAGGACTCAAGGCATGCAAGGTCCAGCACCAAGTTTGCTCTTTTTTTTTTTTTTTTGACCTACTAAATTTTATATGCGTGTACATTCACATGGACCTATATATGTACATATATATATATACGCACATATATACACATATATACATATATGTGTATATGTGTTCCTTTTATATACAAAAACCAATCGCTCTAGGATGGTAATAAATAGATTATAACTATTTCCCTTTGAAATGATAATCATAACAGCTCACTTCCAAGGACAAAAACAAAACAAAAAACTTTGGCCAAAACAGGCTTAATTAGTGTGTGTGTGTGTTTGTGTGTATTTACATGTATGCATCATTCTAGCAATGTGGATTTTTATCTATGTACATATACACGTATGTAACAATATCAAACAAAATAATTAATTCTTAAGTAAGATATTATTAAAAACAAATATGCATGGTGGGATATATAATATATATATATGTCTTTCAAAATATTCCTCCTTAGGTGGCATAATGGAAATACAAATTTGCTACTTTCCTTTACTCGATTTCATTCCAATTATGTCATTTCCAACTATCAAAAACAAAAACAAGAAATGTATATGTGTGTATATACATAATAATTTGAGAAAAGGAGTAAAACAAAGGTACAAAAACTAGAGTTGTTTCCTCTTCCCCTTCCTCACTTCTGTCTATGACTTGTTTGACATGATTTTGTGAGTTCATAATGATATATATATATATGCATATAGATGCATGCATGGAAAAGAAGAAGAAGAAGAAGTAGAAGAGGAAAAAGAAGTGGGAGAAAAGAAGAGAGAGAGAGAGAGAGAGAGAGAGAGAGAGAGAGAGAGAGGGAGAGGAGGGAGAGAGAAATAGTACCTCATTAAGTGGAATATTTTGAAGAAGGCCATTGGCCGGAAGAAGCCGATATAGAAAGCCGCCGCCACGGGAGCCGCCACTGCCGCTGCCGCTGCCGCCGCCGTCGCCGTCGCCGCCGTCGCTTTCGACGACTAGAGCTCTCATTATTGAGGCTTCATTGTAGTATTCTCCACCAAGACCATCCTTTTGGATCAAAGGGTCACGAGTTTCTCGAGATTCCGGACCAGGGCACATGATTTTATAGGATGGTTTATTAAATCCGAGTTTTTTTTCTAAAAAGGGACACAGAAAAACAAACTTAAAAAAAAAAAAAAACCCCCCAAAAATTATATTTAAAAAAAAAAGCAGCAAGTAGTACAACCAAACGGACCAGTTTTTTCAGACGGCGTGTTAATTCTCTGGGGTCGGGTCCAGATTAAACTAACTACAAAAAAGATTTAATGTTTCTGCAAAGATCAATAACACCACACATTATTATACATGTATATGAATAAACAATGTATAGATATATATATATTTTCTCTATGAAATTCATAACAGCATATATATATGTATACATTTACGTAGCATTTTCACGTTTTAAAAGATGCATTAAATACATATATAGACATGTATAATGGCAGATTAATTACATTTCAAAACCGTAGTGGAATCTTTTGATTTTTCATGACGGTAGATTTTACGACTGTAGTCTTGCTAACTTTTCACAACTGTTGAATCATCTTTTTTTTTTACTAGTAAAATCTTCGCTTGCGTTTGTTCACCGGTTGAAGATGGAATTTTTAAGTTGGAGTTGGTCGACTTTTCAAAAATAGTTATAAATTTTGTTGAATTTTCAAAAAAAGATAAAATTGAAATAAAAAAAGTACAATTTAGTTAAAATTAAACTATGATGCCAAACAAAACCTTACCAAAATTACAGCTTACTTTAAGTTATGTATGTGTGTATATATATATATGTATGTATATAACATTACCTGAGTTGCGCTGTGCTACTGCTCTTCGGCCATGTTGTTTACAGCTTACTTTAAGTTATGTGTGTGTGTGTGTGTATGTATATGTATATAACATTACCTGAGTTGCGCTGTGCTACTGCTCTTCGGCCATGTTGTTGGGAATGTAGTTGCAGAGGATGATGGAAATGTAGGGATATTATGATGCACTCAAACATGGAAACAATTATGTTTGGAACCAAACAAATCGTCAACTACTAATCACTTAACTATATATATAGAGAATTAGATATATATGCATATATACATATAAGTATATTTATATAGTTATGGTACGCTTATACATGTGTGTATATATATACATATATCTTTATGAATTTGTCCACTAGTCTTTGTGTGATTTTTTAATTTTTATTTTTTGCTTTAGCTCAAGGAATATTTATTCTTGTCATGTCATGTAATGCTATTCACATGGGGAGAAATGAGCTACTAGTGGACTAATACACACACACACACAAACATATATATATATATATATGTGTTATATGTATATATACATATGTCTATTTGAAACGTTTTTATCCGTTTGGTAAAGTCAATCGAATACGACAATACTGTTGAAAAATTTTCCTCACTTACGACGTTTGAGACATGTCTTTGGAACGAGAGGACCGGAAAAGACGAACAATCTTGGAAATAACGAGCCATAATAAAATCCGCTAGGGGAGAATTAAATATATTCATCGGCTATAAATCATAGTAATAAAGTAGTATCTAGAGCAAAAAATATATAATAATAATAATAATAATAATAATAATATAGTCCTAAGTTATATTATATGTGGGTAATTTCTAACTTATTTGATGTTCTTACTCTCATTCTTATATAGTCTTATGTGTTTTTATAACTTCATCTCTCTGTGTAATTTGTTAATTATATTAAGGTCTTTAATGATATATTTTAGTTTGAAATACCAATAGAAACAACTTTTCAATTCTCTAATTTATGAGTGTCTGCGTTTAAATTTTGCAACAAAAAAAATAGAATTATTTATGACTATAGATCAAATTACCATTGAGATATTAATAGAATGGTTGAAACAACAATTCCAAACGATACTACAAAATAAGAGGTGTTCGTTGAAATTTTCATTATATTATAAATGTTTAAGTCTAATTTTCAGTCATATGTGCATTTATATGTTTTACCTATGTCTATTGAAATATATGTTGAAATTGAATAAAGTTATCGAGTTCAAGTTTTATCTCAACTTTTTAAAACAAATTTATAATTTTTTTAAATTAGTACGTCAATTAACATTCAAAGTTGTATCTACTAATGAAAATATAATTAATCATTTTGATATTAAAAATTAGGATTTTTAACATATTCTTTAGACTTTAAGTAAGAGATATTGAACTCATTCAAAAAAAAAAAAAAAAACGAAATAAAAGAAAAAGAAAGAAAGAAAGAAAGAAAGAAAAATTTAAACTCAAGACATTATTATTGGGTGAAAATAACAATCCCAATTCACTTTCCCACCACCTTTTGGAGGTGCGGTTTTTTTTTTTTTTTTTTTTTTTTTACACTTAATTCCCTTTTCCTATGTCAATAATTATTACTAATTGCTTAATTAGTCATTTATTAATATATTTTGGACAATTTGTACATTATTTAGGTGTTCTTTAGTCCTATTATCTCTTTTTTTAAATTAAATTGGGAGTCCAATTATTGGGAACCTGCGGACCAAACTACTCAAGGTGAGCTATATTGTGGACCACCCCCCGGCCAACCTTTTATAAAACATAATTATTGGTGCTACATCTATAAAGAATTAAGCAGGACAATAATTTTAAAAATAGTTGCTCAAGAAAGTATGTAATTTGGAGGGAACTATTAACATATATATATATATATATGTATATTATTATATGCACACCATTTCCCGTTACATGGAGATGACTTTTTCTTTTTAAAATCAATTTTTTACAATTGCTAATTAGGTAATGTTGAGTGCTTAATTACCGACATACTACATGCCTTATATTGGGAGAATATAAAAACGAAAGAAATGATATTGCTTCCGGGATTGGCCGAACTGCCAAAGTGTGTGCGCCAATAAAACAAAACAGTTTCTTGGGTTAATTACAAAATGGACTATTTACTTTTAAATTTTTCTTAAAATAGTTTTCTATTTTTGAATATTACATTTCAATACCATATTATTCAATCTTTTTACAAATATCTCCTCGATCAATGATAAGATTTGGAAAATGTATTAAAAAAAATATCCAATTTAATGAATCCTGCAAATAATATAATATTATTTTGTTACTGCTACCTACGCGACAATTAACATTATATTTCAATGTGGTTGCAGGCTTAGTACAAACGCATCAATAATTTCCACACTTACTTCATTATAAGATTTAGAGTTTGAATCATCCTATCCTCAAAGTTTTGTGTTTTAATTTTTTAATTTTTTAATTTTTTTTATAAATTCATTGGCCACTACCCTACCATGTTTTGATTCGTGTACTTGCTTGTGCCCCCTTCTTTCTTTGGTGCTTGCTTGGATCGCTATCTTATTAGCAATAGTGTTGTTTTTCTATTGGAGCTTCCCTTATTCCTCTTTTTTCAAGCAGAATGATTCAAAACGGGTTTCTTGGTAGAATTCTTTGCCTCAAGAGGTCTCTCTTATCGAATGACATCAAATGCCGGTATCAGTTAGCGTTCTTTATGGGCATTATTAATTAAAGACACATAGTCAACTCATGTATCTTGAATAGACTTCGAAAGCGACTGTTGCACTTCTGCAGAAAATTCACAGGTAGAGAGTAGGTGAGGTTTTTCCTCACAAATTCAATGGGAATAAGGCAGGAGAGTAGTGTTCATAAGGTAAGGAAAGTGGTCACTAGAGAGGAAGCCAAACAAACTTGTACCTGGTAGTGGGTAAGGATATTTAATTAAAATCCATATTCACGCTGGGGCATCCACCTTCTCAGGATTATCTAGGCATTCCAATCTTTACCTTTATAAACTATTAATCTTCAGCAAATAAAAAAATAAAAAAAATAAAATCCACATTCTATTTTTTATTTTGCGCTTAGATGCACTCGGCAGATCCTAAGTAGAGCATGATGCCAAATAGTTGATTGAGTGAATAATCGCAGTAAGGAATATATTTCGTTCATGTTGTTTGGGAGTCAAAATAGTGGTGAGACACTATATTTGTGCCTGGTAGCTTATGAATTTGACTGTGGGATGAGAAGAAAGTCAGAGATTTCTGGTGATACAAAGATTACAATTGGTTTCTAAGAAAAAGGTTCCTTCCACTAGTCCTTGTAAGAAGAATGTTGATTCTGTTTGGCTTTCAGGTTTAAACTTAAAGTTTTTGTCTCTTTTTTTTTTGTCTTTTTTTTTTTTTAAATCAACAAAAGTTATAAATAATTTTTAAAAAATCAACTAACTTCAACTTAAAAATTCTATTACAAATTCGTATACCAAACACAAGCTAAATTAAACTATATGTGACATATAGCGGTGGAGCCAAAAAAATATTTTCAACTGAGGCATTATAAAAGTTAAAGACATTTTTTTTTAAATACTAAAGGAAGGGATGATATCCTATTTTAAATGTGGGCAAAACTATAATTTTATTTTAAAATAAGGGTACGGCTTACATTTTACAAAGAATTCAAGTATAAAAACAAAATTTTGTTTTTAAATGTGGTTAGGGCACGTTTCCCAAGTCGCTTCGCTAGTGGTCATGAAAGAATATATGAAATTGACATTCCATTAATAGGAAGGAAAGAAAATATGGTCGACCGAAAACCTGTAAGGGATAGAAAATTGGAATGATTAAAAGGATGTTACTTTTCCCTCGGTTTCTTTGGTAGGTAGGAAGGAAAGAAAATAAGAAACATGTACAAATAAATATTTTATTTATTTACTTATATTTTTTTTAACCTTTAAAACAAGAACAAAAAGTAATTTTAATCATCACCGAATGCATTTAATTTTTCTAACTAAAGCTGAAAAAATAAAAATTGATGGGTCCCGTCACACCTTTTATCCATCTTGTATTTCTGTCTCGCGTCTTTTCTTTCTTACTAAGGTCTCGTTTGGTGAATGAGTTTAAACTCAAATTTTTCATATCAGTTTTTGTCTTTTTCTAAAAAGTCAACAAAATTATAATTAGTTTTTAAAAAGTTAACCAATTCAAATTTAAAAATTTCAACTCAAACCGTTTCACTAAATGGACCCTTAATAAACTACTCTAACATTTTCATTTTAATTATCGCCCTCTCACTTCATTCCTTCTCCTTTTTATCCTACCAAATACAGCATACGGGTATGTTTGGTAAGAGGGATGAAACAAGACACAGATGGATAGGATAGGAGGGAAAGGAAGCTGGAAGAAAGTGATGAACGGTAACTTTGTCAAATAGTATGTAATGATAATTGTTATCTTTGGTTACCTAAAAAATTTGTTATATTTGGTCCCTTATTTGATATAGAAAGAAAAAAAAAAAAAAAGGGAAAAGAGAATGAGTTTTATTTTGTTTCCTTATTTTAATTTGTAAATGTTAGTTTCTTGTTTTGTAGTTTGTTTTCTTAGCTCTTGTTTGGTTCATCATTTCAATTCAAATTTTTTCTCTTCGTTTTTGTTTTTTTCTGAAAAAGTTTTTTTGTCTTTTCTGAAAAGTCAATAAAAATTACTATTAAAACTTAAAATTTCTAACTCAAATTGGTAAACCAAACGGACCCTTAATTCCCTTGCGGCCCAAACTCCTTGAATAGAGGGGTTGACGAAGTCATAGGAGTATCTCTCTCTTCTAAATAGAGGGGTTGACCAAATCTTCGTAAATTTCTTTTACTGCAAAATTGCTAAGAAGTATTTTTATCAATTTTGGATAACCTATAATAATTTTACCCAAATATTTTTTAATTTCTTCCATCTTTTGCACTAAAATTCATATTTTCCTGATTATTTATTTAGGATGTAAAATGTGCAATTGAGTTATCTTATGGATCAAGATTTAGATTGGAAAATGAAACACATAACGATTCTTGATGCCTTGCATGCCTTTTTCACCATTAAAATTTTTTCTCCATTTTTTTATGGTAAATTGCTCATTTAGTCCATAAACTTTCAATCTTGTGTAACTCTTGTCCATGAACTTTTTTTATAGTTGGAATGTCCCTAAACTTTTTAGATGTTGTTACAATTGTCCTTTCTCTCAATTTTTGAACGGAATATGTTAGTAATTTGATCAAAAAGTGGTGCTAACAAAAAATTATATCCAAAAGTTAATGAAAATTACTAATGTTGCAATATTTTTAATGGTTTATGGCATTTCCAGCTATGAAAAAAAGAATAAGAAATGCCCCTAACTTATTAAAATGTTACTACAATTATCATTGTTGTTAATTTTGAAACAAAATTTGTTAGTAATTTAGTCAAAAAGTGATATTAAGTAACAAATTTTGTCTAAAAATTAACGTAAAATGACTCTTGTAATAACATTTTAATAGTGTAGGAGTATCTCAGCTACGAAAAAAAGTTCACGTACTAAAGTTACACAAAATTAAAAATTCAGGGACAAACCTTGCAATTTACCTTTTTTTTTAATCTGAAGTTCAAAGAAAGCCACAAAATTATTCTTTTTCTTATTTTATTAATCTTTCTAATGTTTTTGCTCCACTAACTTTTCTTGTTTGTTTTTGTCAATCTCCTCGTGAAATAGATGCCCCAAACTATACCGCACACCTTTCTATTCTGGGTCTTAAGCTGTGACTTGATAAATTTTAGCTTCTTCATGACTATAAACGTCCTGCAGCTATTAAAGCAAGGGATGTGCAGGTATATCACCTTTTTTAAAGAAGTTTTTAATAAACGGCCGAAGTTCTAAGCCACAAAGGAATGCATGTAATCACAGAGAGTCCACATCTGGGAAATCTAGTGCTTATATATTGGATTAAAAATCTAACAGATTAGGATTTTTCAATCCAAATATTACATACTAACATCTAATCCATGTAATCTGATCCTGAACGTCCCAAATTCCAATAGCATAACTCTTTTATGCTTAAAAATATATAATAATAAAACTTTCAATGGAAAAAAGGAAACCATCACATGGTTTCCCAATGACAAAGGATGATAGAACATTTTTTGCAGTGATCCTATGCTAGGCTGTTTCTTCATAGCAACTTGTATTAAAAAAAAAAAAAAAAAAAAAAAAAAAGGAACACTCTCATCGTTAAACATACACAAGTTAAGCTTTCAACCAATAAATAAATAAATAAATACATAAATAAATAAAACATTCTCAGTTAAGCTTAGATATAATTAAAAAAAAAAAAAAAAAACAAAGGAGATAGTATTTATCTTTTATCTTTTTTTTTTTTTTGGGGTAATTGGAGATAGTATTTTTCTTGTAAAAGTTGTTAAGATGGAAGGTACAAATCTCAACTGACGAGGAATGATTCTCACAGTCACACATCCTGATATTATTATAAGTTCATTTTACATATGAGACCATGTGCAGTTCAAAGTAATTTGTAATTATGCTTGTCTTATTCAAATCCTTGTCTTTCTAAGTACGGCCCCAATTAAAATTGAGGTCCAATAACCTTTCCTCAATCCAAAAAAAAAAATTGGACATGTAAATTTATCTTAGAAAAGTACTTCAACTCTCTTTTAAAGTAAACTTAGATTAAATAATCCAAAAGCTTTTTAAAAACAAGAAAATGTTTCAAGTAGCACCCAAAAGTTTCACAGATACGGAATCTTTTTTTTTTTTTTTTTCTTTTCTTTAGCACAAATTATACGATTGGTAGTATTACAAAGTGGCTTTTATGGATTTTGCCTAGTTCCTTGAAACTAAAAAGTATTCAGTTAGATCTGAGCGAATTGTACTTGTGGTGTGAATATAGAGTGAACATCCCTTTTTTTTTTTTTTTTTTTTTTATTTTTTTATTTTATTTTTTTTTAGGGTAATTGGCAAGAACAATCCCCGACTTGTTTATTAAGTTACACTTTGATTGATGAATTTTTAATTTCAACAAATAACTCATCATAATGTTGATTCCGTTGCAATCTTGGTCGAATTGAAAACGGTCGTCCAATTTTTATATAACTCATGATGTGACTCTAATTTAACGTTGAATTCTCTATTATACCCTTAGTATTAAATAAAAACCTAATAATTTAAAGAAACAAAGTACCGAAAATCCCTAACCTAAAAACCTAAAAACCTAATCACCCGATATGGAGAAGGGAAAAAGGTGTGAAGGCAATAGCTCGCAAGGAAAGAAAATCTGTACAGCAACAAGACAGCCCTTGCACTGGCTTTATGAGAAGACCCCAACGGTAGTGAGGTGAACTATGTTCTAGAAAGCAAGAAGACCCCAAATGTTGCTAGGGGTTTTGTGCATGAGAAAACCTTATGATGGCGAGGCGTCTTGAGAGAACCCGTGCCCTACGAGGGTAAGGTGTTGGCGAGAGAACTCCTATAGTGTCCTCGTGAGAGAACGCTTGTGGCGGTGAGGTGTTCTATGCTTCCCACTGTCATCTCTTTGGTTCCTTCTAGGTTTTGATACATAAGTTTTGATTTTAAATCTTTTCTTTAAAACTTTAGGTTTGAAATCACATTTTGGAGGAAAATTATGATTTTAGGATTTGTGATGAACTCAGTTTTTAACTAATAATAAATTCATGATAATTGTTTACATCGATTACGGGACGGTACATTAAGAAAATTAAATAGAAAATTATGTTTTATGATGTTCACGTGTGGACTCTATTAGGTATTTAATATCCGTGACCAATTTGATAAACATTACAAAGAAATCAATAATTCACAATTTTCAATGACCAAGTGTCACTTGAACAATTCATAAACCAATCAAACCAATTACCCTTTTGTAGAACGAAATATATATATATATATATATATATATATATATTCAAGAGAATCAAGTAATTCTCTATTAGCAAAAAAAAAAAAAAAATGTAATTCTCAATTTTTTTTTCTTTACACACAAGAAGCAATCTTTATTTTTAATGCTAATAGCTAGCACTAAAAATATGCTAAGATAATGAAACTACGTATACATGGACATATATATGCTAATAGCTAGCAATGCATATAAGTATGTAATAAACGCCGGGGGTTATGTCGAAGGCTTTTGTAATATAACATTAGACATCTCTAACGAAATATTAAATTGATATATTAAAAATTAATTTTGTATTTTAGTAAAAAAATTCTTAAATAAATATTATATTTGATATTAAATTTATCATATGTTAAATTTGACACCGTGGTTGTGCATACCTTTTTACTTATTTTAGATCACATAACTCCAAAGGAGACAAATACTAAAATAATGCCACCATTGACATATGGAAATTCCAGAACTTCAATATATGACCTAACTAAGAGTCACAAGGCACTTTCCACTTTGTCCCTCACAAACTTTTCTCGTATTTTCAAAAGATTTTTTTTTTTTTTTTGGGCCTTCCCTTAAATCTTTCTTTGTCGTTTAATTGTTCACAACTGTTGTCACTTTCTTTCCCTCCAAAAAATTAAAAAATAATAATAATAAAAAAAAACTATTGTCACTTTCTGATGTGGGTCTTGCGTAATACCCCCTAGGGGTCACAGTACTTGATTCCAATTATGCACTAGCTCTTAGCTGTATTTATGTACGGACCTTTTAAAACATTTAGGGGCATATCATTTGACCATTAACCATTAACCATTAACCAAAACCAAAATTGGCCAAAAAAAAAAATGCAAAAATTTCCCACTCCATTTTTACTCTTTCTTGACCTTAAATTATGCGTCACAGGTGCAAAGGATGGGCGAGCAGAAAAAAAAAAATCGCTTTCATTTGATGCTAATAAATTTGAATTGAGTTTGAGTTAAATTCATTTATCAAACACAGAAAAAAAAAATTTAGATTGTAAAATTTAAGTTTGAATTAATTATGCATCTATTAATACGTTCGAATTGTTTAGATTAAAAAGTATAAAATCTTGACATGTGTTTAGAAAAACAATATAAATATTAAGTTTGTTTCATTCGTCTCGAAATTCTATATAATTCAAAAAAAATATTTATCTCATTTGAATTTGTCGATACAAAGTTATGGACTTTTAAAATTTAAATTATAAAACATGTGAATAATAAAATCAAAAGAAAAAGATAAAAATTATATTGTAGAAGTAAAGTTTGGATTAGAGGTCCAAACACATGTGAAAAGTTTTAAAAAGCTCAAATATTCTTTATTGCTTTCTTATGTAAATATATATTTTTTTAAATAATAAGGTGAAGCTTTCTGTGCTTTTTTTTTTTTTTAAACGTATATTTGATCAAAATCGTTTCAAAAATAAATAAAATGTAAAACTAATCGTTTCAAATCGTTTTGAAAAAGGAATAACATGGTTTCCAATGAAAGTATTTTGAAAATATTCTGAAGTATCATTTATTTTGCATAAGGTCGGAAAATTGAAACAAAAATAAAAAATCATTTTTTTAAGGAATAAGAAAACAAATACAGGTATTTTATCATTTCTGTTTTTATTTTCTAAGGTTTATACACCCAATAAATATTTTGGTAAACATATCCAAACACAATTTTACTTCTTTTTTTTTTTTTTTTTGTACCAAGTCAATTTCTCCTTTTTTTTGAAAGAAAATTTTTAAATTCACAAAGAAAATATAAAAATACCAAACGTAAGAAATCTCATATTACATGAGATAAAACCCTTTAACAAGAATGGATCCACTAGTAAAATATGATGACGCTTAAAGGGAAAAACTTATGCTTGAAGCCCGATAATAGAAATATACCTCGATACACTGAAATTGAGCATATGTAATGCTCTTTTTGACAAAACCCCGACAATCAATGGATTTTCCTAATCAATCAAGGACCAAGACCCAATAGCACTATGGCCACTACTAATTCCATATAGAAGTAATTCTAGCAGAATCAAAATACCGTCAAAACTCATATCTGATGAATAAATAACCAACTCGAAAGGTGAAGAAACCACATCCGCTATTATAAAAAAGAAAAAAAAACACCCAAATAAAATACGATAAATACATCGTCATTATTAGACATAGACTTACACACCAAAAAGCCAAAAAAAAAAAAAAAATCAGAAAGAGTTATTGCTGATAAAACGAATCACAGCATCAGGAGAAATTGGGTTGCCGAAGCCGAGCTATTGTAGGACCTCCCCGGTGTGTGATGATTATGCCCTACTACCAACTATCTCATTCTTGATTTGCTCTTTCCCATAATGCACATCCTTCTGCTACGGGCTCGCCTCTGTCAAAACCCTCATAATCTGATTCTCACATTCATATCTAGGGCTTGAAAATTAGAGACAGACCAAAGCTGCTATCGGAATCCGGCCCCATGAGAGAAAAATGATTGATAAACCTTAGCCCACACACGTTAGAGAGAGAGAGAGAGAGGGAGAGAAGGAAAGTGAAATCCAAGTCAATTTCTTTAGAAACATAATAAAACACAAATTCAAAAACATCTCAACTTCAATCCTAAAACATTTTTATTTTTATTTTATACCCAAAATAAAATCATTTTTAAAATGCTTCCAGACGAGACGAGCCTTAACTGTTGCCAACCTGACAAACCATGATGATTTAAAAGAGACCCTGGAGGTCGAGTGTTTTTTCAAGCTCCGTATACCAAGATTGTAAATTTATTTTTAAAAAAAATGTACTTAGAAAATCTACTTTTTCAATATGCAAGCACAGCATGTATCTTTACTCCAAAGCTGGTAATTAAGAAGAGAAAGGCATGGGGACATACGAGTATATGCATAAAAAAAAAAAAAAAAGTTTTGTTTTTTATTGCTTAAAATATGAGTTAAATGTCTCTGTGGTTAACTTTTTCCTTCCACAAACCAGTTCAATTATTTGCGGTTGCTGAACAAAATGATGGTTCGTCCATTCTCATGTCTGCTTTTTCCAAACACTAATACCAGAATTGTTAGGTCTAATCGAGTCCTTCAACCGAGTTTAATATATTGGGGTCATGTGTTAAAGAAAGCAACAGATTAGGGTTAATTATAAATTTAGTACTTCATCGGGGGTCCATATTTATAATAATTAAGAAATTTAATGGACTAAACAGTACACCATTAGCTTAATTAAATACAGTTTCTCAACTGGCATCATACTCTTTTGCAGGCTGATTGGCAGGGTCAAACCCACGAGAGGTTATTGATTACCAGAACCACATACATATTATATATATATATATGTGTGTGTGTGTGTGTATAATTAATCTGTTAATATTTTAAGAGACAGAGGGAAAAAAAAAAAAAAGGAATCACATCAACAGAGGTTTCTTTTCTTCCTTCTCTTTTTTCTTGTTTCCTGCTTGGACCATCTTTAGAGGGTTTGGTTCTACAATATTTTCTTAAAAAAGTGAGGCGTGCAATGTTTGTGTTTGGGCTACGTACAATATATATTTTACTCAACCAAGGAGAACGACTTTGTTTACTTTCCTATTTCATCTTCAAATTCTGAACTTTTATTTTTGTTTTTGTTCTTGTTCTTGTCCTTGTCGTTGCTCTTGCTTTTGTTTTTGTTTATTATTATTTTTTTTTTGTGGGCTCACAATGTAAATTGCTTTATAAGACCATCTTTAAGGTAATGTCAATCTTATGCTCCGTTTGACATTATATTTTGAATTCAAATTTTTCGTCTCAGTTTTTGTCCTTTTCTGAAAAGTCAACAAAAATTATAACTAATTTTTAAAAAGTCAATCAACTCAAATTTAAAAATTTCAATTCAAACCGTTTCACTAAACGGACTTTTAGTGTGCAAATAACGTATTTAATAATGTCACTATTACTCTAATGCACATTAAAAAAAAAAAAAAGGTTACTCTAATATATAAAATGCTTTCTCTTGTGCTATATCCATTTTCTGCTATCATTATTAAGCTTTCACTACGAAAAAAATAGGAGTCCAGGACGACCAGAAAACCATCTTTAATGAAAAAAAAAAAAAATGAAAGATTCCAAGACGGTTGGAAAACAATCATTGAAGAGTCTAAGTGTTGTGTCTTTTTGATTGGCGTGACACTTCCCACAATGATTTTTAACAGAAACCGTCGTAAAAGATTAGACTTTCCATAACAATTTTATATAAAACCGTTGTGGAAAGACACAAATTTAATAGATTGTTCCAAAATTAAAATAACAGACAATGTTCCATAAACCATATTATTGAATAATCATATTTACGGCCAAAAACGCCCGCCCAACTCTAACTTCATCTATATCACAGAAGTGTTAAAGTCCTTGCTTTCAAGCACGATTAAATTGGGATTGAAAAACATGTCATACACGTAATGTAAAATAAAATAGCTGCACTCAACGTTTCCCGTTCGATAAGGATTGTATTAATGTATCTCAAATTTGGTCAATATTCCATCACGATTCATTGTCACACCCGCCTTTATCTTCGAGTCATTGAGGGCCTTGAATGAGTTATACATATCAGAACATAGCATTAATAATTAAGCAGAATAATGTAAAGTAAAAAATAATTACATTTTAGAATTAAATTTATATAAAAAAAATGTACCTACAATATCGTAATTAGAATCTTTGAAGTCCTCATATCTTGCCTGTCTGAGGGGATCAAACCAAATGACCTTATCCGCCAGTCCACCATGGGCTTAAAATGTTATGGTAAACTCATAAATTTATATTGATGTATACCAATATAAATTTTGCACTAATCTATTTAAAAGAGGTAATTAAACTCATAAATTGTCACCCTATCCAAATGAAGATAGGCATGTCATTTTCAGTTGATTTCCATTGTTATTGAGCACTATCACTCCACCATCTTGCATGAACTATCACTACAAAAGAATAAACTTTTAATCATAAGATTTTTTACAACGCTTTTAAGGTATGTTTGGTACACTGTATTGGCACTCCGTATTGTATTATTTAAAATAATAAGATGTTTGGCAGCATAAATGTATTGTATATTTAATACGAAATCAAAATTTAATACAGTGAGAAATTTGATATCTTATACGGCAAAAAACCTCTGTATTAGGCCATCCTGTATAAATCAATATAAATGATAATTGAAAACACAGAACATAATGGGTTTCAAAATGGGAGTCGGGGTTGATATGACTCAGGTTTCAAATTGGGGGTCAAGATCGAGTTTAAGGACTGAGGTCAAGGTCGGATTTCGAGATGGGAGTCAGGGTCGGGTTTTAGGTTTCGGGGTCAGGTCTGGTCGGGTTTTGAAACAGGATTAGGTTTTAGGTTTGGAGTCGTGGTCAGTTTTCGGGCCAGGGGTCAGGGTTGGGTTTGGATGTTAGGACATAGGTCGAGTTTTGAGATCATATTGGGTTTCCAAATGGGAGGTTGATGTTGGGTTTCGGGATCGGGGTCGAGGTAGGGTTTCAAGGCAGGATCAAGGTCGGGTTTCAGAATTAGGGTCAGGGTCGAGTTTTAGAATTAGGGAGGGGGGTCGGGTTTCAATACAGGTTTGGGTTGGGTTTTGTGACGAAGTTCAGGTTAGGTTTTGTAGTTTGGGTCAAGTTTGAGTTTCATATTTTAGGGTTGAGCTCGTGTTTAGGTTTTGGGATTAGGATCAGTGTCGGGTTTTGGAGTTAGAGTCAGGGTTCGTGTCGGGTTTTAGGACAGGAGTAGGGTCGGGTTGTGTTTCAGGGTTAGGTTTCAAGATCAGGTAAAAGTTTGGGATGAAGGTCGAATTTCAGATTTTAGAGGTCTGCAACCCGACCCTGATGCCAACCCCCTCCCTAAAATCGAACCTTAACTCTAAATATTGATTCTGATTCAACCTCATGCCCTGTCTCAAAACTCAAATTCAACCTCAACCTTGACATCGAAACTTGACCCCCACCTCAAAACCCTACCCCAATCCCGACGCCAACATCGATTTGGAAACCCAACATCGACCATGAAACCCAACCCGACCCCAATTCCGACCCTCGTCCTCCACCCCGACCTTTAAACCAAACCCCCCGAAACCAGACCCCAACCCATGTCTTGAAACTAGTCCTTAACCCTGATCCCAAAACCCGACTCCGATCTCGATCTTGAAACACAACCTCGATTCTGATCCTGAACTCATCTCAAAACCCGACACCAATCTCAACCCCAAAACCCGTCCCCGACCCCAATCTCAACCCCAAAACCTAAAGCCAAACCCCTGTTCCGAAACTCGACCTAAAATCCAACCTCCACTCTGACCCGATTCTAAATCCCGACCTTGACCCAGGTCACAAAACTTGACTTCAACTCCTGTCTCGAAACCTGACTTCGGTCCTGGGGTAATGACCAAAATTTTATCTTTCGAAAGCTTAATTCTTAACACAATACGATGGTAAACAAACATCGTATTGTGTAGTATATGCAGTAATACAGTGCAAAACCAAACATCGTATAATATAATTACAACACAATACAATATATGCTATATAATACAATAGAATACAATACGGTGTGTCAAATATACCTTTAGTCACAATATTTTAATATGACTAAATGTCACTATTAGTCACAAGGTTGTGACTAATAGTTAATTAGTCACAAGTTTTTGTTGTGACTCAAAGTTTTAGCTATTAGATTTTTAGTCACAGCGTGGTTAAAACTTTTTCCGTGATTAAAATCTCGTGACTAAAAATTTTAATCACAATAAAAATTAGTGACTAATTACATATTAGTCACAAGATTGTGACTAAAGTACTGATATTAAGTCAAAAAAAAGTGTTGTGACTAAAAGTATTATAAGAACATATCGTGACTAAAGTTATTATTATTATTTTTTAGTGGATCTTGTGCATAGAAAGTCAGTGTCCTTGATCGGTCATTAATTTTCTACCATTCCATGATCTTGGCTGTTTTTTCCTTCCCTTCTTTGTCTTGCATTTGGTAACTTTTTTTGCCGGGACTACGACTAGGGCCTTAAATCATCTAACTCAACCTTTCGAGTTCAATTAAATTAACAGGGCCAAGGAAGGAACCCTCCGACAACATAATTCACAAGAACAGCCTCGTTAGTCGAAATAGGTAGTTTTGTTGTCGTGTTTATTTAGGGTTAACAGTTGACACTAACATGTTCCTTTCCCCTAGTAGTACACCGTGGAATGTATCAGTTAATCAATGAAAAAGTTAATGAAAAAGTAAAGAGCATCAACCAAAAGTAATCAAATGTCAAATTTTTTAACAATTGTTGATATAATGACAAATTTGCCATCAACCATCAAATATTGCGATTGTCAAATTTAGCATAAAAAATAATATTACATTGGAGTGTGGTAACTAAATGTTAAAGTTTAACTTGACACATGAATTTGACATTATATTTGTTGACGCTCGAAGCTTTAGATAGAAAACTTTGTAAAAGGCATGAGATTCTTAATTTAAACATTATCCTCAAATTGAAAGGGTAAATGCTAGTTTGATCCACGAGATTCTATAGGTCCCAGAACTAGTCACCAATCTATAAAAGCGTCGTACTAAAATCCTTCTACCAAACATCTGTTAGAAAAGTGGATGGAAATTAAAGTGTCACATGATTGTCAAATGTTATTCGTGTCCCCCTTTTTAATAGATTTTTGACGGAAGGACTTTATTGTGACAATTTAAATATATAAAGGACTATACAATGAGATTCGATCACTCTTTTAAGTGTGGGATAAAAATGAGATTAACCTTATAATAATAATAATTCATTTACTCGAAGGATATTTTAAAAGGTCTCACAATAGTGCATTACTCAACTTTACTCCTAAAATAATACACTATATATATACATAAACTACCATCTTTATTTGTAGAATAAGAAAAAGAAAGAATGAGGTGAAATGAAAAAAAGTTAAAGCGAATGTTACATTGAATCTGTCATCAGCTACTAGGTAATTATCTCTAAGTAAAACATCATAGGTATTAGGTCTCTATCCGAGAACATGATCATGACTAAATTCTTAACTATATAAGGATTACACATGCATATATAAATGGAGTAAGTAGTAACTTTCGGCTCAAAAGATCCAATAACAATTCATAGTATTAACCATATATCTATACACACACATGTATATATATATATATATATATATATACATATTCTCAAGCTTCATTTTTAGTGGTTTGAACTTCAACATCATATGACTCATATCTATTTATGTATATGAAATAACAATAACTACTAATTCTTTCTCAGAATTAATAAAGCTCCAACTTTTAGGAAGTATGCATGTGCCCCGACATTAGGGTTTATATGTGTCTAAATATGTTGTTTGTAATTAGATCACAGAAAATTTGGCAGCAAATAAAGCTTTTGATAAAAAGCAAAAGGGAATAATTACAGAGAAATAGTGGGAGGGGAGAAAAGTAAACAAATGGTGGCAAGATTACTTTTATTGTGAAATAACTTATTTGTAAGATGAATGAAAATTAACGAACTGAATCAGAATATTTTAGACACAATTTTCCAACATATCCTTTTCATTCTTTTGAAATCTCACTTTGCCTCTCTTATTATAGATTTGTGAAATTATATCCCATGTTATTTGAAACGATAAAAGGTAATTCCTTGATCATTCAAATTTTGAATAAATATAGACTATTTTCCTTAATATATACTAGGTATTAAAATATTTTACATTAATTACTAAAACTAAACAAATTAGTTTTAAGGACTGAAAAATCTTAAAATTAAACTAACTCAAAAAGATATAAAAAAAATTAAAAGAAGCCCAAAATTCCAAAAGTAATATTTTTTTTTAAACAAGGCATACATTAAAGAAAAAATTAATTTAATGTGACCATTAAAAAAATTGTAAAAAGGAAATGCATTTTCTAGCAAGATAGGCAGAGCATATCTAATAAGTAAAAATACAAAACTTTAGTAAGGAATATCGAATAGGAAAATAATATGGGGACATATGAGAAGGAATAATCCATGATACTTTTTTTTTTTAGCCCAAAAAAAAAAAATCCAGGATACATTTGGCAAAAATATTTTAACGGGGCAGTTAGAAAAAGTATTCATTATATAGATTATAGTTAGCAAAATAATATTTTAAAAGATAGCAAGGTAAAATACTTGAGGATATTTTTTGAAGAAAGTTTGGTGTAAAATTGGGTGGGGCGGGGTGGTAAATAAAAATATAGGAGTTTAGGGGAACGATGCAAAAATGGAAACGCAAAAGGAAAAGATACACTGTCTTGATAATGCCAAAGAAAGGAAGGGAAAAAAAAAAAAAAAAAAAAAAGGACGACGACAAAGTATATAAACGAAAATTTTTAATGGTGTTAAAAGTAACTTTCATTTATATATATACTAGTTGTATAATACACGTTTCACATATGTTGAATAAACAGGTAAAGTAAAAGCAAAAAAAAATGTGGTGATGATGTGGTCACCACATTACGATGATGTGGCAACACGTGGCAAGCATTGAAGATAGGTAAGATGTTCACGAAATCATATAGATGCGGCAGATATAATTATTTTTAATGTCATGGAATTACAGATTGATGAATAAAAAATATTATGCAATTATATGTACAACATTTACATTTTTTAACTTTAATTACAAGTAATAAATATTAATAAAATTTTTATATATTAATGAGTTATTATTACAAGACATTAGTTTTCACATTGCATGTGCTAAAGTGGCCAAACGGAAGAGCTTGCTTTTATGTATATGGCTTTATCAAACTAAATACTTAAAGTACAAAGGAAGTACAAGATGATATCTATAATCTATTATATATATATATATATATAAAAGAAGTAAAACAAGACCTCCAAACCACACATATATATCACATAAGATATATATAAAAATGTTCGACAATTGTTTACAAGTCTGACAATTATAACATTTTATTAAAATATTGTAGCTATTAGTTGATTTTATATGTAATTTTTAATTTGGAATCTTGTGACGTGATAATATTTAACACTATTAGTGCAATAAATAAGTATTAACAAAAAATATTACATTAAAATTAATTAGTTGTTATAGTAACAAACAAACAAAACTACAATGTCGTTTTATAAAAATTTTGAATACGAGAGTATGCCTCCTTTATATACATTTATATTCATGTATACAAGACCTTTCAACACCGGACAGGTGTTAGACTCTATACATCATGTTATTACTTAGCAGAGTCCTGCATTTTCAATATACAGTCATTACTCCATGGTATGCACGGATTTCCTAAGAAAAAGATAGGAGAGCAGCCCTTCTCCTAACGTTACCAAGTC
Source organism: Ficus microcarpa (assembly GCA_025413485.1). Classification (NCBI taxonomy): domain Eukaryota; kingdom Viridiplantae; phylum Streptophyta; class Magnoliopsida; order Rosales; family Moraceae; genus Ficus; species Ficus microcarpa. The sequence continues at coordinate 12,370,072 of CM046386.1, read as the reverse complement.
ATTTTGCCAAGTTCCTTCAACATGGTTCTCTCAAGTGCCCTATGTAAAAACTGATGTCTCATTTGATATAATATTGTCCACTTTAGATCTCGGCTCATACAGTTTTGCTTATGAGCTTTACCTCAAACGGTCTCATACTATTAAGAGGTAGTCTATTTACTAAAGAACCATCCTATATATTCATTCACAAGTGATGTGAAACCATACAGTTTACTCTTTTCTTTGTAAGGACTGATAATTGTCATACCCTAGTATACATTATATTACTTATTCACCTGTGTCAGTTTGGGATATGGTCAGTTCACCTGAGGGATAGCCCTCCAAATTCGATTTTTTTTCCTCGAAGTTTCAACCTTGTTGACTATGACAACAGTTGCGACTATAAACAGACACACGACTATGGCAGGGTGGTATGCTTTGCTTTCTCGTGACCCCTATTCTCATAAAACGACTAATATATATACACACGTGCACGCGAGCGCGCACGCACAGACATATATATGTTATAGGAATATTCGAATTTAGAGGCGGGGTATTTAACTCTTTATTTGAAATTATGATTAGACTATATCAAAAAGATATTAATAGTACTAGTATTGCATGCTTGCTAACAACTTTCCAAAACAAAACAAATTATTAAACAAAGTTGTGTGTTTCATGGAGTTCGAGGGCATATGAGGCGTACAATATTTAAGGAAACTCAGGCGTGCAAAGTACAACTACACACGAGAATCAAATCCGCATGTTACATATATGTTCGGTCGGGACCAGCAAAATTTTGAGGCAAAAAGCCTTCTCTTGTACGAAGATGCCTTTCACCACCAACCAAAGCTTTGCCATATGCTTTACTTCCTCAACTACTCGTCATTTTAATAACAAGATTATATAATTATAACTCCCATAAATATATTTTTCTTTTTTCTTTTTCCTTTTTTTTTTTTTTTTTCAAAAAAGGGGGTTTTCAAATCATTTAACATTCGTTTGGATCATTTATCATATTGAAATATTTATTTAACTTTAATAATTGCATTCAAATATAGAATTTGAAATGTGTATTCAAATAATTTTTAGTAAAGATAAATTGGAACAATGAAAAGGTAGAAAAAAGAGTATGGTATAGATTTTGAAAAAAAAAAAAAAAAGTGAAAATTTTGTATTTATATTTGAGTTACATAATTGTGAAATAATGATATATTCGAATGCTTACACACTAATAGCTGTGTAATCAAACACATATTAGAATATAAATAATTACATTTGAATCAAATATCAAATTGAATTGATGATCTAAACGAATGCTTATTTCTTGAGCTAGTAAACTTGAGTGGAAATTAAATAGTGTATATAATATTAAATTTATTTGTGGGAAAATAACAATATAGATCGTGTTTTGTTTTTCTCATCATTTTGAGCATTTAAATATAAAAATCATCTCATTTTAATTTGAAATTAAAAAAAAGTTATAAATTTTTATAGTGTGATTTTTGTAAAAATAAAAGAGGAAGAAAAAGATATATAGATTTGAAATTAAGTTATAAATATAAACAAATTTAAAAAGAAAAAATCGAGAACTTCAGTTGGAGTTTCAAATGGAACTTAAGCTCTTGAGCAAACCCGAGTGGAAATTATAAAGATATAGATCAAATCTAGTAAAAAGCTTTTTTCTCATTTAATCCCTTTTTTCTTCCAATATATCTACCTTTTTATGGGTTCTTCTTTTCTTTTCTTGTTCTTTTTTTTTTTTTCCCCTCATTTCTTTAACGACAATATTTTGAGCCACAAATACGTACATGTTAAATCTCACCTTTAGAGCTTAATTAATAAGCTTTATTTTATTTATTTATTTATCTCAAGTCATGTCGACCACTTCTGTGGAAACTTGAGCTCTAACTTTTGGGTTCATGAACTTTAGTTCTTTTAAGCCAACAATTGGAGGGAAAAAGAGCTAAAAGATTATCGAATTATTCTGCTTTTGAAAAGGCAGATCATTACACGTTGGATGAGATATAAAAATGATGATTGGCACTATTTATTCAAGCAATTGGCTGCTTTCACTGCTCAATATTGCTCAATTCGAGTATGGACTTCCTACTTTAATTAACTTATTATTTAATAATATTATCACTTCCCACAAAATGGTCCGTACGTACACAAATTTTTTTTTTAAACACATATGTATTTATATATTCAAATATAATTTTCTCACATCTTGTCGTTTTCTAAAACATGTAAACGACAAGCTGTGAAAGAATTATATTGAAATATACAATATATCTATATAGGAGATATATACAATATTCCGAGTACTTGAGAAATCACAAAGGATACTTGTTTATGTTGGATAGTAATTAGCCTCCATTTGATATTCAAGTTTAATTCTAACTAAACTGTACTTTTTCATTTTAATTTTTGTCTTTTTTTTTTTTTTTGAAAAAGCCAACAAATTTTATAATTAGTTTTGAAAAAACAAACTCCAACTTAAAAATTTTCATCTCTAAATAACTTATCAAACAAAGACTTAGCATTTCAAATACTAGGGGAGAGCTTCCAGATAACATTTTATAGCTATTCATCGAGCAAGTGACATTTTTTATTTTTTTGCAAATAAGTGATATTGATTTTAAGATAGTGGAAAATGTATTTAAGTGTATATGGTCATATATCTGTTTTGAGATCATCATCACAAGTACTGACACTTCATCACCTGGCTACTGTTTTCTTGAAATTAATTGTCCTCACAAAAGAGAAGGAGAATAGACGAGGGTCGTTAATTACGTGCTTACTATAGTATGAATAAAAAGTGAATCTCACATCATGTAGACGCAGTTCACAAATATAATATGCTTTCTATTAGTTATATCATTTTTTTTTTCCGTAAAAATGATAACTTTTTTTTTTTAAAGGATGAAAAAGTAAATAACATGAAGTTCAGCTTTACGTTAAACTAACTGTAAAGCAATTTGTTATTTCAAAAACACACACAAAAACACAGACTGTGGTCCAAGAAGGAACAATGGAATCATTGGTTGGACGTGCACTCATTGGATGATTATTTATATGCCTTGTTCACTTTTGGGAAAACAGTTTTGGTAATCTTTTAGTAAACAAAAAATATGACACTCCGTTTTATAGATTCGAAAAATAAATTCACATTTTATGAGAGAAAATATTATAGACGCATAAGCGCCGAAATCATATTGATATTTTATGATTTGTTTTATCTTTTTTCTCTTTGAGAATCTACAATTAAAGTATATAAATATAAATGTAAACCAAAAAAAAAAAAAAAAACCCAATGAGATACTACTACTAATAGTATAATAGAAGTGGTTTTAAATTCGTAGAAAACTATGAATCTTGATTAGTGGGGACCAACCCATCCTCCAATGAATGATGGAACTCTGACGAGCCCCATCTAAAATTCTAAATGCATCAAATTAAATTATTGGCTTTTTCTTTTTTCTTTTTATCCTGAAAACCTGGTTAGTGGGTTATCACTTTGATGCTAAGAAACAAATAAGATATTGAAAAAAAGAAAAGAAAATAAAAATAAATGAATAAAGTACAAGGGAGTTTTCTAACCAAAAAAAAAAAAGTACAAGGGAATTGTTTGGAATTCTATGGTGTGATCTCCATAAGGGCAACACGGTGATTACATTGTTGAATTTGAGGACATTCCAAGTGCTGTCAAATTGTGGGTACAATTACAAACGGCCACTTACATGTTTGTCTATATTTGTACGAACCATAAAATGACAAAAAGAATGTCCTTTTCGATTTGTTTCTTTAGAGGGTGTTTGGTAAATGAATTTAGTTTAAGATTTTTAAGTTTCAATAGTAATTTTTCAGAAAAGACAAAAAACTTTTTTAGAAAAAGACAAAAATCATGATGAAAAAAGTACAGTTTAGTTTAAACTAAACTTATGGCCAAACAAATCCTTAGTTTGTGAGAAAAGAGAGGGCATTATTGTCATCTCATCTTTTATTTTTTTGGTCCTTTTGAAGATTTTGTAACTCATTAATAACATAAAAGATAAGTTTGAAATAATCGACTGGAGTAGTTTTGTAAATTAAAATTAAAGTGTGTTTATTAGAAGTGTGAATTTGAAAATGAACTTCGACATAGAAAATTGTGTAGAAATTTAAAATGCGTTTAGGAAAAAAAAAATATGCAATTGAGATCTTATTTTATGTATCTCGTTAATATGTGCGATTAAAAAAAATTATCTCATTATGACTTTGAATAAAAAAAAACTATGAACTTTTGAAATTTGAGATTTTCAAAAATAAAATAAAGAAAATTTGACATAATTTTGAGATTTTTGAAGTTGAATTTAAAAATTCCGTTTGAAAATGTTGTCCTAAACCGTCCTTAGCTTTTAACATACAACGCCTAGAGCATACCGGGTGACAATTGACCATATCGACCATGGAGGGTCAACGACTTGTAACTTCGGCGACACTTCTACCAGTCACCTGTCAGGTGACCATCAGTAGCCTGTTCGGAGTCTTCGACTAGTACTTTCTGGGTATCATCTTCTACAACAAGGCTGCAAAAGCACCTTCCATAGGTCCACCAATCCTCGGCTCCACTGCAATAAGAAAAAATGTGAAGGACATCAATTTTAATCCTAATTTTTGAGCGCCAACTTATTGAAATATGAATTGTCGTTCTTTTACTGGTAATAGTTAAAGTATTGCTATATCAATTAATTGCTTTTACTAACGAAAAGATGACACGTTTGTTGGTACTAAAAAAAAATTGATATTATAGTCGATATTTTTAGCACTACTTTTGCGATAATCACCTAACCACGCTTCATCAAAGGGATATGTTGTTGACAAAATATATGAGAAATCCCTAAATGTAAGCATCAGATGGATAACATAAAATGCACACTGTAATAAATTTGAAATGAGTAAACGGAATTTCATACTTAATCTCATAGATAAACATAAAATTCTTAGAAAAATCGTATATAATGAAATTTGTATGTATGGCGTGGAAACAATTTTTCATTATTTACATGACCCACGCTTGACCTTATGCGGTCAAAAAGCCAAAATAAATCATTTTAGCCTAAATGAAAAGAAGAATGATTAGTGAACCCCTTTCACACTCATGTCATGTCAAGGCACTGGAGAAGAAAAACTGCAAAATCTGCTTCAACTTATCATAATGAATTAATTAACATGGTTAATCACCGTATTCTGAAACACACAAATAAATCATTAGCTTAATCATCCAACACAAGTGGCAACCTTCATTTATGTCCCAAGTCCCACCATCTGCTTCTAATCCCCGAATAGCATCCTTCCACTGCATTGCCTTTCGACGAAAGAATTTTACTTTTCAAAAAATGCTTTAAAATATCAATAATGTTCAATATCACACTAATAGAGAAGTAAACCCCACTAGTAAACTTTATATTGTGGAACTTATCCTCTATTAATAAGTAATGTTAAATATCACTGATGTTTCTTAACATTGTTCTTTGTTTTTTCTACAAAATAATTTTATTTTTATGATCACCACTACAAAGGCGCTCAACTCAGAATCTTTGCAGCTCGTAATCTCTCTGAATTCTTCTCAATACCCCATTTTTCCGCTAATTTAACTGCTGTTTGTGGAGCTGGGCGAGCTATTTTTGTACCGAACTTGGCTATTTGGGATCATGCATGCCCAAAAATTGTCCTGCCCCCAATTTTCTAAAGCGCCGGCACTATTTTTAAAGACTCCGTTAAACTTCTTCCGCTGCACAATTTTTAAAGACTCCAATAAACTTCTTCCGCTACCATACCATTGCCCCAAGATGGCACTATCACCTCGCTCCGCTTTTCCTCGGACGGCCACACTACCAGTTGGATGCAACAAAAACGCAAATTGTGGCCTCGTTAATAAAATTACAAACCCACAGCTACAAGTTAAGAAACTTGCAGTAACACTGAAAAAAGAAAAGACACGGCATATCAAAGGTTGAGAGCATATTTATCACCCTAATTTGATATGTACTATCATTTCTAACCATATCCAAATCCAACTCTTGGCAAAATCTGCAATATAGCTAATACAAAAACTATTAGTCTAACCCACTGTCAACACGGGTAGCAATGCTCGAGGCGACTTTGCTGCCTAAGTGTTCAAAAAATACATACAAAAAAGGGTCAGTTCCAAAACTTGGTGAAGCAATAATACTAAAGTGTTCAAGCTCTCATTCCCTTGGAACTCTGTGATGTGTAACTCTTTAAGTAATTCGCTTTTCGCTGCCTCTTTCATGCAACAGTAGATTGATCCCTCTAGTGAACCGGTATGTCATACCGTAACAACTTTTAATCAAATATCATTTCCCTCATAGAAACAGATTTTGTACATACATGCAAGTCAATTTTAATCTTCGCGGGCTCAATCATTCAACCTTCACTATGCCTCCACCAGGCATGCTGTTCTCTGCTACAGTTTCCATCACAAACCTGGTAAAAATTGTAAAATTCATGATCTTAGGGGCTAAAAAGAAGAGGAAAACAATAAAATCCTAATTCTGGAAGCTTCTACTGAGATTTAGTTTCTACTTGACAAGAGGTCCTCGATTATATCAAAGGCATCACATACCTAGCCAACTTGTCCTGTGATGATTGCAAAATGTAGATGGAAAGAATAAACGAAAGCACGAGACCTGTTGCAGAAATGAAGATTTTTCAAAAGCAGTTGTCGAAACTTGAAACATGCCCTACATTTTTACTGAGTATTGTATTAGTTTTTGCACCCGTTATTTGGGCATCTTGAGAAGCAACATAACTTTGTCCTCGCTTTATTCACTCAAGAACTTGGATTTGAAGAAAAAGGCTATCAAAAACGCCTGCTTGCTATTCACCAGGAAAAAGAAATTACACTCCCTTGTCTTTTGCCACCAGAAAAAAAGGGACATTGCTAGGTTGGTTCCAAAACTTCTAAGTTTGTGTAACTTTGGTCCTGTTCTTTTGTTTTTTTTTTTTTTTCCTCCGTAACTTGAGTGACTTAAACTATTAAAAATATTGCTACAGTAATTATTTCTATTAATTTTTGGACGAAATTTGTTAGCGAGCATCACCTTTTGACCAAAATTAACAGACGGAAAGGACCACTGTAGCAAAATTTTAACAGTTTAGGGTCATTCAAGCTACCAAAAAAAGAATGGGGACCAAAATTACACAAACTTAAAAGTTTAGGAACTAAACAAGCAATATTAGAATAATAAGATATCTGACAATAAAGGACACAACACGTTTGACAAACTCTATATATGTATATATATATATATACATATCAAAAGATAAGGCATTTCACAAACTTTGATACCATTATATGATTAATTGGCATCCCTTTGAATTCCTATGTGTGTTTACTAAACCGGAATTTGGACAACAAAAACAGGAAAGAAAATAAAAGGAGAATCAAATTCCTTATTTTGAATTGTAGTTTGGTGTTTACTCGTCTTTGGGAATCAAATGAAGTGGGACACCCTTTTAAATAAGTACTTAGGTTCCTGGATAAAGCTGAACTCAACTCCCAACTCTAATTGACGGAATAAAAATTCTTTTCAATAAAAAAAAGAGTAACTACCTTCTTTACTAAATATACCCACTCAAATTCAATTATTTTCTCCTCTAAGGCTATTTTTGTAGCCAAAACTTTAACTCCAATTCCTTGAATTCCTGGTTTCCAAGATTCCACCAAGGTGCTTACCATACTATTATGAATAAGAACAAAAATATTCATCTCCACATACTTAAATTGAGGGTATTTTAGGCAGAAGCAGTTCCTTTCGTCCTTTTGAAGACAAACTTAATTCTTGAAATACAAAATTAATTTACTCTTCAACCAGGAACTTAATTACCGGTTGTAGGTAAGACCCAGTTCATTCTATTCCCAAAAATGAAAGTAAACACCAGAATTTGAAATAAGAAACCCAATTCCCTTTCCAATCTTCGCATCCTGATTAGCAAATTAGCATCGATTAACAGGGATGAACTTAATCCATTTAGAGCAGACCCCCTCTAGTCAAGAAAATTCGATATGTTTTGCCAAATTCCTAACAGAGCATGTATGGAATAATAACTGAAAAACTTTATTAATAGATAAAATTTCCAACTCATGCACAAGTTTAATTTTACCTGATCCAAAAAGAACATAAAATCCGGAAGTCACATCAATCTCCGATTGCTCCTCCCTGAAAACACAAGAAACAATTAATTACCCTGAAGTTTACATGCCTTCAGAAAATGTAGTTCTTATGCATGTTGTCTTATCTAAAAAAAGAGCATTATGTATAGAAATCTTAAGAAAAGATACTCTTCAAATCAAAACTTATCTAACAAAAGAGAGTTATACATTGAAATCTTAAGAAAATATACTCTTCAAATTAAAACTAGAAGGTAAGAAAAGATGATCTTTTCCACCCTAACTGAAAGTGGATCATGCAGTGGAAAAGTACCATATTGATATATTGAGAGACTAAATTACTTACGAGAAGCAACACAATAAAAAACCATTTTGCATCTGATTTAGTTTTCTTTCTTTCTTTCTTGAGAGAGAGAGAGAGATTTTTCCACTTATTGGAGAACTTTAGACAGAAATATAACATTAAATCAACTAACAGATACATCCAGTACTCCCATATAACTATTGATACTGATGCAAAATCATTATGACATGATAGAACTTCTCGTCGATGACAAAACTTTGCATGTTGAGAATACTACAATGCTTTATGTTTGAACTATACGCATTAAAGAAACAACAAATGAGATTATCCTAACCATGTGTATCTGACAAGCACGTGCTTGGGCCAGGTTTGAGGATCCCAAAACTGTTTACTAATATCCGGATGAATTTCAAGATCTGTTTGGGAAACATAATAAACAATTCATTAAGACCATCTGTTAAAACGTAAAGGACTTGGAACATAATGCACTTTTACTCAAATGTCAAGAGTCCACTCTCTATTCTACTGATAATGGAACAAAAGTGACTGCAATTCATAAAAGACCAGCCTAAATGCTGGAAAATATTGAATGATACCAAGATTTAGCATCTAAAAAAGAAGACAAGCATCTCTAGATGATACAAATGCATGAGAAGACTATGATAACAGCAAAAACACCGCATCAAGTGAATTATAATAACATACAGTGATGAGGCATATCCACTACTTTAGCAGTGACACCAAGCAAATCATTTCCCGAGTACCTCTGCGTCATTCAAAGCAATAACACATTAATTGGAAATCATCGTTAGCTGGTTAGCACAGTCAGATTTCTCGAGGAAAAAAACAGTTACTGATATTAAAGGCCAAAAAAACCAACTTCTGCATATCATCCAGATATTTGATAGAAGCCTAAACACCGAAAGAGCAATCAGAAATTTACCAAATGCACTTCTATCATGGGAACCTCTGAACTTTTACGATTTATCACGAGAAGCCATGGAACTAAAAACTTTTCTCTCCCAACTTGAAATGATCTGCGCAGTAACAAATACTTATTTTAATATCAAGTTCGAAAAATGCCAACCCAGAATCTCCCATCTTTCACCCAAATAAACTAACCAATGAGAAATATAGCGAGCCAACAACATACACCATATTGAAACTTCCTAAATTCAACAACTTCCAAAATGAAAATCTACTAACCATAAATTCGATACTATCCAAAAAAAAAAAAAGTCCCTTATTCCCATTTTTTTGTTCTTTTGTTCCGAAATTCAAAATTGAAAAGAGAAATGGACTATGAAATTTGCCAAAATTTATTATTATCAGACCCATAAATTTCTTTTCATTAGCAATAATTACACAAAAGAAGAAGAAGAAGAAGCTGAAAAAAGAACAAAAAAAAGTAAAAACTCACATTTTGTACGGGTCAGCACCAGTATAACCCATGGGCTTTTGTATAGGGGCCAGAACCTAAGCAGAATCCATCCAAAACAAGAGAAAGCAACATGAATTTACAAGTAAAAAAAAAAACCCCAAATTGAAACCACAAAAAAAAAAAAAAAAAAAAAGGAACAAACTAAGAGTTTAAAACCCTAGGTGAGGGAAATCAAAAGATCGTACCTCACGATTCACAGCAAAGATCGGGCAATGGCGACCGATCACGTCTTGCCACACAGTTCTGGACTGAAATTGCAAAATTCAATGAGAAAAAGAAGAGAAAAAAGAAAATCATCGAAAAGAAAAGGTTTGAAGATTGAATTTGAATTAGGGAAATGGGAGAGAGAGAGAGAGAGGGTTACGAACAGAGTGGTATTGACCCATCTTGCTCATGGGAACGATATCGCCAGGCCTGTAAGCGAGAGAATTGATGGAGGAAAGAAGGAGCAGAAAGAACAACAGCAACGAAGACGCCATTGATCTGCCTCCATTTTTCACCATCCTCGGAATTTCTCGTTTCTTGACTCGAGAATCAGGTTTCTACGTTTCTTGTTATACTCTTCCAAAATCCACTTTTTCCCAAGTTCGGGCAAAAAGATATAAGAATAGGACGGGAATATATAAAAAATAAAAAATAAAAAAGCGTGGAGGACGGGAATAGAGACCGATTATAATTTTAGTTCGGGTAAATTATTCATTTCGGGGTGACTGATGAAATAGTTTAAGTTGAGATTTTTAAGTTTAGATTGAGTTAAGTTAAGTTAAGTTTAGTTTAAAAGTTGATAGGGTGTTTGGCACACCAACTCAAATCACTCATCTCAAAATTTTTTTTTGTCTTTTTCCCAAAAAGTTTTTGTTTTTTTCCCAAAAAGTTTTTTGTCTAAATTTAGTATTGAAACTTAAAAATCTCAACTCAAACTACTCCACCAAACACCGCCTCATGTTTGGTATAAAGTTTGAGTTGAAAAGTTTGAGTTGAGTTGAGTGTTTGGTAAAAAAGTTTGAGTTGAAAAGTTTAAGTTAAGTTGAGTGTTTGGTAAAAAAATTTGAATTGAAAAGTTTAAAAGGTGTTAGGGCCTGTTTGATGTTAAAAACTTGAGTTAAAATTTTTAATTCAAATTTAACATTCCATTGTAGGTTTCAAATCAAGAAAATGAAAAAATTAAAATAAATTCAATTAATAACACATATTAACAACATATATCAAAAGTTTTTGTAAAATTTCTTACATGACCATGAAATAGACTAACAAAGAGTATATAATTGGTCATTAAAAATTACGGTTTAAAATACCATGTAAATAATTTTTCTTAATTTACCATGAAATCATGAAAATCACAAACACAAAAAAGGAGGAAAAAAAGGGAAAAAAAAACGTAGAGAGAGAGAGAAGAAGAGGGGATTTGTTTTCTCTCTCTCCTTTCTCGCTCACTTTTCTCTCACTTCTTCTCTCTCTCTCTCTCCCCCCCCCCTCCCCCTCCCTCTCGCTCTCGCTCCATCCCTCTCCACCATCTCCGCCATCGCCATCGCCGTCGCGCCCCCCACCCCATAGCCCAACGTCCTCCTCCCACCTTTTCTCCCTTCCTCTCGCAAGCCCTCGACGTAAACCCGATCTGGGTTACACCACCGTCGCCACCACCAGCTCTGCCATCGCCGTCGCGCCCCCCACCCCATGCCCCGACGTCCTCCTCCCCCTTTTTCTCCCTTCCTCTCGCAAGCCCCCGACACAAACCCGATCTGGGTTACACCGCCGACGCCCCCATCATCTCCGCCATCGCCGTCGCGCCCCCACCCCTTACCCTGACGCCCTCCCCCCCCTCTCCCTCCCTCTTCAACCCCCCGACACGAACGCAGATTTGGGTTGTGTCGCCACCGCGCCCCCCCTCCATCTCTCTCGGTTGGGAAACTTGGTGAACAGTAACCCAAGCTTGGTTTACTGTATAACGGTTCAAAGAAAGGTTGAGGCTGAACTTAGACACCAAACTCCTTCAGTTGGGACTGAGTTAAGAAAAACCAGTTTGAACTGGTGTGTCAAACAGGCACTTAATCTGATAATTTTTAAATTTATATAACTTTGATCTTTAATCATTTTTTCATAATTGAAATATCACTTTAAATTATTAAAATATTATTATAATAGTACTTTTTAATAATTTTTAAATAAAATTCCTTAATAGTTTGATAAAAAATGATGTTAACAAATAGATTTCATCCAAAAATTAACAAAAAAAATTACTGTAACAATGTTTTTACTATCTTAGGGTCTTTTTTGGTAACTAAAATGACCTTAGCTAAAATACTGTTATAATGGTCTTTTCTGTTAATTGTTGGAAGGAATCTATTAGTAATTTGATCAAAAAATAATGTTAACTAACAGATGCTGTCCAAAAATTAATGAAAAAGACTAAAACAACAACATTTTTACAATTTAGGTGTATTTTAGCTACAAAAAAAATCGGGAACTAAATTTGTACAAGCTTAAAGTTTAAGGACCAACCAAGTAATTTATCTTTTACTTTTAACCCCATTTTTAAAATTGATGCCCACTTAAACTTTAAACTATGGATAAATTATACTGTTTTTCTCTTAAATTTTAGACATTATCACAAAATGCCAATCAAACTTCAATCTATAGCATTCTTTCATCCCGAACTTTGTAAAAGTTTGGAATTTTTCCCCTCAGTTAAGTTTTTTTATTAAAAAAAATTCACACAACACTAGTTTAAAGCATGAGTTAAGGGTATACAATATAATATTATGAAGTGGCATGCATTAACAACAATCTTGGTACCAGTTACCCTTATTAATGTGAAATTGCGAAATTACCTATAAAGAGAGGTATGTGAAAAAAAAAAAAAAAAAAGATAATTAGCCCCAAATATTACTCTTATTAAGTAACTTCACAATTCCATATTTAAAATGCACGACTAACGCTTCCAACAAGTGCTATGTGCCTTTTTTTGTAAAAAAATTTAATTGAAGGGGCAAATTCATAAACTTTTCTAAAATTTAAAGGAAAAAATGTCATAAATTAAAGTTCATGGGGTATTTCGTAACAAGACTTAAAGTTCAGGGGAAAAGTATAATTTGTCCTTAAACTATTAGTAAAAGATTCCTCAAACTTTAAGCACGTGCTTAGTTGGTTCGCTTGAGTTGCAAAACTTAAGTTGGAGTTGAGTTGCACATTGGAGTTAATGAGTATAAAAAGTTGCAATTTTTGAAAAAAAAAATCAATATAGATTTTATTTCTTTTGTCTTAAAATTCTATGCAGTTAAAAAAATAATCCCATTTGGATCTGTGTATGTAAAGTTATGAACTTTTAAAGTTTGAATTTTTAAGTTTGGTTAAAACTTGTGAACTGTAAAATTAATTTACTTTTAGAAAGAAAACAAAAACTAGTTGAGTTTTTTTTAACTCAAATTGATGCACCAAAAGTCAATCTGTCTTGATAAAAAAAAAAAAAAAACAATAATAAAGTTCAACCGAACAAAACCACTCATCATGAGAACTTAACAAAAAAACAAAAAATCAAAAAAAACAAAAAAACAAAAAAAACAAAAAAACAAAAAAACAAAGTATGCATAAAGGTTTTTAATTTATTTGTAAGTGCATCTTCAATACACTAAAACGTTCGAACGAAAAATAATAACACAGGGGCTAAAACTAAAACACTCGAGCAAAAGCCAACAACACCAAAAATATTAAAGATAAAGAAGAAAACGCAAAGGTAACGGTCAAAAAACCTAAAAATAATTGATGCGTTTGTAAGATTTGTATTCAAAATTTAATAGCTTGTTTAGATTATAGATTTGAAAAATACTATTCAAATTTTTTGTGCATGAAAACATTGTAGAAATCCGTTTACATAGCATTAAAAACAGTCTCCAAACTACGGTTGTTGAAAATAATTGCACACCCATGACAAACGAGTGCACCAACCGAATTGCTTGACTGTGGTTACTAATGCTGATGGTTTGGTGAACAGAACCGCTTAGCATTGATCGGTTAGTGAACGGTTTTTTCATTTTTCTTTTGATCGATGACCTAAAAACCGACACACCTTTTTGCTCTTCTAGCGTCGGCGCCACTGAGTTTGCATTCATGGTCTCTGGTTCCGATTTCCAGAGCTAGAAGATCAACTCATTTATCTAAAAAGTCCATTAATTCAAATCCTACATAACCCATAGCCCTACATAACTCATTTAGTAAAATGTTGTGGTCTCACTAAATGATTTTTTTTTCTTTTTTCAACTACTAGTTTAGACAAGTGTGTTGCAGATGTTTAGTTATTAATGAAACTTTAATAATATAAAATATAAAATATGAATAATTATATATGAAAAAGAAAAAATATATAAAATTTGTTAGAGATTAAAAAAGTACACATTGATAATAAACCTAAGAAGCAATTTGGAGTTTTGTATTATTTTTTTTATTGTAAGAGGAAAAGTGACTAAGAGAGCTATAGTCGAAAGTATCAATTTTTTTTTTTTTTATTGTTCATAATGTTTCTTATTGTTTAAACAGAAAATAAATGTCTTTTTTTTTTTCAAAAATTCAATGATATCCTAAGAATAAACAAGACTTTCATTAGACATGCTTATTTATTTTAATTATTTTGCTTATCACAAAGCACATCCACTTTATGAATGATTGAGTAGGTAACGAATTGTTTCTAAGCCAAAAGTTCAATCACAACCTGAGAATATGTTTGACAAATTTGAAATGTGAAATAAATTGCAATAAAAGATTTTGCTCGAACAATTTTTAATCTATAGAAAATATGCAACTATACAAACATTTTTGATCTTTCACATATAGCAAGTCCATGATTATCAATGAATGATGCTACTTCCCCTCACAATGTGAGAATTCACAACGATCATGAATATGAGACCAAAGATGTCTATCAAACTAATCAAAATAGTGAGCTTCTAATTCTAAGTTGTGATTTATGTAACGACCTCTTTTAAAATATGTAGTAAGTCATATTCTTTCTAATTTTGTTGTCATTCAATGTCGTTTTTCTTTCACCAATCCCAGCCCATCTTCATCTTAAAATAGGTCGATCAATTAAGCCAAGAATCCAAACAAATGCGAAAAATTTATTAGCTGAAACAGAAGATCTTACCATTTGAAATAAAACTTGGGCAATCAATTTTATTTCCTAAATGACACATATAGTTCTATATTAACTATTCAAATTACTGTCATAACCCTACAATGCCTTTAGCAATATGAAACAAAAAGCAGAGTATTATTTGCAACTGAAAACAATAAATTGTTAGAGGAAAAATCATGAAAACAGAACAATTTTGGAAACAGATTTCTGAGTAGCCAAGCATATAAAATGGGCACAATTAAAGGGCTTACATTAATGCTTTTCACTTCACCTAATAAAAGTGTGTAAAACCAATTTAATACTTGGATAACATATATTGTCTGAGACAGAAAATTTTTCTCACATTGTCATCATCATAGATTTCTCAACTGATTGATCTTTCAATTATTTCAGGGGAATTAAAAAAAAAAAAAACTTCATAAAGCATTGGTAAAATAAATATTTGGATCTAGTCTTTTTTGAATGATTTCACTTGATCAGAATAAATAAAATCTCATTTTATACTAATATACTAAAGGAAAGGGGATTTTTACTGTTCCTTCTACAGTGTTCTGACCATTTTGCCCCTCCACCCATGTGGAATTTGGACAGCTACAGTGGAATGACGCCTCTGCCCTTCTTTCTTCCGCTACCGGTTGGGCTGCTCACAGTGAATGGACTGTTTTGTCCTTGATCACTGTGAGGACATTTTTGCCCTCATTGGTTAGCCTACCGAGCATCTCTCCACAGTGGGTGGACCTTTTTGACCTCAAAACCCTAATGTCCCCTTTCTTTCTTCTTTCTGCCGCCCATTGTGTGGTGATTGTTTCTCTCTCTATTCAAGCTCTCTCTCTCTCTCTCTACCACTCTCTCTTTCTCTTATCTCTTTCTTCCTTCTGCCGCCCACTGTGTGGTGTTTGTTTCTCTCTTTATTCTAGCTCTTTCTCTCTCTACCGCTCTCTCTTTCTCTTCTTATTCTTTAAATTTTTGGCTGTCAAAACTGCATTTTCTCTCTTCCTTTTTGCTTCTGCCGCTAATAAATTTCTTTCATTGTGTATGTTTATTGTTGATGTTCTAACTCTCTCTCTCTATGCCGGTTTCTCTCTCTTTCTTCATTTTTTTCCGATTTTTGGTGTTCAAACCCTATAATTTTATTTTTTTTTTTTGATATTGTTGGATTTTTGTGTTGAATATTAGATTTCCACATCCGTTCTCTCTCTCTCTTTTTATATTTTTCAGATTTTTGGTCTTCAAACCCTAGAATTTTATTTTGCTTTTTTTTTTTTTAATATTGTTGGATTTTTATGGTGAATGTTTAGATTTTCACATTTGTTATGTTGTTTTATGTTCCATTACTGTACGTAGGTTTTTTTTCCCTTTCTTTCTGTGGTTCTGGCCGATCCCCTCTTTTTTTTTTTCATTTTTTTTGTGTTGATGTTAATCTCTATTGTTAATGTTTTAACTCTCTTTTTCTCTCTTTCTACCAGTCTCTCTCTTTTTCTCTTTTTTTTTTTTTCGGATTTTTCGATTTCAAACCGTGGGGAAATTTTTTTTTTTTTAATATTGTTGGGTTTTTGTGTTGAATGCTTAGATTCTCATATTTACTATGTTGTTTTGTTTTTGGTTAGTGCATCCAGTTAATTTTTTTTTTCTCCCCTCTGTCTCTCATTGGTTTTGTCCGAAGTGTAATTTTTTTTTTATCCATTTTTTTATGTTCATGTTGATCTCTATTGTTGAGTAGTTAGCTTTTTTTCCTCTGTTTTTGCAAGTCTCTCTCTCTCTGTCTCTTTATTTTTCGAACTCCTGGACTTCAAACCCTAGATTTTCCCCCTTATTTGATATTGTAGGGTTTTTGTGTTCAAATTTTAGATGGATTTTTGTGTTGAAGGTTTAGATTTTGATATTTGTTATGTTACTTTTTTTTTTCATTGTTGTATTCGGTTTCCCTCACCCTTTCCTCCGATTCTGTCCAGCTCCTTTTTTTTTTTTTTGTTCATTTTTTTGTGTTGATGTTGTTTAGTTTTTATGTTGAAGTTTTGGATTTGTTTTTATGTCCAAGATTTAGAATTAGATTTTTGTTGTTCGGATTTTTGGCTTGCAAACCCGAAATTTTTTTCCTGTTATTGAGTTTTTGTATTGAAGGTTTAGATGTTTTTTGTCTGAATGATGAGTTTTTTTTGTGTCCAAATCCTCCATTTTCCTTTTTTTTTTTTTTGGACATTTTACATTGTTATTATTGTTCTACCTTTCTTTTATTTTATGTTTCCGCCCCCCTCCCCCTTTTTTTTTTTTCTTTTTGTTATGTTTTCTCATTGTACATTGTTTTTCTTCAGTTTTCCCTCCCTTATTTTCTTCGAACTCTTAATTTTTTTTCTATCCATTTTATGAATTTTTGGCTCATTCTTGGAAACAATAAGAAATTTAAACTAAATATATGGTATGTATTTTTTTTTCCTCTCAGATTATTTTGGTACCAAAATTTTTTTTTTTTTTTTTGTATTTGATTTCTACTAATTTATTTTTGCAGATTGTAGTGATGATGGTGGCAAAATGGATGAATGCAAGTGTTCGGTGGAGAATTGAGGACCTTTTTTTTTTATTTTCTTCATATCATTGTAATTTTCCTGTTTTTTGTTCTCTCCGGGTAATATCTTGCTGAATTTTATTTGATGGATTTTTTTTTTGTTTTTTTATGTGGTTTGATTTTCTTATAAATAAGATTTTTTTAATGGTTGATTTTAATTAGGTTAGTGTTTCTGTGGTTTTTTATTATCATCATTCTTTAATATATTGAGTATAATCCGTATTACTATGTTTACTAAATGTATTGGATCATTTAGTTACATTTGGATGGATTGTTAGACTTTTTTATTATTTAGTTTTGTAGCTGTAACCATATTAGGTGAGCTTTCTTTTGCATTTAATGTTTCCAAATTTTTGTTCTCTGTGTTGTAATTGTATTAGTTGGTATAAATATGTGGTTAACTCTCTAATGATTGTTTTGAGTCAGATTTTTTATAATTGCAGCTTTATCATTAATGAATCTGATTTGTTAAAAATTTCTTATCTTTTATTGTTGTGTCTGTAAAAAATTTTATTGCTTCCTCTTACACCAACTTTTTTAAAAAAATATTTGGTCTTCTACTGTTAGCCAACTCCCTTTTATAGATAAACTCTCTTCATTTATTGCTTTATCACCACCCTTTACCATTAATGCTCCTCTAATATTCTCTTACCTCTTCTGATTTAAAACTTCATTAATTTCTGTTCAAACCTCTTCAGACGTGCTTTTTTTTTTTTTTTCCTCAGCTACTATTGTTATTTAAAGCTGTTAATTAGTATTGATTGTTGTTTTTATTTTGTTCCCTCTTAATAGTCGTTGGTATGCTTTTATACTATTTCAACATCTTTATTATTATGACAATAATATTGTAAATAGATTCAAAAGTGTTCTGTTATTTTTCTCTCTATCTTTCCATCTCTCTCTTTTTTTTTTTTTGTCCCTCTATGTGCTGTCGTAAATGATTTTGAGAAAAATTTCTGAGTTACAATTTCCACATGCTATGATGTTCTCCATTCAAATATGTAATAATACATATATCAGATTTTTTTGATTAGTATGGTGTATGTTACTGAGTATCATATTATTGGTGACATCTGTTAAACAGTTATTATATACTATTTGACCATCTTAGCTGTTGCTGTGAATGTTTGAAATGTGTTTTTTTTTTCCACAACATATCTATAGTAATTACGTTATTGTTTTTATATTGGTGCAATATTTGTTCTTCTGCCTTCTTCCACCGTCTGGCCCCCTCCCCTCCCTTCCTTTTTTTTATGTTACCCTTTTTCTTCCCTATTTTCTACTGCTTTTCCCTCTTTGTTTTGCTTAACAATATTTATAACTTTTTTGAACATATCTATAGTAATTATATGTTATTGTTTTTATATTGATATAATATTTCTCTCCTACCCCCTTCCACCGTCCGCCCCCTCCTTTTTTTTTTTTTATGTTATCCTCTTTTTTTTTTTCTATTCTCTGCCGCTCTTCCCTCTCTGTTTTGGTTAACAATATTTATAACTTATTTTGTCATCCCTTTTTATTTAAACCCATTCCTAGACATTACACTTGGTAGCTGTGAGAGATGATGTTGAATTGTATTTTACTTATTGTTTAACAGATATTCTTAAGTATATAAGAGATCTGAGCATGTCACAAAATATTTAATAAAAATTTATGTAATATTTTTTGTAATATATATGTATATATTATGTTATTTATCTAGATGAGTATATATAAATGAAGATTAAAGGTTCCGTTTTGTATACGTTGTGTTATTATTATAATTTTTGTTTTGTTTTTTGTTTTATAATTTTTTTCCTCTTCTTATAGTATGTATTGCCTGGGAATTTTTTTTTCTGTCCATTACATTGTTGTAATATTTAAGTTTATAAGAATAATTACTGTATTCAAATATTTTTACAATTGTAAATTTTTGTAATCATATATATATTATTTAGATTGTTTTATCATCTAATTTTGTAGTATAACAACATATTTTTATGTTTTATAAATTTTTATTTTGTTTGGATTTAGATTGAACAAATTAATTGCTAATAATAAATAAAGAGAACTTAATATATTTATTATTTTATTGGATAAATCTAATTTTTTTTTTCCAAGCAAAAAAATTGCATGAAAAAAATAAAGGGTGATAAATAACATGTTCGTAAATTAAATATGTTTATTATTGTATCTTAAATTTATTATTTAGTATAATTTTTTTTTGTTTAAATACCATAATTGATCGTAATGAATAACAACAATTTATTTATTATTTATTTTACAAAATATAAATCATCATAAAAAAATAAAAAAAATATTTAACTATATAACATTTTAATCAATTAAATTTAACTAATATAAATTAAAATCAACACTGTCCGTACGTACAGTAACTCCAACAATGAAAAATACAATGAAAAAAAAATTTAATGGTTATAATTGTTAACAAAGTCAAATATTGTCAATTAAATTAATAAACATAATTTTTCTAAAAAAAATACAACATAAGCCTTTATAAATGACATTTAAATAAATTTAATTATAAAAAGAAAAGCAATAATTTGTTCATTTATTTTAAGTAATACAAGTTAAAATAAACATTGTCCGTATGGACAGTTGCTCAAACAATGAAGAATGTAGTGAAAAAAAAAATTTAATAATTATAATTGTTAACAAAGTCAAATATTGTTAATTGAATTAATAAACATAATTTTTCTAAAAAAATAATACAACATAAGCCTTTATAAATGACACTTAAATAAATTTAATTATAAAAAGAAAAGCAATAATTTGTTCATTCATTTTGAAATATATAAAATAAAACAACATAAATAATAAAATATGCAAAATTGAGAAAATGTTAAGTTAAAAAAAAATTTAGAACTGAGAAAAATTAAACAATTTAACATATTTAAAAAATTTGTTTAATTGATCAATATAATTTTTAGTAAAATAATATCACATATATCAAAATAAAAATTTAAACAAACTCAATCATAAATTAATAATAATATTTTTTTAATTACTTTTAATTATAATTAGATTATTTTATAGTTTAGAATAATATTTAATATTATTTGATTATTACTATTTTAGTTGTTTTTTTTAACAAAAATCATGATCTTTTCTTGGCCTTTTTTTCTTCATGTCTCTGATTTTTTTTATCTATGATTTTCACCTTTTAACAATATTTTATATTGTTGTTCTTATATATTATATTAAAAAAATACAAAATTAAGAAGTATGAAGAGAAAAACCTACAAAGATCCCAACAATTCAAAATATTCAAAACTTCAGAAAAAACAAAATTATAAAAATGATAATGAAGCATCTACATCAACAAATATACATTTTCAAAATAATCATTTTGAAAAATCAAATACAGAAATTATACCTGGTATTCAAGCTAGATCTATTCAATTATTTTCAAGTTATAACACTGGCAGAGAAACATCGAATTCATTTTCAGACGATCATAGTTTACCCTCACTTCAAGAAAGTAATTTCTTCATCTTTTTTTTTTTCATATGATTATAAATTTGAAGAAAACTTTTTACTAACTTCTTTTTTTTACATAAATTTTTTACTCAGATTTAAATAATGAATATATTGATATTGGAGATTGTAATTGTATATATCAATATTGTGGAGTATTATTTTTAAAAAATGAACAAACATAAAATACATATCCACCAAAATTTTTTTTATGTTGTCAAAATAAGAAAATTATGATATAGTTAAAGAAAAAAAACACCACCAATTTTAAATAAATTATTAGATTATTATGGAGGACCTTTAAGTGCAAATTTCAGAAAAATAATTAGACTTTACAATTATATATTTGCTTTTACTTCATTTTGAGCAAATATTCTATCAGATATTAATAATTCATCAGGACCATATATTTTTAAGATTAGTGAACAAATTCATCACCTAATTGGATCTTTATTTCCAATTAATAATAATCCTCCAAAATTCACACAATTATATATTTGTGATATAGAAAATGAAATTCAAAATAGAATAGCAACATTTTCAAATAATAATGATTTAAATAATTTAAATAAGATTATCATTCAAAAATTAATGATAATATTAGATAAAACAAATAAAATTAGTTCAACTTTTTAGAAGTGTCAGAGATATTTATAAAAATATTGAGATGCCATCAATGAAACTAAGATTAATCGGAAGACGATAAGAAGATAGTACACAATATGATTTGCCAACTTCAACAGATATAGGTGGTTTAAGGGCGTGTTTGGCTCGATAGTTTGAATTCAAATTTTTGTGTTCAAACTCAACTTAACTCATTTGGCAAACAAGTTTGGTTCCTACTCTCCACTAAACCGTTGCACAGTAAACCAAACTCGGTTTACTGTGCACCCAATCATGTAAAACTATTAGTGATTTCGATGAGTACTGTTCACCCACCGCCTTCATATCCTCCTTCCACGCCTGCAGGACGAAGGCGTCGTTGACTGAGATGTAGGCGATGGTGTCGACGCCCTTAGATCTCAGCTTCGCAGACTTCTTCACGAATCTGGGGAGTTGCTTCTGCGAGCAGGTCGGGGTGAAGTCGTCGGGGACGGCGAAGAGGACGGCCTTCTTCCCCTTGGTGAGTTCCGAGATGGTGACGGTCTGGACATCACCGGCGGAGTCGAGGTAGGAGAGGGTGGACTCCGGAAGCTTGTCACCAACAGCGATGGTGGCGAAGATTGTGGCGGATTTCGCGGAGGAGAATTTGGGCTTGGAGGCAAGGAGGCGTGAGATGGTTGGAGAGAGAGAGAAAGAGAATAGTATGAAGGGAGGGAGTGTGTGTGAAAGAGGGAGAGATTGGTTTTGTTTGATATGGCTTTAAGTTAGGGTGAGATTTTGGGCAAAGGGAACATGTGAATTCTGAGTGAGAGAAAAAGGAGATTTTTTTTCTTTTTTCTTTTTAATTTTTTAATCGATAATTATTATTTTTTTACTGACCAATTATGTACTTTTTGTTGGTTCATATTTATGGCTATGTAAGAAATTTTACATAAGATTTTGAGGTCCCAGGTTGATTGGTGTTATATATGATGCAAGTTTTAATTTTTCCAATTTTCTTCGCTGGAATCTACAATAGAATATTAAATTGAGTTGAGTTTGAGTTGAGTTGAATTTCTTAAATTCGATTAGTTTTAACTTTTGAAAAAGTAGCCATTAAATTTTGTTAACTTTTTAGAAAAAGATAAAAATTGAGGTGAAAAAGCACAGTTTAGCTGGAGTTAAGATAAGTTATCCAAAACAAAACAAAAAAATTGTACAACTCAATTGGTGTTATTAATTAAACGTATTTTAATTTTTCCAATTTTCTTCGCTAGAACCTATAATAGAATGTTAAATTGAGTTGAGTTTGAGTTAAGTTGAAATTCTTAAGTTCGATTAGTTTTAACTTTTGAAAAAGTAGTCATTAAATTTTGTTGACTTTTCAGAAAAGGACAAAAATTGAGGTGAAAAAACACAGTTTAGCTGGAGTTAAAATAAATTATCAGAAACAAAAAAAAATTGTTCAACTCAATTGGTGTTATTAATTAAGCATTTTTAATTTTGCCAATTTTTTTCACTGAAACCTACAATAAAATATTAAATTGAGTTGAGTTTGAGTTGAGTTGAAATTCTTAAGTTCGATTAATTTTAACTTTTGAAAAAGTAGCCATTAAATTTTGTTGATTTTTAGAAAAAGAGAAAAATTGAGGTGAAAAAGCACAGTTTAACTAGAGTTCAGATAAGTTATCAAAAAAAAAAAAAAAAGAATTTGTTCAACTCAATTGGTGTTATTAATTAAGCGTATTTTAATTTTTCCAATTTTCTTCGTTGGAACCTACAATAGAATATTAAATTGAATTGAGTTTGAGTTGAGTTGAAATTCTTAAATTCGATTTGTTTTAACTTTTGAAAAAGTAATTCTAAATTTTGTCGACTTTTCAGAAAAAGACAAAAATTGAGGTGAAAAAGTACAATTTAGCTAAAGTTAAGATAAGTTACCAAACACAAAAAAGAAAAAATTTGTTTAACTCAATTTTGTAATATCCAAACAGGGCCTATGCTTTTTTTTTTTTTAACTTTTCAACTCAAACTCCATTACCAAACAATCAACTCAAACTAAACTTTTTATCTCAAACTTTTTACCAAATACTCAACTTTTAAACTCAACTCTCGTTTGTTTCATTGGTTCATTTCAAACTTTTCATTTCAGTTTTTGTCTTTTTTTGAAAAAGTTTTTTGTCTTTTCTAAAAAGTGAACAAAAATTACTATTTAAACTTAAAATTCCAACTCAAACTAGTGATCCAAACGGACCCAAACTAAACTCAAAAATCTTAACTCAAACTCATGAACCAAACAGGCCCTAATTGTTGGAGATTTTGGTTTATATGAGAAAGATAGAGATATTATTATTGTTGGGGTTAGACTTCGTCTTCCCATTATACAGTCAGTCTTCGGATGTACATTAAACGGACGTTAGATTCTTCGATGAACTATATTTGGGCCATGCCCAAGTTATGGACCTGCTCCTAGATGTCCGTCCATCGTTCGATTAATTGGGTCGGACCCAATCTACCTTTCACATGATATCGTTCGAATTTCAGTATGTGGTCAAACGTCGAATTTGACCGTTCATACAAACATTGAATACGTAACGAATGATGAATGATACACGAATCATACGATGAACATTCGCTCTCTATCCATCGTTCGTAGTTCGACCTTACGAAAGGCTTTTCAAGGGAAATACCCCTTAATTATCAAACTCATGCTCATCGATGACATGTCAGATTATTTACAATAACTGACGATCAGAGTATCACATTTCAACCGCTGAGCCCACGATTTTATCTGGTAACTGTCTAGTTAACTGCACGACTGATCTTCTGACACGTGTCCCAGTAGACAGCAACGATAACCGCTCGCTGAAACTTCGGGTTCAGACCTGGTTCCTTCCTCTATAAATAGAGGAAGACCCCTCCTTCTTGAGGGATCAAAAAATCCTTTACACTTACTGTTATTCTGCCGAAACATTTGCAGAAAACCACCATTATATTGTTCATCTTCACTAATACAAAATTACTATCTCAGATGACGTAGCACCTTCATCGGGCGAATCTCTTTACATCTTGGTATTCATTTATTTCCTGCTTATTGCAAATTTAAGTGTTTAATTTCATTTTATTTTCTGATATAAACATTTCAATTCTTTGGTCTGCTTTATGAATTTCATCAACGATTGCCAGGGGCTCAATTCATTATTTAATCCGTTCAATCTCACTAATTTCTGTTAAATTTTTGACTGTAGTAATCCAGCATCTACAATTATTCATTGTCAAACTGGAGACTTACAAAAAATCAATAAACTTCATCCATTTTATATGGCATTACAATATCTATTATTATTTCCTTACGGAGAAGATGGATATAGAATTGATATAGAATGGAATCCAACTTTTGTTGGTAAACAACCACGTAGAAATCGAATATTAATGAGATTATTTTATATTTTTCAATTTCAACAACGATTAAATGAAGGAAATACATTATTTAGAGCTGAACGACTTTTTCAACAGTATATTGTAGATAGTTATGGTTTTATTGAAGAAAATCGTTTAGATTATGTTAGACAAAATCAAAATAACTTAAGATCTGAAATTTATAAAGGTATCCAAAATGCTATAATAAGAGGCGATACAGACGCAGAAGTAATAGGAAAAAGAATTATTTTACTATCATCTTACATAGGAAATCTAATATATATAATTCAGAATTATTAAGATGCAATGGCAATTTGTAGACATTATGAAATTCCTTATATATTTTTAACATTCACATGTAATCCTAAATAGCTAGAAATCAAGAGAACTTTAAATATAATCCCAAGACAAAAATCTGAAGACAGACCAGATATTATAAGTCGAATATTTAAAATAAAATTGAATCATTTGTTAAATACAATAAAATCAAGTGATATTTTTGAAATTATAATAGCAGGTAAGTTAATTTATACTATATAATAAAAAATAAACTATTAATTATTATTATAATATTCTATTATAATAAAATGAAAAACTAACATTATTATTTTGTTTTTTTTTTTGTCATTTTTTTCTTTTTTAGATCTATACGTGGTGGAATTTCAAAAACGTAATTTGCCTTATTGTCATATGTTGTTTTGGCTACATCCTGAGCATAAATATCATAATGCTGCACAAATAGACAAATATATTTCTGCTGAAATTCCAAATCCAATAAAAGATCCTATATATTATAAAATTATAACCGAATATATGATACACAGACCATGTGGATATGCAAAAACAAATGCACCATATATAAAAAATTCTAAATGTTTAAAAAAATTCCCAAAACAAATAAAAAATGAAACAACTATAGAAGAAAACGGTATTGTCCTTTATCATCGTAGAGACACAGCATTTAATGTTATGAAAGAAGGAATTAAACTTGATAATAGATATGTCGTTCCATACAATCGAACATTATGCTTAAAATATAGTGCTCATATTAATGTTGAAATATGTTCTCAATTGATGTTAATTAAATATTTATTCAAATATTTAATAAAAGGTCCAGATAGAATACGAGCTGTTATTGAAGATAATGTTATCACTGAAAATAACAAAATAACAGCTTACAAAGACGTAGATGAAATAAAAGTTTATCTTAACTGTCGATATATTACACCTTATGAAGTAATTTGGAGAATATTTGAATATCCAATACATCATAGAAATCCAGATGTTCAATGACTTTCCATTCATTTATCAAACATGCAAAATATCACATTTAATAAAAATCAACAACTTCAAAATATAATACGTCAATCACAAATTCAAAAAACAACACTAACAGAATAGATGGAAATTAATAAAACTAATAAAGATGTCAACCAATTAACTTATGCAGAATTTCCAACGAAATCGATGTGGAATAATAAAAATAAAATTTGGACTCATCGACAACCTGGTCATGCAATAGGAAGAATACTCTATATTCATCCGAGTTCAGGTGAATTATATTACTTAAAATTATTATTAAATCATCAAAAAGGTGCAACAAGTTATGAATCACTTCGAACTGTGAATAATATTATTTATCCTACAAACCAAACAGCTTGCTATGCATTGGGTTTGTTAGGAGATGATAAAGAATGTGATGAATGAATAAAAGAAGCATAATTTTGGTCAACATCTACTCAACTTCGACAGCTTTTTATCATTATGTTATTATTTTGTAATATTTTTGATCCAACAAAATTTTTTCAAAAACATTGGAAATTAATATGTGAAGATATCCTATATAAAGTAAGACAATTATTTAATAATCCACAATTTGAAATTCCAGAAAATGAATTATATATAATTTTGTATTATATAAATTGGAAAATTAGTAAACTTAAATTCATCTTCTTTATCACATTACAATCTTCCACTTCCTGCTGGATCATTAATTGAAAACTTAAATAATAATCTTTTAAGAAAAGAACTCAATTATGATATAAATAAATTAAAACAAGAAAATATCAATTTAGTATAAAATTTAAATCAAGAACAATATTTTATTTATAACGAAATTTTAGAAGCAATTAAAAACAAACATAATAATTTATTTTTTATATACGGTTATGGAGGAACAGGAAAAATATATTTATGAAATACTATCATAAGTAAAATTAGATCAGATGGTGAAATAGTATTAGCTGTAGCATCATCTGGTATAGCATCATTATTGTTACCAAAAAGACGAATCGCACATTCAAGATTTCGCATACCTCTTTCAATTGACAAATCCTCAACTTGCTAAATTAAAAAAATCTACTCAATTAGCGAAATTAATAAAAAAAAAACCACATTAATTTTATGGGATGAAGTACCTATGACTAATAAATATTGTTTTGAAGCTTTAGATAAAACAATGTAAGACTTAAAAAATAATTATGATTGTTCTTTTGGAGGAATGACAGTTATATTAGGTGGTGATTTCAGACAAATATTACATATTATCCCAAATGGTACAAAAGAAAATATTATTGATATAACTATAAATAATTCTTATTTTTGGTCATATTTTCGTATACTTACTTTAACAGAAAATATGCGATTAAAAAGAAATAATTATTGTATTAAAGAACAAATAGAAATTACTAATTTTTTAGAATGGATATTAAATATTGGTGATGGAACAACAAATGGTATAAAAGATCCAGAAAATGAAAATGCTACTTGGATAGAAATACCTGAAAAATATTTAATACAATACGATAAAAATTCTATTGAATATATTTCCATCATAATATATAATAATTTTAATAATAATTTTTAAAATATTGATTATCTAAAAATAACGTGCGATTATTACACCCAAAAATAAAACAACTGATGAAATAAATAAATATATGTTATCTTTAGTACCTACAGATACAAAAATTTACTATAGTTGTGATACTATACTCTCATTATCTGGAAACTTAGAAGAATTAAATATTTTATATTCGCCTGAATTTTTACATACTTTAAACTTCAATGGTTTACCTCCACATGAATTAAAACTCAAAATTGGAATTCCTGTTATGTTAATGCGAAATCTTAACCAATCAATGGGTTTATGTAATGGTACTAGAATGATTATTACACAATTAACAAATAGAATTGTCGAATGACGCATAATTAATTATAATGATATAAATGAAAAGGTTTATAAACCTAGAATAGAAATGACAACGCATGAATCAAAATGGCCTTTTGTTTTAAAAAGACGCCAATTTCCTTAAAAAATCTGTTATGTAATGACAATAAACAAAAGTCAAGGTCAATCTTTAAACAAAGTTGGACTATATTTAGAAGATAAAATTTTTAGCCATGGCCAATTATATTTTGCATAAGATTTATTAAAAATGACAAATTTCTGTACAAAAATAATATAATATTAATCATGTTTTAATTTATTTTATCACAAAATAATAATTGCAATTGTCAATATTTAATGCATGTATTTATATTATATTCTTTCTATTTATAGAAAATGTTAAGTCCAGTACGAAAATTGAAGTCAGGGGAGACGCATCAGACTATATGTGCTCGAGTGTGTCGATTGTAGAGAAACACGGACTATAAGACTAGACGATTAAAAAGCCTTGATTGCTTATTAGTTGACAAACAGGTAACTCAATTTATTTCTCATAAATATTATACTACTAATAAAATCCATCTCCAATTATTATTTAATATATAAATAATAATAACAATATCCAAATATGTATATTTTTTTATACAATATGAAGCAATACATGGGTTTATTCATGCGAAGGATGCAGATTTCATAACAGATAAAATATAATTAGGCAATATATATATAATCAGCAACTTCTTCATTACGAACAATAAACAAAAGTACAAGATTGTTCCTCATGTAGCGATGTTGCAATTTGCTAGATCCACAATCTTCAAAAACGTTGAGGAAGACATACCAGAGATACCTCAACACAAATTTAATTTTGTGAAATTCGATCAATTAACATTAAAGATCGATATCGATGATCTTATATCCGGTAAATTATATATGAGGTTCATAGGTATTAATTTTTTACTTAATAATTAATAAATTAGTTTTATAAAAATTAATAAATAATGACTTCTTATTTATTATGTAATATTAGATGTAATTGGTCGTATTATCTCAATCAAGAGTATAGAAGAATCTACTATAAATGACAGATCAGTTAAAAGACGAGATTTGGTTATTCAAATATTAGGTAAATACAAAAAATATCTTATAAAAAATATGTTTTTAAAAATATCATAACTTATTAGAAACAAATTATTTATTTATATTTATTTTATTTAACAGAGAAGACACACTTAATGTCACTCTCTAGGAAGAAATTGGAGACAACCTTGATGAAAATTCAATTCAGACAATGTCTAGTTGTAATGACATTTGCAACAATGGCGTCTAAACAGTATATTGGTAAATATATATAATAACTAAAAATAATTTTCTTACTCTGCTAAATAAAATTTATTAAAATTTTATATCATTCATTATTAATTATCATAAATATTTATATACAGATGGACTTTATATTGCAAACACCAGTGGTATTTTATTCTACCTTGACCAAGACATTGCTGAAACCAAAAAAATAAAAAAAAAGTACTAAAATTTTTACTTCTAAATTATCATAATTATTTAAATTTATTCATTTTAATAAAATACTAATTTCGTTTTACATATTAATTTTCTATAGATTCAGCCATTTTATCCAAACAATTGATTTTATTGCTGGATCAACAAAAAAAGTATTACCATTAGAAGAACAGAAAATTCTGAACCAAAACACAATCATAGAACTTCAAATTCTAGACACATATCAAAATTAGGTAAATATTTAATTATTAAATATAAATTATAAAATATAATTTAATCAATATTGTTAATATTAATATTAATTTATTTAATAGGAGACAAAATTCACTGTCAAGGCAAACATTACTGAACTTAACATTCACCAAGATTAGTTCTACAATGCCTGTCTAAGGTGTTACAGATAAATTAAACAATCAGGGACGTCATGGTGGTGTGACAATCATGAACATTTTATGACAGTGTCAATTAGTTGATAATTTCCTTTATCTTTATTATAAAAAAATAAAAATATATAAGTACTTAAGTAATAAAAAATTAAATAAATATTATATCCTCTCAACAGGTATAAAATTAATGCACGAATCAAAGACGGCAATGGAGGAATGAACATTGTGATGTTTGAAAAAACTGTGCAATATTAATAAATAAACCTTGCTCTATACTGATGATCTAAGAAGGATACACTAATCCAACTGTTATTCCTCATATCTTAAATCAACTGAAAGGCATATCAAAAATATTTGTCATTCAATTTCGTCTCAGAGGAGCTTTTATCGATACAGTCATTGTAAAAACCTTTGATGATGATATCTAACCAATGTCATTACCTGCACCGACAACTATGCCTTCTGAGAAAATTCCCCCGTCTGTAATCTGTTTTAATCTAGAAACACCCCAGCTAGGAGGTAAAAAGAATGCAACGAAACAACTTACGTTTACTAAACCTATTTTCGAAGAAGAAAAATTAAGATATATTATTATCTATATTTTATTTTCAATTTTTAAATTTCCTTATTTAACCTATATATTTATAAATCATAAATTATTAACTAATTAAATATATTATTACTTTAGTCCTCAGCATCAACCTCCTCCATCGCAAGTCGAGATTCAATCTCCAAGTGATTCATCAAAGAAACGAAAAGAGACCAGGTAATAATATTTTTTATCCATAATTACACAATAAATTCACAAATATATTTTAATTTATATATCAACCATAAATATTTTTCTTTCAAAGTTTTCATTCTCGTTTCCGTAAAAGGACAAAAATTTTTTTTTTTTTGAAGATTTTTTAAAAATTTTAGACAACCTTGTCCGTTTTCAATTCCGCAATATGGGTCTCGTGGGAACCGTTGTGAAGAAATTAAAAAAAAAAAAAGAAAAGAAAATTCTTTAAACAAAAAAAAGGAAGAAAATTAGTATTTTTTTCTCCAAAACTTTCTCTTTTGCTTATTAATGTCCCAGAGCCAAAAAAAGAAATAAATGAATGAAAATGAAACGTATTGGAACCAAAAAAAAAATTTAAAGATTTCTTTTTCTTCTCTTCCATTTTCCCACCAACCAAACAGAGGAAACGAAAAAAGAAAACATAAAAAAAAAAAAAGGGCTATGTATATGAACGCACCTCATAAATTAGAGAGGAAAAAAAACCAAATAGAAAAACCGCAAATTTAAGGGGGGAAAACACTAAATTTCCAACAAGGAAAAAAAAAAATCAGCAAATACGGAAAAGAAAATGTCGCAAAGTCACCGAAAACCCACGGCAAGACCAGACTCACCAAGAGGAGAGATCGCGAGATCACAATCTCGAGGTAAAACACGTAGACCGTGGTGTATCTGGCGATCTCGGCATTGCCGGTGCGATCGAGAAGCTGAGATCGCGAGATTGCGATCGTGAGGCTTGGATTGATGTTGACGGCGACAGCCACAGGAAGAGAGAGAGAGAGAGAGAGAGAGACAATCTTAAAGGCGGACACAGAGAGAGAAAGAGAGGGAGCGTTGGGCGGAGGAAAATAGAGAGAGGGGTGGGGGAAGAGAGATGAAATAGAGAAATCAGATTAACAGAGAGAGAGAGAGAGAGAACTGAAGAACAACAAAGCCGCTTTTCATAAAGCGAAAGTACAAAAAGTAAAAGAAATGAAATAAATAAATAAATAAATAAATTAATAAAGCACCAAAACAGTGTGTTTTTGATGACAAAAAAAATAACAGTGCATCTCTCATCCACTCTTTATATATTCAGGATATGCTCGTCTAAAAAAATTGTGATAACACTGTATCTTTGTTTTTATGAGGTTTCACCTCAAAAATCATTCCAAATTTAAAATTTTTATCTCAAATTTTACTTTTTTTTAAATTTTTTTTTTGTATTTTCTGGTAAAATTTTTATCTTTTCTGAAAAGTCACTACAAATTTATTATTAAAACTTAAAATTTCCAACTCAAATTCATTCACAAAACGGACCCTAATAGATACCCAGCTTGGGAAGTTTTCTGTTTGCCTCATGTCTTTATTCTTGGTGTGCTCCGTTTGAGTGATCTGGAGGGGGCCCATTGGGATGTCCATAATTGAAACATATTTATTTGTCGGCTGTCTTTACTAGGTGGCCGATGTCTTTGATGCTTTGGTTTTCGCAGGAAAGGGTAAGGAGCTTTAGCCTTTTTTTTTCCTGTGCCCCTTCCGCATGCGCTTCACGTGCCGTTGGTGCTTTGCTCTCCTCTTATTCTTTAAAGGTTATTTTTGTAATAGTAAAAACTTAATTTAAATTAACCTTTTATTGTTGAAAATAAGACCACATCAGCTTAAGTGGCTAAAGTTTGAGATTTAAGTGGACAAAATACAATAAAATGGATGCTTTTAAAACAATTTAAAGTTTAATAGGAATAAGCACATGTTTTCAAATTTAAAGTTCATGGGATAAAATAAAAATTCAACCAACAAAAAGTTTTAGGAAAGCAAAACAAAACAAAAAAAAAAAAAAAAAAAAAGGAAGGTTCACGCTCTCAATGACTTATTAAAAAGGCAGGTTTTATTCACCGGTTGATGAATATTTTATTTTTGGTTTAATTCTTGAGATTATATACACCCGTACATGGTCCTCAACATGTATGCCAAGTTCTACACTGAAGGACAAAATTTGGATTTTCTTTTCTTTTCTTAATTAGGTAAACTCATTCTCTGACTAAGACTTTTTCCTCTTAATGTTTTCCTCACCAAACCTCTGCTTTGTTACACCTAAAACGTGAGCTTGCACTTAGACATCTTTCATTCACTAACCCCTTTGGTATTTTTATGGTCCTCTTCCTGTTATTTCTTCACCAAAGATGAAGCTCTTGAAGGCAGGAAAGAATTATTGCGAGTAGAATGGTGTTGCCGTCGTCGACCTCTTGAATTCGACCCGTGATACCTTAGAGTATGCCCGGTTTGAAGACATGGTGTCGAAGGACAAAAATTTGGATTTTTTTTTTCTTTATCTTAATGAAGTTAACCTATTCAACTGGTATAGGTAGATGTATATTAAATTTCCTTCTAGATGTCCTTGATTACCCTTAATTAATATTGACCATTCGATGTGTTTTTGATGGTATAGATTCATTATGAACCAATCATTTAAATCTAAAGTTGGACCGTAGAAAAGCCCAAAGAACAAAGGTAATGTAAATTTAAAAAAAAAAAAAAAAAAAAAAGCAAGGGGAAGAATACATCGAGGAAGCGAGGTAACAAAAGAATTAAAAAGGACATTTTAGCGAATTTCTATGATTTTGAGTTTTCTCTTCATAGATTGGGAGTCAAAATTTTATCCTAGTCAATAATTCAATAAAATAATAAAAAAATAAAAAAAATAAAACAAACAAAATCAAAAATTTATTAAGAAACACTTGACGATCAAAATCCCTGCGGAATCTCTCTCTCTCTCTCATCCCATCGCAAAAACCTCAGTATTCTCTCTCGGCTGTCGTTTCGTTGCCATTCCTCTGTCGTTTCGCACCTTCTTCCCCTATAACGACAAATCCGATCGCCGGCGATCAACCTCCGATCACCGATCACCGATCACCGGCCTCGATTTCCGGGGACCTTTTCAATCGGAGCCGTAACGGTGGCGCCGCCAATCGGTGCCTCAGGGGGCTTTTAATGGCCGTTTTCGGCTGAAATTGTGGCTTCGTTCCGTGTCCGCGTCTTCGTTTGAAGAAATTCGTCTATTTCATGGGCGATCTTCGGGATTGGTGGCCTGAACCAAACGGCATCGTAGTGGAGGAGAGGCCGTCGTCTTCGTCGTCGTCGTCGACGTTTTCGTCGAATCAGACGGCGGCGATTGGTGCGGAGTACTGGAAGAGAGCGGAGGAAGCGACGCAAGGGGTTATTTCTCAGGTTCAGCCCACCGTCTTGTCGGAGAAGAGGAGGAGAGCGGTTATCGAATACGTTCAGAGGCTGATTAGGGGATTTCTCCGGTGCGAGGTCAGATTTCTAAAGCTTATATACCTCAACGAATTGCTCTTATATATGCTTTATAAACGTATTTTTGTGTGTGTGTTTTTTTTTTCTTTTTGTTTGTTGATGAATAGTTGTATAGAAATTATAGAATTTGGGATTTTGCGAGACTCTTGTTTGAGTGTATTTTTGTTGAACATTGTTATTCAAGTCGAAAGACGAGGACTTTTTGAGTAACTTCCTGAAGATTTTGGATTGAGTTTGTGGTTCTATGAAGGAATTAGCAACGTTGTGGAAAGATCAAAATTAATGACCTTTCTTAGGGTTTACTTGAGCCGTCATGCCTATGGCGGGGTTCGATTTCTCTAGGCGGCCTACGTGCTGAATAATTGCGAGTTTCATGCTTTACAAAGATTGTGGGCTTCAGCAGGGTTTGCTATTTTCATCTCAAAACAAAAAAGGGGGAGCCTGCATTGGCTAACTTTTGGTATAGTTAGCCTCAATTTAGTAGTTTCTACTCTCTCGAGATCTCGAATTGAGTTTGTAGTTTAAATGAGGTGACGGCAATGTTTTGGCAAGGTAAGAAATTAGAACTTGAGGATGGTTAATGACTGGTGCAATTCATTGACAGAGATAGATGAGGTCACCATGAAAAAAAGGACTGCTTGGAGGTATTTGATTTGGTCAAAGTTGTTTTAACTACTAGGACATGTGATTCGCTGACCTTGTTGATGAGGCATCATAGTTTCCTTAGGAAATGTATCTCAGAAGGAGACAAGTCTCTCTGTTTCCTATGCTTCTTTCCCTGGGTGCAAATCAAAATGTAGCGTACCCAAATTTTAGTGTGCGGAACTACATTATGTTAAGCTTAGCAAATAGATGGTTGGTATACTGTCTTTTGAGAGCTTTTGCTCTTGGAATGCTTTTCTTTTTTCCTAAAAGTTTCTCCATTCATTAGTTTTTGGATTGTGATAATACACTCGATTTTCTCTCTCTTATTTGTCTGCAGGTGTTCCCATTTGGGTCAGTACCTCTAAAGACATATTTGCCCGATGGAGATATTGATTTGACTGCCTTTGGTGGTCTAAATGTTGAGGAAGCTTTGGCTAATGATGTATGTTCAATCCTCGAAAGAGAAGAACAAAACAAGGCTGCCGAATTTGTGGTGAAGGATGTGCAATTGATCCGGGCAGAGGTTTCTGCCATTTCTTTCATATGCTAACCAGAGTTCTTTGCAAGATTCAAACTATGATGATATACATATGTGTGTGTGCATGTGTGTGTGACTATATATAAACACCTACATATACTTAAACAGATACATGCTTACATACATACATGCATAATAGATATGCGTGTATTCATGTGATTTTTACTCCGCTTCAAACAGGACTCATCCCATCATTGTTATCTTGATTTGGATATACTTGTCGCCATTGGTGTCTCATCAGTTATTGCCACCCACGATGCTTGGTATTTTTAGTTTGCCATCAGTTCTCAATATCATGCAACCTGTTCTTCTTGTGCTTTTTTCTTCCCTCTTTCGTCTTTGGTTTCTTTTCTTGTTCTACACAAAAGATTTGTTTTATGATTTGTATAATCTAGATATTGTGATAACTATGTTAATTGAATGCTTTTGGGTTATCATGTTAGCTATGGTTTATCATCTTTATTTAGGATCAGTCTTATTCGTGGTTCTTTTTTAATCTTAGTTTTCCTAGTTAGATAGGATGACATGACCATCTATTTGTATGCTTTGACCACTTTGAACATCCTTTTGATTTATGATTTTGCGACAATAATATGTTATTCTCTCCCAAAACCTCTATGTTTCTCTCTCTTCTTTTGTTTTCCTTCACAATGAATCTAGCCTTTTTTGTCAGCTATTCCCTCGTGTCAACAAATTTTTTTTTAATTATTTTTATCATAAACTGGAATGTCATTTTCAGAAGTGACATGCTATTTTCCACTTCTCTCTCTCTCTTCACTGGTAAGGATTTGGAGCCCCTACAAAAAAAAAAAAAAAAACAAAAAAAAGAAAAAGTTTATAGTTTTTGATAAGCTTCTGTTTTTTCTTGTCTTGTAAGCTCTTTTCTTTTCAAATTAAAGTTAGAGTACGTATATAACGCTTAGAGCTAACCTTCTCGGCTCCGATTTCTTAGATTATCGTTTTATCTTACTTTGTATTTGATAAAGAGAAGTGACCTAAAAATGCACGTTCTCAACTATCCTAGGATTGATGGTTTTGATGTTTTAGAGGCATTACGTGAATGGTTATTGTACTAGCAGGTTGTGTGGTTTTACTTCTGGTAATAAATGTCATGTAACCTGCTCGTCCTCTAAGTTGACTGGATAAAATTATAAGAATTTTCTTCTTTCATATTGTTTTGTTCAAGTTTTATTGTCAGTTGAAATTTAATGACCATTTCTTAACTTATCATCCTAGTTGTAAGAACTCCTGGTTTTTTGGTGGCAGGTGAAACTTGTAAAATGCCTAGTGCAGAACATTGTGGTTGATATTTCGTTCAATCAGTTGGGAGGGCTTTGTACATTATGCTTTCTTGAGCAGGTAGCTGGCCTATGACATCGATATAGCTTTAACTATTCTATGGATTTTTACCTCTAAATGGATATTATCCATTGGAAGATATGATCTGTTGTCTACTCCTTTCATTATGAGTTTCTTTTACCGGTTACATCCTCATGATCTTTGCCCCCATGAATCAAAGCTTTTAATGCTAGGGTAAAATGTACTTATTAAAGCAAGCAATGTTAAAATCCTAAATCGGATTATAATTTTATTTTTTGTAAGCGTACTTGAGTCAAAACATATAATGATCATTTTAAGATACATTTAATTTAACCTTTATTCCTTTTGTCTCTCCCTTTCTCTTTATTTAGCAAACAGATCTCTTCAACTGTTGTACGAGTTTTTCGTACTGATTCTTATACACACACATATATGCTTATTGTGCCAGGTTGATATCCTCATTGGCAAAGACCATCTTTTCAAACGAAGTATCATACTAATTAAGGCTTGGTGCTATTATGAGAGCCGTATTCTTGGTGCTCATCATGGTTTGATTTCCACATATGCTTTAGAGACCTTGGTCCTATATATCTTCCATCTCTTCCACTCGTCCTTGAATGGTCCTTTAGCTGTGAGTGCTTCAAACTTTGTACATACCTCACATGAAAGTTTGTTACACAATGTTAACTTTATATCCCTATACATCTTACAGGTTTTGTATAAATTTTTGGACTACTTTAGTAACTTTGACTGGGATAACTACTGCATTAGCTTGAATGGTCCAGTACGCATTTCCTCACTTCCAGAAATTATCGGTTAGTAACATTTTCTGCATTTTGCTCAGTAAATGGTTACACATTTTTTTGTTCCTCCAATCACGATACTTATCTTTTTAGTTCCTTTTGCAGCTGAGATACCTGAAAATGGTGGTCATGACCTGTTGCTCGGTGATGATTTTCTCAAGGGATGTGTTAAAATGTTCTCAGCTCCTTCAAGGGGATATGAGACAAGCTCTCGAACATTTCCGCTAAAGCATCTAAACATTGTTGATCCATTAAAAGAAAACAACAACCTTGGGCGTAGTGTGAGCACAGGTATTACTTGTTTCCTTCCAGTTAGATGGCCATGATCTCTTTTCTCATTGCAATTGAGTAGGAAGTCCTTTTCCTCCCTTTTTTTAATTTTTCTTGAGAGGAATACTGGTCTTTTCATCTGCAAAAAAAGTTGTCTAGGTTCCACAGGTATCAGGACTAAGTTGTCTGAAATTGTTGGCATTTGAGTAAACGTTGTTGCTTTAAAAGCTCTGCAATAATTCATTTGACAAATTGGTTAAAGATAAAATGCCTAATTATATGCAGGGAACTTTTATCGAATAAGGAGTGCTTTCACTTATGGTGCTCGGAAACTGGGCCGTATCCTTTCCCAGACTGAAGAGAATATTGGTGATGAGATTCGAAAATTTTTTGCTAACACGTTGGAAAGGCATGGAAAGGGGCAGAGGCCTGATGTTCTAGATCCACTCCCCTTGTCTGGACAGGATGAACTTAGTGCTGCATCTGGTTTTTTGGGTACAGAGTCACAAGAAAGTCGTATAGTTTCTGAAACAGAATCTAGCTATTCGGGAGGCATAGCTGGCGAAACTAGATTGAATCACGAGGGAACTGATGTTGAGATACATGGGATGGATGTAATCTCCGATAAATTGGTGAATGAACCATACGAGGGCTCTTTAGAGGCAATCTCATCAATAGACTCGTCAAAATCTGACAATCCTTTAAACGGAACTGCTGCTTCAGACAGTCGTTTTGAGGGGGATGCACAAGACCTTGCTACATTGAGACTTCAAAATCTTACTATTTCAAACAATACACCAAAATCGTCCCCTACCAGTGTCGAGGCAAACATATCCCCTTTGAGTAAAGCACACCATGCTCCTCATCTATATTTTGCTCGTCCATTTATCAGAAATGGAGAAATGAATGGATATCAGCATATCAAACAAGCAGAACATGATGAATCTGCCGAGAATACAGCTAGTGACCAGGATGAAAACCAGTTGGTTAGAAATCCTACGGCTGTGTCTCCTGCTGGGTCGAAGCAACATCTTTCACGTTTGAGTTCAATTGTTTTGTCCTCTGAAGACTTTTATCCCAGTTATTCAGGTTATAGGATGTCTGCTGGTGTTTCTGGAATACCTGATCCTTTTAACACTTTGTCAGATCTCAGTGGAGATTATGAAAACCAACTTAGCAGTTTGCAGTATGGGAGGTGGTGCTATGAGTGTGCCTTGGCTGCAACTGTTCCTTCTATGCTGCCTATGCTACCACAGTTTCAGACTAAGAAATCATGGGAGGTAGTACGGCAGTCTCTGCAGCGTAAGCACAATGTTTTTTCCCAAATGAACACCAATGGTGTTGTCCATGGACCAGCCATTTATTCTATCAACCCGCCTTTATTACCTGGTGGCATGGGATTTGCAGTGGAGGAGATTCCAAAGCCACGAGGAACGGGGACATATTTTCCCAATCTGGTACACATATTCTAAGCTTCTGAATTGATTTTTATGTACTTTTCTTTGAAAGCCTGATTTGATATTGGGGACCATAGTTCTGTCAGTGTTGGTACTAGTTTCAGTTTAGGCGGTGATCGATCCCATCTTAAGTGCTTTTGTGTACAAACTTTTGCAGCATCATTATAGGGACAGGACCCTGACACCAAGGGGAAGAAACCAAGCACCGGTGAGGTCTCCCCGTAACAATGGTCGTTTGGTAACACTAGCGACAGAGAATGGGTTTCCTGAGAGAAACAGTCGTGATAATGCACAAGCACAAGTTTTTGTTCAGAAAGGAAGTGGAAAGTCTGGTTCTTCGTATGACCCCTCCGGTTCCCCTCAAAAGAAGGTAAACTCTAATGGTAATGGTGAAATGCATCAGCAGGAGCCTTTGGTAGAATTCGGGTCAATCGGGCATCTGCCACCAGAGGTGCCCTTGCTTAAAGGAAGCTGGCAAACAAACTCTGTGTCGGCTCTCGTACAAGATCCGGGCGTAGGCCTTGCCTCACCAGGAACAGAGAAGCTGAAACCTGTGCTGAGTATGGATAAAGATAGGTATGAATTTAAATATCGACTGAAAATCAAAGCCATGATTAATGTGAATCATTCGAGACTCTGATTCTTTGTTGTTTTGGACCTCTGTAGGATTGCTGTACAATCTTATGTTTTGAAAGATGAAGATGATTTCCCGCCTTTATCTGTCTAACTCCCAGCAGGGTAAATGGTTATCTGTTTTTTCTGGCTTTCAAAAAGGCTTTTTAGTACAACGGTATATCTAACAAACCTGGTTGAGCCTGAGCTCTCTTGCCTCGAATAGTTCTCC
Source organism: Ficus microcarpa (assembly GCA_025413485.1). Taxonomy (NCBI): domain Eukaryota; kingdom Viridiplantae; phylum Streptophyta; class Magnoliopsida; order Rosales; family Moraceae; genus Ficus; species Ficus microcarpa. Next base: position 12,329,977 of record CM046386.1, on the reverse strand, counting down.
ACCCTTTTTTTTGGAAGCTCTCTGTGGAGTTTGATATTCTTCATCTTTTAAAGGGGCACTTACTGTACATTTCTGCTATTTATTCTCTCCCCCCCTAAATTTCTTGGCATCTTTGCTCTACTTTGAAGCGTTGTTTACTTGTTTATATATAGGATGTTTGATTTTATTTATAAGTCCCTCCGGGTTTTGGTTTATTTAACTATTGCCCCTTTAGGTAGAAGTTTGAAACACAACATTTTGTTGTTGCTGTTGACTGACGTAGCTTTGAATTATTGTTCGTCTTTTCCCACCTTCTAGTATTTATTTATTTATATTTATGTGCTTTGCAATTTACAAGTTATAAGTTGATTCCCTCTCTCTATCCAACAATGCATTCACTTGTTATTATTGTTGTCCAGCTACTTGGTTAATGCATATTCCAGGATATGATTGAATTTATTTTATTTATTTATTTTTTGGGAGACCTAGGAGAGTGACAGTCTAATCATGTGTATAAATATTCATTTGATATTCTTAAGATCTGTGCTCCATCCATTCCGGGGTAAGACTTGAGAGTTGCTTGATTCTGAGAGAAAAAACTGGGGCACAAAACAAAAATCTTAGGTCCGTTTGGTGAATGAGTTTGAGATGAAAATTTTAAGTTTTAGTTGAAAATTTTTGTTGACTTTTCAGAAAAGACAAACTTTTTCAGAAAAAGACAAAAACTGAAATGAAAATTTTAAGTTTGAACTCAAGAGCCAAATGAGGTCTTATATTTATTGGATGTCTCACCTCCGGCAAGGGATTTTTGCCGGATATATCTGGCACTTTCTTGATGATTGTTGGATGACAATTGGACGGTCAGAAAAGAGACTGACACGTATGTAGGCTGGGGGTAGATAAAAAAATGACCAGAGAATCACAATGACGGGAGAACGTTGCTTTTGTACCTAGCGACTAGTCAACGCAAAATGCACTACCTTATTGGAATACGTCGATCTGTATGGTCCAGAGCGCGTGGAGACTGGATAGAACTTGGTGGTGTTGACGTTCTGGTTGAACTTGGGGTTGATGGTGAAATGGGTGGCGTAGGATTTCGATGGTATTGAACCCCAAAAGAGGGGCTCTTAGAAGTAAATAATGCAGAGAATTACGTTTTATTCTCACCATTGAACTTATTTATAACGAAGGAGTTTTAGAGCTTGATTGATTGAGCCGTTTTTGGGCTTGCTTATGCTTGTGGTTTTTTTGTGAAAGTGGGAGGTCGAGGAAGGTGTTGATGGGGAGTTAGTGCCGGTGGTTGTGGTGGAGGGACCGTTGTTGCCGTCACCGTTGTCCTCGTTGGTCAGACGCACAAGTTTTTTGTTATATTTTTGGTAATAGGAGAGACGAATGCTTCCCAAGGATATCAAATTGATAGCACAAAGGAAGTAAAAGGGGACAATATTAAGCACTGATTAGTCACAAAACAAGTAGATTGACACTCTCTCTCTCTCTAATTGGGACAATGAAGAAATATTACAAAGCTAAATAATCATACCCGTGAGCTATTTTCCAAAGTATATGAAAACAAAGAAACAATTTTCGTCAACCTTTTCTTCCCTGCGTATTAATGTCTTCAAAAACGAAAAGGAAAAAAAAAGGGGGTTTATTACTGTCTTTAAAATATGAAAGAAAAGAAAAAAGAAAAAGAAAAAAGAGCGAGGAAGTGGGTGTTGATTTTCATAAAGAAAAATGATAAGGGTACCAACTTTAAACTTAACTTTTTAATATTAATCTAAATTACTTATGATTTGTCATTTTTTTATTGATAAGTATTTAGAATTGTTATGTCAATTTATAGTGTGTTTGGTGGAGTAGTTTGAGTTGAGATTTTTTAGTTTTAATAGTAAATTTTTTTGAATTTTCAGAAAAGACAAAAAACTTTTTGGGAAAAAGACAAAAACTTTTGGGGAAAAAGACAAAAAACATTTTGAAATGAGCATTTTGAAATGCTCCACCAAACATAGCCTTATTATATATATTAATAAAAATATAACAATGATTTGACATTTAAAAAATTAGAATTTAAATTGATATCTCTACACTGCTCTTTCAAAAAACAGTGATAGAGAAGCGTGGTTGGGAGGGATGGAGACCACATAATTACATCCTACCACATATACGTACATACCCTGTTGAATTCCCACATGAAAATATATACACAACCGAATTCACCATTGTTACAACATCATCATTACCAGTCAAAGTACATTTTGTTACACTTCTCCGCTTTGGATTTTTTTTTTTTTTTTTTTTCAGATTTTCCATTCCTTTTTTTCTATTCACATAGAATTGATTTTGTGCCCTCCTCTTTCATATAAAACCATTTCCTCAGCTAACTTTCGCGCATCCTTTCAGACACAGTCTCTATATTTGTCAGCCAACCTCATCAACTCCAAGCCAAATGTTGCTACCCTGACTAAGTTGAGCTTCCACGTTGGTGCCATCTCGTATCCAGTACTCGACACGGGACTTCACCTTTATTTATTTAGTTGAAATGCAAGAATTTTTAAAGTTTCAGGAATACAAGAATTTACCTTACATATTCAAAAAGGATAATTAGTAGAAAATGGTCTCTGTCTCTGTCTCTGAGCTTTTGAGCTTTTTAATCAGTACTTACATGATCCTTGATATTTTAATTTTAACAATTTAGTCTTCTAATTTTCAATTTAGTGACAAATTTGATCAAATGGATGGCTACTATCTAAGACACTTTGTAATATCGGGGCAAGCCCCCTTCTCTAGAGACTAGGGGTGCACAATGGTCAATGTGGGCGGTTTTTGGGGGTTTTTTCTTTTCTTTTCTTTTCTTCTTCTTCTTCTTCATCATCATTTTTTTTTTTTGTAAAAAAGAAAAACAATTATAAGGCGCTTTAAGCGGTTATGAGTTTCATGCTTTTATGTTTTGAAGCTTTAGAGCTCGACATTTGAATCATTTGAACATGACGAAATAATTAATAATGCAAACACGATTACAACTTGATAGTCCAAAATAAGAATCCCGTAAAAAAAAAAAAAAAAAAAAATTCGAATATTAAAATCCAAAACTGAATTCTACCGGAAAAAAAAAAAAAAAAAAAAAAAAAAAAAAAACAACAAAATCTAATGTAGCGAATATTGCGAAAACATACTATGAATAGTCAATGGATATAAAAGTTGGCATGACACAATAGAATTACGATCCGGTAAAAAAGATGTTGGAATTCAGAAGTTTATATAACAAACACTAATAGTCCCAGGTTCGTGAATGATTACGAGATTTTTGGTTATAGGTATAGGGTCGTTCTCGTATCAAATTCAACATGATTCATTAATAATTTTTAGGGTCCCGCATGTTTTCTTAAATTCAGTATTTAATTTAAGATAATTAAAAGTTAAGGACATTATTAGGCTATGTGACCTTTTTTAATTACATTATTTAATAGATGATCCAACATTTTTTTTTATTTAGGTAAATAGCTGTTTGTCATTTTTCAGATTTGGTTAATTAGTGATTGATTATGAAATTTTGTGATTGACTATGAATTTAGTACTTTATGTTATGATTAATCAGTAATTGACCTCAGTGACTATTATGCGGTTAATCACTAATTGACCATTTAAGACAATTGATTAACCATTTTAGAAAAAAAAGAAAGCATTTTAACTAATTTTTAAAAACTTCAGCCACTTATTAAAAAACTTTTTAAAAAAATGCTATTTAGTTATAAATCCCTAATTTATCTCTGTCAAAATTTAGGATAATGTTTTTGCTTTTTTTTTTTTTTTTTTTTTTTTCTATTTTAAATTTTAATAAGAAACATGAAAAAACTAGTTCCAAATTTAGAGCGACTCCAATTTAATGTTAACTTGTTGTGCAATGGTAAATTTTGGTATTGGATGGAAAAAATGGTCTTCATTGTAGTGCTATCTTTGATGCTAAATTTGCCATATAACTTTGAGGTAAATTTGTCACAAGATATAACCAATGTTAAATTTAACATTTTATTTTTAATGATTGTTACCTTGACCTTTTCATGTAATTACTAAAATATTTTCATTTTAAATTTATTTAAATACTAAATTTCACTTTTAATAAATAGTGATGAGAAATAAAAATAACATTATGCGCATTAGAACGTAGAGTAAGATAAATGTATTGTTCAAAATTTTTTAATAAAAATTAAACATTATCGTGTGTGTGTATATATACACACACACACACACATTAGAGATAGTCTTATTTCGAATAACTAGTTCAAGTGAATGGAACCGAGTACTGTCATGTTGTTATTTTCTTATATAATTAAGGGTAGATTGTTCAAACTAAAAGGTATTTTTGTGTGAGGTTAAAATTAAAGTGCATCTGACGCATTTTAGTAATTTTCTTTTCTTTTTTTTTTTTCCTTTTTGGCTCAACATTTTAGTAATTTCATTGTAGAAGAGAAAGTGATTTTAAAAAAAAAAAAAAAAAAAAAAAAAGGAGGAAGGTTGGCTGACCAAGCTCTAATGCATTACGAAAGCAAGCCATGCGTGATTTTGCCTTCTAGAGGTCTCAACTTCAGATTACTTGTAAAATATTAAAAAAAGAAATAAAAAATCTTATTATTAGACGACGAATTAGAAACTTCTACGTGGGTAGTGGTACGTGATACACCTAATAAACTGTCATAATAAACAATTCCTATATTATAACAAAACAAGGAAGATTTATATAATAATACAATGTTTATTATTATCGTCATTTGAATCCAATTAAATACATTTCAAGACATTTTAAGTGTGTATCAAATCTCTAGTATGGAAAGGTCGGCCTTCAATTTTCACATTAACGATGACAAAAATATTCTAAAGATAAAAGAAAAGTAAAAATACTTTAAAAAAATACTTTAAAAAACCCAAAAATGAATATTTTTATTCTTCAAAAAGGCATATTTTCTTTGTTTTTCTGATTTTTTTTTTCAATTGGATTTCCAAAATTCTTTTTTTTTTTTTTCTTGGATACCATTTTCACAACTAGATTAATCAAAATCAAATATTAACTGCTCCATAGTATGAATTTGATTCACCTAAGATGTCCCATTAGTTGTTTCATGGAATACTTTTTTAATAAACTTAAGACAAGGTTAGTTTTGAATTAGTATCCCTTATAACAATCACATATTTGTTCGTTCGTTTTTTTTTTTTTTTTTTTTTTTTTTTTTTTTTTTTTTTTGCTTTTGAATACACATCTTGATGAGCTGTGCACAAAATCACCGTCACCAAATAAATATTGAGTTTCTCTCTCCTACAATATATATATATATACACACACAATATATATATATATATTTAAATATATGTCTATCCACACGTAAGTGTACAAACGAGGGAGAAATAGTAATAACAGAAAGAGAAATGCTTATGATAGAAGATATATTTATTTATTTTTCTTTTTTTGCTGAAATTATTGGTTGGAAGTTATTTTTATTTTTTGCGGAGTTTTTTTTTTATTTTTTTATTTTTTTATTATTTTTTGGGTTGGAACTGAGTTAGAGAATATTTACCTGAGAAGTAGGAAAAACAACGCCGCCCAACTCAATCATCGTTTTTTTTTATTTTTTATTTTTTATGTGAAATATAAAAAAATTAAAAACAAACTATATATCCGTATAACTTGATAAATTTTTTTGTTCGTAATTGATAAATTATTTTAAAGCAAACTAATCCAAAGTACTTGGCAAAAAAGCAAACCAGCCATGGCAATTTCATGACAAAGACCTCTATGTTTGATTATTTCATACTTGGAAGATAGACCAAGAAACAATGTTCACATATAGTTTTCAATGGAAATTTTCTTATTTTTTGTCAAGATATATGAAAGATATAAGCACTTATGAAAAGTGTTGGTAATGCGCCTTTTTTTTTTTCACAAGAAAAAATCTTCACCAGATAAAACATTATATTATCTACTTTCTTGATGTATATATTTTCTTTTTTGTTTTGCATTATTTGTTAAGGGTATAGAGAAAAATCTAGGTTCTATTTCTTAAAAGACAACAACAATAATAAACATAGAGAACCTATAATTGCACCTACTAGTTTTGGAGACTCCTATTAAATTATTTTTTTTAAACAAAGTTTTGAAAAATCTATCATTTTATAGATACTTTTTTTTTTTTTTTTATAATACCTAATATACCTCTATACACCCACTCTAACTATAATATTATTTTTTTCACGCAAACAAAAAAAACTTTAATTTTGATTTGATTTATAAAATATAACCTCTAACAAATCTTATAATAAGGGAAAAAGAACTTTTCTTATTTTGAATTTTTTTCTAAACAAAAAACGAAGTAAAATACCCTTACGTTTTTTAACCAAATCCTCATAATATTCTTCTTCTTCTATTCTGGATAATTTTCGTTTGCTTCTTTTTCGTAATCTTCTTCTTTGAAAAAAAGTTATTATTTCAAGAAAAAACTTCATAATGCTTAAAACTTTCATTAAAAAAATAATATAGTCTCAATCACAGAATTAAAAAAAAAAAAAAAAAGACTCACCAATCTCTGATCATATTCAACACTCGCAAAATAATACAAATGCTCATAAATATTTGATAAAACGGGTATGAAAAAAAAATAAAAAAGAAAAACAATTTAAAGAAATACATGATGTAACATCATTGACACTTTAAGAGATTTTACTCGTTTTTTTGAAAAGAGTAGGATAAAAAATCTGAGTTCAAAGAAGTGCAATCAAGAATAATCAAAGATGTGGGGGAATTTTTAAAAAATTCATTTAAAGAAATAGATTTTTTTAAAAGGAATTCGAAATTTTTTTTTTCTATTTATTATAAACATTGGGGTATGTTTTTTAATTTTGGACAACATTATTTATTTATTCATAATGCGGGGTGTTTGAAGGGGTATTTTCAATGGGTTTTAATGTAATTTTAGTATGGATAAAACAATAATAAACATAGTTTATAATTTAGTGAGGACATTCATAATTTCTGTTGGTGCAAATAGAATCACACTAAATATTTAAGAATATGGGCCAAACCAGGTTGATGTTTCAAGATGGAAGCTTAAACTCTTAAAATTCTCAATTTCAATGTTATTTAGGTATTTCTAGATGTTTTCTTTTTTTTTTTTTTTATTGTAAATTTATTGGTTCATTTGTGCCAATTAAGTCCTTTATATACTCTAATTGATTTGAAATGGTATCTAAGCATATATATACTTTTTGGTAATTGTTTCTAAGCATAAATTGTATATGATAATATTTAATTCTCATTAAAAATCTATAATTAAATTATCTATTTTGCTGCTTATCCCGTTAATTAAAAATACAAACCAATAATATAGTTAATTAAAGATCATGTCAACTGTGTACTTAGTAAATTATATCAGTTTGTGACAAAAGAAATGAATGCTAACATGTTCAGGTCCCATCTTTTATGGAAAAAAGACGAGAATAAATTAGGTGGGGAACAATTTTAGAGGAGGGTTTTAATAAAAAACGAAAAAGGAAGAGAAAGTGCGAAAGCAGAATAAGTAATTCAAGCCTATTTGGTGGAGTTTTTAAAAGCTGTGGCTTCTTTAGTTCAAAAGTTAAATAATTGGATCATTTGTTAGAAGAGTTTTTAGTTAAAGTCAATAGCCCGAGCTTTTGCTCCCCCAACCCCCCCCCCCCCCCGCCCCTTTTAGTCAGTAGAAGAAGAGAAATAAAAACTGTGACTTTTCAGTTAAGTGTTTAGGAACCACATTTTTAGAAGAGCTTTTAAAGTCAAAATAATTTTAAAGTTTTTTAAAAAGTAATAAAACTATTAAAATAAAATTTACAATGTCTATCTTAAACTCTTTTCTAAGTTTCAAGGTATAAGAGCTTTTCAAGAAGCTGCATATATATATATATATATATATATATTTAACTTTGACAGGAAGTTCTTATTGAAATCAGAAACACTTTTGACCGATAATCTAAACACTTTCAGAAGCAGCTTATGGACCGAAGAAGTCAAAAGTAGTTTGTAGAAAGCTCTGTCAAATAAAAAAGCTCTTTTTAATAGATTTTTATCCTTGAATCAAAACTTTAATAAAACATTATGAACCTCATTCTAACTTGTTTATTACTTATAAAATCAACTTTTGTATTGATAAAAGCTTTTTTAAAAACGTGGTTCTAATTACAACCTGAAGAAGAAAGTTTTTTTTTTTTTTTTTTTTTGATATAAACAAGCAAACACACACATATTTTCATGAGATTAATCAACTACAAGGGCTTTTGAGAGGAGAACCAAATGGACTAGAAGAAGATTGAAGCATGTACCATGTTGCAAGTTTTTTTAGGTCTATTTTTCGTTTCATTAATAAATTTTTGATTCCTCATTTTGATCAGTTGAGATAAAGAAATTCATATTTGTACTAAGATAATTAATTACGTACGTAGTTAATTGTGTTGTTTAAGCTGTTCAAAACACTTGTCAAAAACTAATTGAATAGAGAACAACACAACACAAAGAGAATACGCGTTTCATACAATATTTTGATAATCAGCTTCAGTTTTTTTCCCTTCAATATTAATCTTTAATAGTTCAATAAATAATTATTTCGACATGAAGTTTTAATTATGATTCCAATTCGTTGCATTACATGCAGATTCAATTCAAACACCTTTAATAAAAAGAAATATTACATTAGAAATAATAACTATTATTATTGTTGTTGTTTCCATAGGTTAACCAGAGATTTCATTCGTACTCGAAGCTTGGAGATTTTACTGCCACAAAATAATCTAATATTTAGTTCTCAAATATTTTATATCATATAAATTAACGGCCACAAATACCATCAATGGCAATGGTATAATGATCGTGGATTGGTTTTTAATTTTACCCCAATCTTAATATGAGAGTTCGAATGCATCTATCATCATATTAAAGTCTACTATTAAAAGTAGTATTTTATAAGAAATTATGGATTTATGCTGATCTAAGTAACTCTAAATTAAATATGATAAAAGAATGAGTCAGATTAAAATAGACTATAAAAGTGCGACGGAATAACAGCACTAATCCTCTTTTTGATTGGCACAAATAAACGACCATATACTTTCTAATAATCGCAGATAGATGATTTGTATTCACTTCTCATCATGATTCATAAAGTCAATTAATTATTTGATTCATGCACGCATGAGTCATGACAGTGGCCCCATTAGAATAAAGCAAAAATGAGTTTATATGTATATATATATATATATATATTTAAGTGCGTTATACCTATACATATATATATGTGTGTGTGTTTGATCACCACAATAAATATTCTCTATCTCTGAATATTGTTGATTGGACATTATTAGCGGAAAATAATAAAAGACGTGTCTCTCAACCAAACATGCTAGAGGAAGAGACCGATCTGGACATCATGACCTCAATTCTATGCTTTAAAAAGAGACGGCATTTTATAAAGTGAAACTCACAATTCAACTTAGCAAATCATCTCACAGTTCAATATAATTAAAACTATCTGTTTTAAATCTTACAATCACGATAAATAATCTCTACAAGAAAGACACTCCACCGCCACAAAGCCATTTGATGTTATGCGAGAACACGTGCCCTTATTGATCTTTTTGAATTTCATTCTTTATTTCTATATATTTTAAAAATTACTGTTATACTTCTTTTTTTTAAAGAAAATTGATAATATATTTACACTAGTAAAAATTGTGGATTACATGACGGTTATTTACCGTCGTGTAAAGTTTACCGACTTTACACGACGGTTAGACAACCATCATGTAATTCAGCGTCGTGGAAGATATCATGACGGTTATATAACCGTTGTGGTATCTCAATGTTACACGACAGTTAAAACTGTCGTCGAAACAAGAAATACAGTAGTATAAAGCGGCAAAATGGCTACATTACACGACGTTTTGGCTCAAAACTGTTGTGTAATGTAGCCATTATACAACGGTTTGGAGTCCAAAACGTTGTGTAATATCTACAGTCAACCAAAAAACCCCCAAAAAAAATTTTTCATAGAAAATTACACGACGGTTTTCATTGAAAACCGTCATAAAAAACCGCCATGTAATGTGTCTCATTACACGACGGTTTACATCCAAACCCGTCGTGTAATTTTGCTTGAAAAAAAATTTTGGGTTTTTTTGGTGATTTGTCACGGGTGACCTAACCTGTATGTTATCCAATATACGATCCAAGATATTAGCTACATTGTATCAAAGTAAAAATACATACCATATATTACATTAGGATATTACATATCATAATTAATGAATTGCATTACATGGCTAGCCCATTCTTTCCTAATCAAATCCAAATCTTGAGAAGTAAAAAATTCTTTACTTTCAAGTACGTTAATTTCATTCAACACTATGTTCCTTGTAAAACCTAAAACAAAATAACCACATTCAACACTTCCCTCTTGCAGAGGACAAGGACGATTTGAGATTTTCGTTTTACAATCTCATTTCCTTCTAATCCCTTCTCTGGTCATAATCTTCCAATCCATTAGGGTCCTAGCAAATTGGTAAAATTCAAACTAATTAAGATGTATATAATTAAGATTAAAAAAAATTAAAATATTAAAATTGACTTACATGTTCATTAGATTAGTAAAATCGTCCCGTTTTTTCTCTCGAAGAGGATCAAAATAAAGGACGAGGGCCTCCCATAGGTCAATGACTCCCAAAACCCAATGTCTCCCTCTGTTATGTGGCATAAGATAAAGTCGTTATTTTGGTGCATCACGCAAAAAGCCGACAAGAATATCGGCTCGCTTTCTCATGCCAGCATTTTCAGAATCTGTTCTAACCAGTGAGATCAAGGTTGGAGACACAAACACAAACTTCTCAGCTTGCCCGTTAATCCTACATAGTTCCTCCAAATATCTGCATAAGCGTATCAAAATTATTACTCTGTCTAACATATAGAAGAATTTCCAGATTAAAAAAAAAAGAGATAGAATGATGTACCTCATGTATACTAATATACAATTCGCACTGATTTCTTGTAAATTAATGAACTTATAAATATCATCAAAGCTAAGAAAGACTGGCATGTCAAAACCCGTGATCGTGTATGGTATTGGGACCTCTATCTGATTACCTCGATGCATGGAACTATGTGCGTAATACACCAGAGGCCTCATCTTCATGTTCATTTTATTAAAGTCGAACAAACCTTCGTGTTGTTGCGCATCCTGTTATACCTCAGTTCGAGAGTCGACCGTTTTATTTCTGGCTTTTTTTTTGACATTTTTTTCGGTCAGCTGCTGGGTTAGAAACATGAGTAGGCCGTCGACTCGCCTTGTTCATACTCGTGTCGAGCTTAACTAATTTTTTAGGCCAAGCACCAAACCCATTAACAGCCTCCTCCACAATTGTTGCCTCGTACGTCAATATAAGTAATGCTGCTTTTTTTTTTTAATATTTATTTTAGTACATTGATTGACGCTCACACATTCCCTTTACCCAGTGGAATCCCATGGACTGTATCGGTTGGAAGGCTATCCAATCATGCTCTTCCAAACGCAACAAGCAACTGTCCAGCATGAATTTCATCGAAAATATAGAGCTTACATTCCTGACTATCGACAGGCATGGTTCGCGGATCAGACACTTTATGTTTTTTTTTTCTTGGACAGAGCAATTAGCCTTAAAGCTATTGTGTTGGTCCACGGTTGGCACATTATCTTGGTCAAACGATGGCTCCACATCTTTGTTCGCACATAGACCACGTACCAACACCTTTAATTCTTCTATTTCACTTCTCATTGATAGTACTTCATTATCTCTCTTCGAACTTCGATTTAGGTTGAAGTATTGAAATGGCTTTACAAACTTTGATTGCTCACGGATACGTCCTGGGTGTTCGGGTCTAGATAATGCTTGCGTCAAGACATCACTAGTGCCAACAGATTCGAAAGTGCCTTGGCTCTCCTGTGTGTTGTACTCTGTCTACAAGATAATTAAGAGAACTCATTTAAGCTTAAGTGTTATAAGTATGTATAGTAGTGATAAAGAATTTATTGTTAGTTAGTAAACTTACTATCAACTCGTTAACTTTTTTACATGCTGGATCTTTCAACTTTCCATTTGAGCCTGTCTGTGAATCTAGCCACAAACCATCTCTTTTTCCCATTTCCCAGTCTTCTTAAACTGTAATTTAACATCGTTATACATGAGGACATTAAATAAATAATTTTCTTACGATTTATTACAAACAAAATTTATTGATATATCTTTTCCTGGTCAAACTTTCTATATCCATCTCGACCTCCTCTCGATGAGTATTCGTTATTAGTCCTTATTTCGCTTCCACGATCCGAAAGTTGTTGGAATTGTGAGGATGTTCTATACTGAACGAATTTCACTCAATCCTCTTTTTCTATATTGGGGTAGTTTTCATTAACTTTTGAGGCCGTGTCCATACACTATCTTCTGTTATAAAGTCCTCGACAAACATCTTGTAAAGATCATGTCGAAAATTCCTTGCAGCTTCACCACATGATTTTAAACAAGTAGTTCGAAAGCAATCATTCACTGTGAAAGAAGTAACAGTTTCTTTCCAAATTATTTTTTTCAATCCGTTTAAATCACGTGATCTCTAATCTTGTATCCATATTGGAACGTGCTCTCGAGCGAGCATATCAATCTAGCTCATCAATTCATCACCATGCTTCCCTTTCGGTTGTCCTTTCTCATCAAAGGTGACTTTAATTCGTTCACCTCTTTTCCTTGCCATATGGACGCGTTTCATTATAGTTGTCCTTCGCTTGCCATCGACATTGGGATTCAATGGGTTTTTCCTTCGTGCTCGTCCCCTTTTGGAATCTTCCATTGTATTTTGGCTCATGTTTTATTCCAACAGTCACCTATATTTATTGCAACACAAATAAAAAAAAAAAAGTATGGCGGACCAATATAATCAAATCAAATTAAAATTCACTACTAATAACCTTAACAAAATCAAGCACGCATTACATGAATTTTTTAAAATGGCAAAAATTTACACAAACTTATCGTGTACTAATTTCACTAATAAAAAACCTAAAACCGTGATGTTATCCAAATTAAAAGTCAATTTTGACATTTCATCGAGCATGTAGTGTGTGGAAAAAAAACCAGTGTAGAAAATTGTGCGTAAAGTGTTAAAACAGTGTACAAAAGATTCAAAAATATAGTGCAACAACTAAAAAACCGAACACACTAGACTAGAATAAAATTCCATATGATTATTCAAAAAAAAAAAAATCATTTTGGCATTTCATCGAGCATGTGGTAGGTGGAAAAATCCGTACACCACATGCACCAAAATCGTACACAACATGCACAAAAACTTAGAGTAATAACTAAAAAACTGAGCACACTATACTAGCATCAAATTCCACATAATTATCAAAAAAAAAAAAAAATCCATTTTGGCATTTTATCAAGCATGTGGTGGGCGAAAAAAATCTATGTTAAAAAATATGTGTAAAGTGCCAAATCCGTTCACATTACATTCATCTCCATAGAGCAACAACAAAAAAAACATTCAAACAACACTATAAATTACACTCCAAGCAAGTTATTAAAGCATGAGTTGTTCGTTGTTTTGTTAGAAAACAAAAAATTAAGAATAACCAAAATTACCTTGATTTTCTTTAAAGAAAACTAGGCACGGCCACACCGAGAGAGCGAGATGGTAGGCGGCGACAGCGGCTTGACCGGATTTTAACTCCGAGATGGCGGTGGGTGGGCGAAGGAGGTGGGAGAAATGAAGGGCGAAAATGAAGAAAAAACTTTTAGTTGTTTAGATAGGGTGAGGGCGGCGGAAAATGAAGAGAAATGAAGAGGAAAATATATTTAAGTAATGGGTTTTCGTGCGGATTTCAAAGTATGAAATTTTTAAAAATTTCAAAATTTTCGGAGGATTACACAACGGTTTTCAGAACCGTCGTTTAATCCGACGATTACACAACAGTTCATTAAACAGAACCGTCGTGTAATCCACTGATTACACGACGGTTATATAATCGCGTGTAATCCATGAAAACCATTGTGTAATCCGAAGATTACACAACGGTTCATTGAACAGAACCGTCGTGTAATCCACGGATTACACGACGGTTATATAATCGCGTGTAATCCATGGATTACACGATGGTTTAAAGAACCGTCATGTAATCCTCTAATTAGACAACGGTTTTTTTAAAAAAACCGTCTTCTAATTGTAGTCCAGTTTTGTCATCACAGTTTTTCTTCTCCTGTCATCCCACGGACCTCATACTCGTGTGTTATTTAAAAAGTAACCCATACGATAGTATTGATCCTTATTCAGAATTAATGTTCAATATATATATAGCAATTAATAGAACAAAATAAATATAATACATCTTGAATTAAAATAAAATAGTAATGATGTATAAATTAAATGACAAAATGTTCAAGTTTTCTTCTTTTTTTTCTTTGCTTCCTCAACACATGTCCATTCAATATCGGGTCGAAGCAAGTAAGAAACATCATCATCGAATTCATCAATCTCCTCAACCGGTGGCAATCTCTTTGTGAATGATGGAATGTCGGAGCAATCTTCCTTATCTTCTTGACTATCACAAATCAATTTTGGCTTTATCGGCACAACTAAGAACAACTCAACATTGTTGGGATCCGTTATATAAAATACTTGGATTTCATGTGATGCCATAATGAATGGATCATTTTTGTATCCCAATCGTCTGAAGTCTACCACTGTGATGCCATCACTATCAATCCTAACATAATTATTGTCAGTCAATTTGTACTTAAAAAGTACTACTTGAAATCCACAGTAATCAAGTTCCCAAATATTTTCAATGAAACCGAAGTAGTTTATGGTCCATAGTCTAGATTCTTGTCCATTGCAGATGAAATATGCATGGTTTTAGCACGGATGCTAACACCACTATTTTGAACGGGATGCTTCTCATCTCTTTTACGAGTATAGAATGTATAACTATTGACGAAGTATGATGTATACCTTTCAACTATCATCGACGGTCTTTTAGCGAGGTTCATTAAGTCTTGCGAAAAGCCGTCTTTCTGAAAGACATGTCTTCGTATCCACAGACAAAATGTTCAATTGTGTTCATCTTGTAACAATTTTTCATTTCTTCCTCTTCTTGAATTTCCATCTCTTAATTCCTGTAGGTGAACCTCAATAAAAGGCTTCACTTAAACCTTATTATGTAAAGTATAGAGACAAGCTTGCTCCCATTCACCTCGATTTACCGGCGATGGAATGCCGACGGATAGTCCTTTCGAGTCAATGTTTGTAGTCTTTGGCAATTCAATCGCTTCCGCGTTGGACAAATACTCGGAGCAAAATTCAACTGATTCCTCCGCTATGTAGCTTTCTACTATACATCCTTCCGGCCTATTTCGGTTCTTGACATAACCCTTCAAAACCTTCATATACCTTTCAAAAGGATACACCTATCTTAAGGACACCGGTACACATAGCTTAACTTCTCGTACTAAGTGCACCATTAGATGAATCATTATATCAAAAAGGAGGGTGGAAAGTACTTCTCAAGCTAGCATAATGTCTTAACCAACTCTGATTGTAGCGAATTTAGTGTAAATTGATCAATTACCTTGGAGCATATCGAATTGAAAAATGAGCATAACTTGGTAATTGCAAATCTCACATCCTCTGTTAAAACTCCTCGCAAGGCAAGCGATAATAACTGTTGCATCAAGATATAACAATCATGTATTTTCATTCTAATCAGCCTCAGATCCTTCATAGACACCAACCTTTTGAAGTTGGAAGAATAACTGTTGGGCACTTTTACAGATGCGAGCCACTCATAAAGCTTTTTTTTTTTTTTTTTTTTTTTTTTTTTTTTTTTCTTGTCTTGATAATGTGTACTTTGTCGGAGGTAAGTTAGTAGCATTCCCTGTTTTTGTAGAGAGCAAGTTAGGTCTAATCTTCAAATCCTTAAGATCCAACTGTGCTTTTTCACCATCTTTGCTCTTATTAGGAAGCAACGTGCCCGCTATTGATTCACGTTTTTCTCAACATGCATCACATCCAAGCAATGACGAATGAAAAGTGTCATCTAATATAGGAGTTCGTAGAAAATTGACCTCTTTTTCCGAGGTCCATCAATTACCGGATCCTTGTTACTCCGTTTTCTTTTTCCAAGCACTACTTTCAAATCCTTAACCATCTTGAAAATGTCCTCACTCGTCAAAACCTTGGGAGGGTTTCTTTCTTTGGTATTAGCATCGAAAGTTTTTTTTGTTTGCAGTATTGATATTTTTTTGCTAAGAATCTCCTATGATCAAGATAAACAGTTTTTTTACCATTTTTCGGCCGGATGGAAGATGTTTCTTTCATACAAAAGGGACAACCAATAGAACTCTTGACTGAATAACCAGATAGGTTTCCATAAGCGGGGAAGTTATTAATTGTCCACATCAACATTGCACGAAGTGTGAATGTCTCTTGACGGTAAGCATCTTTAACTTCGATCTCCTTTTCCTATAAGCTCTTTAGATCATCGATTAGTGGTGCCAAGTACACATCAATGTCATTCCCTGATTGTTGAGGACTAGAGATCAATAAAGTCAACATCAAGAACTTCCTCTTCATGCTCAACTTTGGAGGGAGATTGTAGTTGACAAGTATGACGGGCCAAGTACTATGCCTACTACTCATGTTATCATGTGGGTTCATTCTGTCTGCTGATAAACCAAGACGTAGATTCCGTAGTTCTGCACTAAATTCAGGATGATCGGCATCAAAGGTATTCCATTGTGATGCATCGGTTGGATGTCTAAGTATGCCATTTTCAACACGTTTATCATGGTGCCAAGTCAAGTTCTTGACATGATCGACATTACGGAATAAACGCCACAGACGAGGCGCTGGAGGAATGTATCATAACATCTTTGCCGGCACTCTTTTGCTACCATTCGTTGGCTTCTTGCCCTTCTTTCATCTTGACTCCTTACAAATCGGGCATTTATCCAAATCCTCATATCCATTTCGGTAAAGGGCGCAATCATTTGCACATGCATGAATTTTTTCATATTCCATTCTCAAAGTGCTCAACATCTTCTTAGCTTCGTACATACTGGCCGGTATTTTATTATGAACCAGTAAAACCTCTCTTAGAAATTCTAAAAGAGTCATGAAACTAGAATTTTTCCACTCTTTCGAAGCCTTCATGTTCCATAATTTGACCAATACGGACAATTTCATATATTTAGTGCACCCGTCATACAAGAGCATCTCGACATCATTTATCATTGCATCAAATAACTCCGGACGATGCACAAACTGTTCTTTCAAATTATTAATCATATCAAACAAATTATCTCCTACATCTTCCTCAACAATAGGTTCTTTTCCTTTGTTCTTCGATGTTGGATTCAAACACATTTCACCATGTAAATACCATGTTTGGTACGAACAAATAATCCCATGGGCAAGCAAATGTCTTCTAACTTCATCAATTGAATGAGACCTTTGACTTCCACAATCCACACAAGGACATCGAATCTTATCATTCTTCACGTGAGTTTTGGCAAATGACAAAAATTTTTCAATACCATCTCGATATTTTCTAGTCAATCTATTAGCCCACATCCATTTTCGATCCATTTGCAAGAAACCGACCTAAATCTAAATTAAAGAGCATACAATTCATTCAATAATCAAGTTTTTACAATTAAAATAATACATATTAAGCTTTCAAAATAATTTAACAAATCATACTTTACAAAAAAAAAAAAAAAAAACGAGATTTTACCGTTTTAGATATCTAAAACCTCTACAATAATTCATCAATACAAATTAAATAACTCAAAAGAAGAATAAGTAATAATCACTACTTACAAATAATTACTGTAAGAGAGTGTTGGTTTGGTAGACGGTGACAGCGGAGGATGTAGTTTCACAGGTCTCTGTAATGTTTTTCGCGGCTGCAGAATAGTTTTGTAAGATGAAAAGAGGGCTGCAGCTAGGGGTTATAAAAACCATTTGATTACACGAAGGTTTTAATTAACTGCCATGTAATCCTCCGGATTACTCGACGGTTCATCCAAAACCGTCGTGTAATCCTCAGGATTACACGACGGTTTTACTTAAACCACCAGATTACACGACAGTTAAGTAAAACCGTCGTGTAATCCTCAGGATTACACAACGATTCTCAACGGTTACAAGAACCATCGTGTAATTCTCTGGTTGCATGACGATTACGCAAATTGTCGTGTAATCACCGGATTACAAGATGGTTTTTGCTCAGCCGTCATGCAATCCTCAGTTTACCCGATGGTTTTGTGAAACTGTCGTTTAATCTCCGTTGTGTAATCCAACTTTTGTAGTAGTGTTACTTCATGAGAAAAGTTACACTCATATTCCAACTTAATAATTAAAATATCTAATCATGTTAATCTTTAATAGAAAATTTTCTCCTTCACTAAAAAAATATATTTAAAGCATTTATGATTTTTGTGAGTCAGTGCCTGAAAAAAGGCTTCTCGCTCTCATCTTTCTGCCGATTTTGCTACCTTGCTGAGGAGGATTTAGACCACATTTTCATTCACTGTTCTTTGAAAAAGCAGATGAGTAAACAGGTCTATAACCTATGGATTTATGGTGTTATTTCAGTTGTTTTGCTTGTTTGGAAGCTTAGGAACCTGATGATTTTTTAGGGGAAAGTTCCTATTTTACACCATGCCATGATGGTACTATGGAATTGTATACAGGAAGGTGATGCTCTTGATTCGAGCACTATGAAAAACTCAGTAACAGATTTGATGATCTTAAAGCACTTCAAAATCGCCAATAGATTAGGACATGCACCTGCAATCATAGAGGTTCAATAGAAAGCTCCTTTGATGGGTTGGATAAAGATTAACATGGATGGTGCGGCAAATGGGTCTTCAGGTATGGTAGGTTGTGTTGGTATACTTAGAACCTACAGAGGATTTTGTAAAGGATGTTTCTCCAAGCCCCTTAGTATCATATATGCTTTTGAAGCCGAACTACTAGGCATTATCATAGCGGTGGAATTCGCTCAAAAATTCAACTGGTCTAGATTATGGTTTGAACGTGACTCTACTTATGTAATTGAGTTGTTAGGCAATCGTAGTAAATCTATCCCTTTAAAATGGCTAACTAGATGGACCCGGGCTTTCAATTTTCTCTCCAACATTCCTTATTGTGTCACTCATTTAAACAGGGAAGGTATTTATGTTGTTGATAGATTAGCGGCTCGTGTGATTATATTGCAAGACACAATTTGGTGGTTCAATTGTCCAGATTTTTGCTTGAATGCTCAATCGTGATATGGCTAGTTTTCCATGCTACGGGGTTTTCTGATAGCCCACCGTATGTGGTAATTATGTACTCTTTTTCTCCTTTAGTTTTTTTCCTACTGAGTTTTGGCGATAAGGTTTTTAACGAGATATAATTATAGCTCACTTTTAAGATGAAAGTTGAGGTTTGAATATATGGGACTAGCTTTCGGCACTTGTTATTTTTTGTTTCAATGTTAGTCGCCTTTTTTGGCTGTTTTTTCTTTTACCCTTTATGTCTGAACATTTTGTATTTTTTTTCTTTTCTCTTTTCTTAATAATATCGGGTTGGGGATTTGATAGAGGACATACATTACAAGTAGGTGCCAAATTAGTTGGAATGTACTTTAATTCCTAAATACTAGTTTTTCTTTCTCTCAATTATTTAAAAAAAAAAAAAAAAAAGGTCAGTGACTGAGATATTTCAGATTTCACTGCTACAAAAATGGGAATTAACGATGGACTTTAGAGGATATGTGAGCCTATGGGATCTGTAAACTCGAGATAGAAAAAAAAAAAAAAAAAAAGAAAAAAGAAAAAAGAGAGAGAGAGAGAGAGAGTTAATGCTCACAAAGAAATGGTCCCTTTTTCAACTGTTTGAGAGTTGAACTGGCATCATCCAAGCGCATAACATAAATCAAAAGAGAAATCAGAATAACTTTTGAAAAAGAAACATGTATAAAGAGAGAGAAATAATGTTGGGATTAAAAAAAAAAAAAGAAAAAGAAAAAGAAACCAAAAAAAAAAAAAATCAAGGAAAGTCTCTAAATCATTTTGATGCAACAGAGGACACTCCAACGTGATCTTTTACCAGATTCCATTAACTTTAAAAACTAAATTATTTTTTGTTTCATTGTAGAATTATTCTGATGTGATTGTAAAAATTATTTTTAAAAAGTTAATTACCTTTTTATATCTCGTATTTTATTCTTATTTAGAAAATATTCCTTGCATTTTGAAATTTTACATTTTTATACCGTCATATTACGTTTAATATATAAATTTATATCATTTCTTTGTCAACATGTAATCTTGACTGAAAATATCCAAAATAACCTTGAAAAGAAAAACTAAAATTAAGTAGTATTTAACTTTTCATACATGCATTTTATTTTTATTTAGAAAGTGTATTGTATACTTTGAAGTTCTATATTTTTTGTACTAATATATATAATAAATATCAATATATATATTTATATTTTTTTTCACAATCAACACTTATTTTGATCTAAAAGACAATGTAAATACCCTGAAAATTGAACTTTAGAAAATAATTTAAGAAATTTAAACTAAGGGTATTCTGGACATCTTAAAATCCAAATGAAGAGTTAACTGAGAAAACATATAGATTTAATACATTAAATATAAGAGAATGATATAAAAATATATTATTTTAAAATATAGGATATACTTTTTGAGTAAAAGCAAAACACATTACACAAAAAAAGGATACCCTAAATTTTAGTTTTTTTAAAGAGTGTTTTGGGTATGTTTAGATCAAAATTAAGCGTTGACGCAAAAAAAACATAGATTTCTATATTATTTGAAATCTAAAAGTACAAAATGCAAAGTATATTTTCTGAAGTAAAGCAATATATAAGGTATGAAAACATAAATAACCCTTTAAGAAATTGCAATGAATATTGGGTCTTCAGAGCATACATATTTTATTCGAGGGACTATATCAGCCAAAGTTACATCCGAAAGAAACGGACTAACACACCAACAAATCAAAATTACATGTCATATCCGTGATATATCATTCTGATTGTTAAATCTTGTCAAAATTTAATTAAAACAAAAATAAAAGAAATATACAGTCCACAGTTTTTTATTCAAATATGAAAGACCGAAAAACAGAATCGTATTGATGACTTTTTTTTTTTTTTTTTGGTCATTGTCCTATAAATTGACATGCCCAATAATGAAATAATAATATTGGATCGAAATATTAATTGTATGAGTGTAGATAGTATCGCCTGATGAATAAACATTAAACAGCAAATGAGATGAGAGAGTAAAGCGATGAGTTGTGAAACACATCCGAATGCAAACAAGGCGACTTCGATCATTTATTAATTATCATCTTCTCTTCAAAGTCGGCAGTTAAATTTTTAGTTTCATGTGTTTGGACTCTGGACTCTGTCAACACCCAGTTGTCCCTTTAATGGCTTCTGAAGATTAATTAAAAGTGACCCTTCAAAATACCAAAAACCATTTAAGAAAATGGTTTGTTTCATTTTTTAGTCCTACACTATATGTCAGATTCTATTTTGGTCCTTGATTTTTAAAACATCACAAAACAAGTACCTAATTGATCAAATTGTCTCGAATTAGTCGTTCTATCCATCTGACATGCAGCCAAAATCTCGACGAAGGTTCTTCCCAACAACAATTCCCTTACATTTAAAATTACAAAATAAACTCATACTAAAACATATATAGTTCATAAGTGCCAATTTTTATCCAAGATTCCAAAGTCACTTGGACGAAAGTACAAGTATATATTTAAAAAATGATAGATCGGGGACATATTAATGTATAAGTGATGCAATCATTTATCTCAAAAGTTACAACTGATAGGAAAGACACAGTTAACTTATTTAAAACCATCCACTATTAAACACATGAATCCATCCCAAACAACCGGGGCCATTACTTTGAGCAGTCCCTTACGAATTCGTGAATGTATTAATAGATGAGCTTAGGCACCCTAAGCTATATAAGCTTTTTTTTTTTTTTTAAAGGGGGATGCCTCAAAGAGCATCTCCAATGAAATGCTAAATTAGCATGCCAATAGTAAATTTTGACATTTGGATGAAAAAAGTGCTCTCCTATGTAATGCTATCTTTCATGTCAAATTTGTCATATGCTAAAGTTTATGATAAATTTACCACAAGGTACAGTCAATACCAAATTTCAAACTTGATTCTTATTGGTTGTTTTTTCATGTAATTATTAGAACATTTTTATTTTTCATTTATTAAAAACACTAAAAGTTCACTTTTACAACTTCCGAAGCACAATAATAAAGATAAAAAGTAGTAGAAATAGTATTAGAAACAGAATAATGCATTGGAATATAAAGTAAGATAATGTTATTTTTCACACTATTTTGTAAAAAAATATAGCATTAGCATACATAATGCATTGGAGATGGTCTAAGTTTAACTATTATCCTGCATCACTTATTATAAAGCGTTTTTAAAATCAAGAACTAAATAGGATTTCACCTATAGTTGAGGGACTAAAAGTGAAAATAACCCAAAAACGACTTCTTTTGATAGAATCTCGCTCTTTATAATATACCATCCACCATCATCTCCTTTTCCCATTGTTATACCCATTAAGTTGTCTGCAACTCTTGCATTTTGAAACCCATCTCTAGCTATTATAAAATCTTCCCAAAAGCTTTTCAGTACCTCTCAAATTTCCGTGACCCTTTTTCCCTCGGATTCTTTCTCGAGAAACAAACAAAATAGCAGTCCCTCTCCGTCTATATTTCTTTCTTATTCGATCTGAAAAATCCATCTTGTGTTGCTCTTACATCCACAAATGGTACTACCAAAGCGTGGCCACAGATTTTTCAAGTTTAGATTAAACATAGTGTCATCCCAGATTCCCATAATCGACCATTTCCGATTCTGAAAGTAACAAAAACAAAAAAAGTCACTTTTTTCACCACAAAAAATATTCTTCTCTCTCTCTCTCTTCCACTCAAAAAATCAGAATCTGTCTTCCTATTAATATTATTGTTATTAGTTTCAAGTGTTGTATTTTTGTGGGAGAAAATATGGTTGCGAAATATTACGAGTCGTCACGTGGAGAGGTGGAAATGGCTTGGATTATGCTCAGCGTTGATTACTCGAGACTTTTCTGGTTGCTGTTTGGGGTATTTTCCTACGAAAATCACGAAGGAAAGCCTCGGATCTTTTAGCACTCTCCTACTCCTCTACAACATCAAGAAGTCTTTTACATATTATTATAGCATATACTCTTTTATATTCATATCTATATATACAAAGGTATACAAAAGAAAAACAAATTAAGAGCTCTCTCTCTTGATCCCGGGGAGGTTTGGTTTGAACATTTCACAATGATGAACAACACACGATTGGGAAGGTGTGTCAATGGAGCCAAGACGATGCCGGCGGAGCTTAACGGATATGTCGAAACCGATCCATCCGGTCGCTATGGACGCGTAAGTTTCTCTCTATCTCTTCAATGGAATACTCAAATTTTTCTTTCCGTATTCTTTTTTAACCCCTTTATTTTCTGGAAGAGAATTCTCGATGAAAGAGAAAGTATCTGTCCCGTTTGAATTATAGGTTTTAACACAATTTAAACAGTAAAACTCATATTTTTGTGAGAAAAAACATAGTAAAAAAAAAAAATTTTGAAATGTATGTGAAGAACGGGTGCCAAACAGATTATATTATGTTGCATAACAAATAATTAGATAATTGGCATGCTAGATTTTGAGTTAATAATTTTAATGGTAGGTATTTCCTACCAATTAAAATTTTTTTTTCTTTTTTATGTTTTCTAATTAATCAAATATGTATAGACGACTATATAAATAGGATCATCGGCTATCTTAATAAAGGTGAGATTGGAATGATAAGACAATTTGCTTTAATAGATCCAATTGATAAAAGTACATATTTTTATTTTTATTATTTTTTTTTTGTAAGCTTCAAGGGCTCTTTTTTATAGCTTAAAAAATTATGAGAAAATTACCCAAATAGTCACAAATTCTTTCTTTTTGATCGAAATGACATGAATTTTTAGTTTTTATTTTTATATCATATTGATTTAATATCAAATTTTTGTGTTATATTGATGTAATGGTTTTTATATTTGTATTATTTAGGTGCTTCCCCCCTGAAAATATGGTATGCAATTGGCAAACAGAGAAAAGCTGGGGTTGGGTCCATTTTATTCATGACCTTCCATTTTTTCTTCAAGTTTGTAGTACTGTTTTGGCAATTTAGTTTAGTTAGTGGCCTTTTATGGAGAAATCACTTTTGAAATGAAAAATTAGAAGTCATGACAATTGGCAACAACTTAACCTTTGGGATTGGTATTATATAGGTGGACCAGGGTTCCGGGTTATATATATATATATATATATACGTATATATTTGTATATATGCTTTTCTTTTTCTTTTTTCTTTCTTTCTTGTTTGCAAGAAACTTGAAAGAGTAATATTGTATTGAAAGTGGGGACAACAGAGTTTGGTCAACGGCTATGTAAAATAGTATTGTATTCTGATATGTCATCAAGAGTCTGTGTCAATATTAATTTAACCCAATAAATCTATCAAAAATATTTTTTTAACCCAATAATTGCATTTATATATGAATATTTACACCCATCACCAAGTGCACCTTATTTTACTCTAACCTTGTCCCTTGCCCTTTCAAGTCGCCCTTTGTTGGTGTCGTTATTTTCCCCTCTCTTTCCTTTTCCTTTTCCTTTTCCTTTTCCTTTTTCTTTTTTAAGAGTAACTTTGATAGATGAGATGTAGTACTAGTTTAAGTTCTAGTGCCAGCTGGTGGAGCTTTTGCCTTTAATTTTTTTTTTCTCTCCCAAAGGCCAGTCACCTCCATGAGTAATCACACAAAGTAGTGCAAATATATAAATATTATGGGACAGATTGATCAAAAGTGTCTTCAAGAAGAGAAAATATGACTCTATTAAGTTATAAATTTCAGATAATTACTGATTAGAACAGAACTCATGACACTTGTGAGACTCACTCAAGTGACATTGAAGACCTTTGTGGTTGCTATGTTCCGTGAGAATTATGTGTGTACTGCTTTATGTCTATTGTTTAATTTCACTTTAATTAAAAAGAGCTTAATTAATTCATATCCTTTTAGTAAATAGGCTCTCTCTCTCTCTCTCTCTCTCTCAATTAAAAAAAAAAAAACTGTCTATGTTTGTTTTTGTTTTCTGTTTTTGTCTGACTTTTTTTTTTCGGCTAAAGAACTCCGTCAATGCTTAATTATGCTAGTTTGAGGACCAGTCACCCAACGCCTGCTTATCCAGCTAAATTGATTATTGTTGAAGATAATCTTGTTTTTTGCAAAAACAGATTTTGGTTGAGAACGACTAGCTTACATGAATCCTCTTATTTATATATTTAATTAATTTGATCCAAAGAATAAAAATTATCTCACCTTATTCCCTACAACTCAGAATATCACAAAATTTCTACATGAGTTTGTTGTATGTTGTAACTTTGGTACTTTTTTCATTGAGATGTCAATCTTTTAATGGTTTTAATCTCGAACAGATGACTAGACCATAACAGAAAATTAAAACGGTTTTAAAAAAATTGGCATCTTGGTAAAATTCAACCGAAGTTGCAACTAAATCGTAATAAGCTCAATAGATAGTTTTGCACAATTTTTTTGAGTGACACAGGATAAAATCAGGCAATCCTTATTCTTTAGGGGCCAAATTCGAACTTAACCCGAAAATGAATTTTAATTTTGTTATGAATCGGTTTCTTGGAGCAGTTTAGGGAGGTTCTGGGGAAAGGAGCAATGAAGGTGGTTTACAGGGGATTTGATGAGGTCCTTGGAATAGAAGTGGCTTGGAACCAAATCAAGCTCACTGACGTGTTTCGTTCGCCGGAGGAACTGCAGAGGCTTTACTCAGAGGTTCATCTCCTCAAGAACCTCCATCATGACTCCATCATCAGATTCCACACTTCTTGGACCGACGTCAATCGGAGAAACTTCAACTTCATCACCGAAATGTTCACCTCCGGCACCCTCAGAGAGTAATTCAATCCTTCTTAAAATGCTTGCTTCTCAATGTTTATAATTGAAAAAAATGTAGGTGATTAAAAGTATACAATTGAGACAAAAGGATGCATAGCAATGGTACTAAAATTTGTTTACCACATGCTAAATTGAAAAATGGTATAAATCACCATTAGTTTGTTTGTGTTGCAAATTTATTAACCTATCTAAAAGTCTGCAATATTCGGCTTTCTTATGGTCCGTTTGGATTAGAAGTTTGAAAAGTAAACTGTAACAGTAAATTCAAATTTTTGGGAGAGAAAATACTATAAAAAGAAGTGTGAAATGTAGATTTGAACCAATGATCTAAATGATAATTAATTTTTATGAAATTAATCCAAGTCTATACTAGTTCCAATTTGACTCCTTTATATATGAGAGAAAGGAGTAAGTAGTAGTTTTCAGAAAATAATATTTGCAAATAGCAGGATTTTAAAATATTTAAGATAAATAGCAGTAAATAAAAAATTTTCCAGATAAATGACATATTTATGCCTTGTAAACACGTTATTTACCTGATAAATTTGTTATTTATGTCAAGTATATTAAAATGTTGCTATTTATTTCAATTATGTTCATAAAAATGCTATTTACTATGATTTCTCTTTTTATATTTTGTGATTTAAGGGGACATAATATTGTGATGGTGTTTGATATCATAGGTACAGAAAGAAGTACCAAAGAGTTGATATAAGGGCAGTGAAGAATTGGGCACGCCAAATCTTACATGGGCTTGAGTATTTGCATGGCCTTGATCCACCAGTGATTCATAGAGATCTCAAGTGCGACAATATCTTTGTGAATGGCCATCTTGGCGAAGTCAAAATTGGCGATCTTGGTTTGGCTGCCATTCTTCGTGGCTCCAAACATGCCCACAGCGTAATAGGCAAGTCTCTCTCTCTCTGTGTTTTCCAAGTGTTTTTCAAAATGTTTCTGTGCGTCTTTTAAAACGCGGAAATTACAACATTTCTTAAATAATATTTGTTTAACAAATGCTTTTAAAACGAAAACGAAAACAAAAACAAAGAACAAGGTAAGAATGATTTCTGTGCAGGAAATGAAAAATGATTGAAAGTTGTTTTCTCATTTCCGTTTTATTTTTAAGGCTATTAAACTTAGGGGGTGTTTGGTGAATGAGTTTAGTTTAAGATTTTTAAGTTTGAATAGTAATTTTTCAGAAAAGACCAAAAACTTTTTCAGAAAAAAATAAAAATCACGATGAAAAAAGTACAATTTAGTTTAAAATGAACTAACAACCAAACAAAATGTTTTTAGAAACATGTCCAGATACAATTTACTTTTTCTTCATACCAAAATCAATCTCTCTAATATCATAACCGAACATTATTTCAAAAAAAACTTCAGCATCATTCTCAAGGTATTTTCATTCCTATTTTCATATCAAAAACAAAATAATTTCCAAAATAAATAAAAAATAATACTAAACACCACAAAATTTACTAGCACATTGCCCAAGAAGAATTCATATATGTTGTTTTGAAATTTTTGTCTCCGTCCCCCGATATCATTTTATCACATCATCTGAATTTATGAATTTCATTACATAATAAATATTAAATACTAAAGCTCTTTTCCTTGAATGTTTAGATGAGTTGTGAAAATAGTTTCGAGAAGAACAACCAAAATTTGAATGGTTTAAGGGTTTTTTTTTGTCCCCCCCCTCCCCTCCCTTTTTTTTTTTTTTTTTTTTTTTTTTTTTTGCCCCACTAATTGGTGGTGTCAATACCATTTTGGAAAGCAGGTACTCCAGAGTTTATGGCACCAGAATTGTACGAGGAGGAATACAATGAATTAGTAGACATTTACTCCTTTGGAATGTGTGTTCTTGAGATGCTTACTTCCGAGTATCCTTACAGCGAGTGCTCCAACCCTGCCCAAATTTACAAGAAAGTCACTTCAGTGAGTGCTCATTTTACTATATGCATAGAGCACTTTATTCAACCCGACATAGTTGAGTCAGCTATTTCTCTCACAAATTTGTGTCGAAAACTGACTCAACACCCGGACATATATGGTTACCATTTTTGTTCAATTGATCTGACTAGCAAATTTATTCTAGGGGAAATTACCCGAAGCGTTCTACAGGATTCAAGACTCAGAAGCTCAAAGATTTGTGGGGAAATGTTTGGATAATGTTTCGAAGAGGCTACCAGCTCGGGAGCTCTTGCTTGACCCATTTCTGGCTTGTGATTGTGAAGAGCAAAAGCTGAACGTGCCTATTCCGAGAGCCCGAATGAAGAAAACGTCTCTGTCCGGTGGAGTTATGAATGAGGAGGAAGATTTTGTGGAGCCTGATATGAAGAGGACCACAAACATGACGATAACCGGGACGATGAACCCTGAAGACGACACCATTTTTCTCAAAGTTCAGATTTCTGATAAGGATGGTACTAATACCAACTATTCGGATACACAACTCTAGCAGTTACAAAATATTTAAAAAAAAAAAAAAAACCTAATAGTAGTATTTGTTTTTAATTAATATAAAAAGTTATATTTATATAACTTAATAACAATTTCTTACAAGATATGCAAATTTGATAGAAAATATGATGAAAATTTTACCATTTAGGTAGAGTACTATTAGTAGGATGTCTTTCTAATTATCTTGTAGGATTTTCCAATTTACTGTACTTAGCATGCATATTATTGAAGAAACTCTTTTTATTACAGATCTAAAAATTCAATTTCAATTCTAAAATACTGCCATACAAGTGAGTGTTAAAAAATCTCCTTAGAAATTATGGTTACAAGGGTGCTTATTTGATGTGTTGCAGGGAGTAATTCAAGGAACATTTACTTTCCCTTCGACATTGTGAACGACACTGCCATCGATGTGGCAACGGAGATGGTGAAAGAGTTGGAGATTAGCGACTGGGAACCGTCGGAGATCGCGGGGATGATAGAGGAGCAGATATCTTCTTTGGTGCCAAGTTGGGGCTCACCCCGCTTAGAACAAGATTTTCATCACCAAAGCTTTAGCTTCGTAGAAGAGGAAGATGACGTCGATGACGATGATATCAACAATGGGCCTTTTTGCTCTTCCTCCTGTTCTTCCCCGTACAACTCTCTCATGGCTCTGAACTCTTCACATTTTGCTCGTGGGAACAATGGCGACCGCAATTGGATTCAAGGTTTATCCCTAATTCATGAATCTATAAACTTAATTAAGCTTCTGCACTCTCATCTTTCTTAAAAAACCAAAAAAATTTGAATTATTTTTTGAAAAATTAATCAATTTCAACTTAAAAATTTCATTTCAAACCGATGTTCGAGACGGAAGGTAAGTTCTTTTTTTTTTTTTTCGAGATATTTTTCCTGGCTAATGTTTAATGTTTTATCGGGTTAATTACATAATTATACCTCCTTGTTTTAATACACGAACTTGTTAATTTAAGCAGATGATCCGTTCATGAATGACGATGCGAGCTCCGTCAGCTCGTTCAATTCCTTCAACTACTCAAATGTAAACTACTCCTCGGCATATGACGACGACTATCACGACGCACAATTTCACAAATCCACAAGATTCCGACCTGCAGACCTAGCCATTTCGAATCGATGTAGTTCACCGAGGGGTTCTCCAAAAGCTTATTGCTCAAAATATCCGCAGCACCAGCAGCAGTATCCGCGGCCTAGGTTAAGCAGGATTCAATCACTTGTGGATGTGCGCAGCCAGTTATTGCACCGGTCACTTGTGGAAGAGATAAACAAGCGGCGCTTGTTTAAGACCGTAGGAGCGGTAGAGAACATCGGATATCAGGAACTGGACGGGCAGTTTTCCGAGGGCAAGTTGTTTACATGTGGTGGTTTTCCGGGGAGATCATCTCCCAAAGATCCTGCTTAGTTATATACATCAATAGCAAATGGATGAAGAAGAATCCTGCTTAAGGCCGGTGTGTTTTATATATATATATATATATATATATAACTGTATGTATATATAATGTTTGCTTACGTTTATGAACTCCCTAAATAAGAAGAGTTTGGGATGTGATAAATCAATAGCTAGCCTAGGCGACTGTGTGAAGATATCTTGTAACATTCTGGAGTGTGATGTTTATAACGATGATGATGATAATGTAGAATAAAGGAATGTGTTTTGCTATACAACTATGATGACCTTTCTTTCTTTTTATTTTTTTAATTTTTTTTATTTTTTTATTTTTTATTTTTATTTTTCTAATTATACAGTTTGTATATGAACACTTTATATACATCATCAAAGCACATTTTCTGGTATAGAATCCTTATTACATATGTTGACTTGTATAAACAATTACTAAATGAATCATTAATAAAATTACATAAACGTTATTTTTCATAATGTCATAGAAAGATTTTTTCTTTTTCTTTTGTTTTTTGTTTTTTGCTTTTTGTTTTTTTTTTTCACAACAAACCTAGCAGATGTGGTGGAGGGTAGTCAATGCTACGAAGATGTGGTGAGGATGCGACGGACGGGACGGGGAGCTCTGGCAGTAGGGGTGCCTTGCTCAAGGATGGTTGAAATATGAATCAACATCCTTTGTCCAATTTTGATATCTCAAATAATATTTAACTAATTATATTTTGACACGTAATTGAAAAAAGTTTGTTTTTAAAGTAAAAAAAATCAGAAAATTTTTAACATAACATGGCGTAATATTACTGATTAGATACCATTTGGACACTAAAAATTAGATAGAGGATGTGGATCCTTGAAATATACTAATCAAGTCTAAAGCAGTGATAAGCCAGACTTTGAGCTCAGTGGGAGCACAACTGAAGATTAAAATTACAAACTAATAGCATGAAAACTAAGTAAAATTTCCTACACTTTTTCATTAGCGAGACATCACAATTGTTCTTAATGAGTTCTTAATTTTTGATACCTCTGCATAATACCTTTATTGTCAATAATATCAAAAAATGTCTTTCTCAAAGTGGATAACTAAAATATGGATGGCATTTAGCAGGGGTACAATTAACCTTAAAAGACAATAAAAGTTTAGGAATAACTAAATGAACTTTTCTTTAACAAAAAATATATAAATATGTATAAACTTTTTTTTTTTCCAGTAGGGGCATATGCCCCCACTCGGGACCCCTCCATCCGTGCATGGTCTAAAGGATTTAGGGGCCGTTTGAGGGAGGTTTTGGAGATATTTGAATTGGAATTTTAGAAATGTGCGTTTTGATTTAAAAATGTTGTTTGGAGTATAAAATTGAAAAAACATAAAAAGTGTTTGGAAAAAAAAGTATCAATATAGATCTTATTTCATTTTTCTCGAAATTCTATGCAATTTATATATAAAAAAATATAATCTCATACTTTTAAAGTTTGAAATTACTGTGGACATTTAAAAGATATGAATACTGAAAAATAGTTTTGAATAAAGGAAAAAGATAAAAGAAAGGTACGAAACCAGATGTCAAACTTCACTTGAAACGGGCCCAATAATCCCATGTTATATTTCTCATTATCATCGTAGGAAAATAAGTTAAGGGAAAGCATAGTAACGTTGAATAATTAATTAACAAGGGGCCAGCACACAATATGACTTAATTACCTTTGATTCTATCTGTGATCAGTTTCCGAATCAAGTCTGCCACTATAAATAGGCATAAAATCTGGAAGGTCCGGCTGGCTTGCTGGTTTATGGGGACTTTCATATATATATATATATATATATCTCCGTGTGGGGATCAAAAGTGATTCCACTCAATCCGCCAACTGCGACCTCTCATAATTATTCACCAGAAACCAGACGTCACGCTTTTCAGCTTTCAAAAGAGAGTCAGATCAGATACAGACAGTCGAACCTCCGGACGACGCCTGAATCATGGGAACGACTGAGTTTGATCATCATCTTACATGATAACAAATAAAGAGTATCGCTCTCTAACTCACCTACCAATACGTACGTGACAATTGAGCAAGCAATACCTATAGGAACTAACTACGCACCAACATGTGTGTTTGTTTGGAGGGTCGGTTTCAACTCAAAAAGTTCATTTTTAATTATCAACCATGCATGCATTTGGTTGAACCATTCAGTACCAACTTTCATTTCAAATCTTTAATAATATTTCCACACTCAACTTAAGATAAAATTTTAAAATTCTAACTTGAACATTAAATGCTCAACCCAACTTATTTTAAACTGAATTAAAAAAATTTCAATTCAAATCAATAGACAAAGCGCACAAAGTTAACAATATAAATATTAACCTTAAAATTTAGATTCAAAAACTGAAAGTGTTTTTATTTATTCAAATCTTACGAGATAAATAGGAAGAAGGGGAAAAAAAAAGTTTGAAATCTTACACCAGGCCGTTGGTCGGTCGTGGTGAAAATATTATTCAGGTTTTACGTGACTCTATAGAGGAATAAAATTCAATATTTGACATTTTGACATAAAGGGTATACCAATTATGCCTTGTTGGCGTAGTGAGTACGCCTCGACGTGCACGGCTGAACGCCCACTGCCCACCAGTCGGCCCTCTCTCCTGGCC
The DNA here is from genome assembly GCA_025413485.1 of Ficus microcarpa. Taxonomy (NCBI): domain Eukaryota; kingdom Viridiplantae; phylum Streptophyta; class Magnoliopsida; order Rosales; family Moraceae; genus Ficus; species Ficus microcarpa. The sequence goes on along the minus strand of CM046386.1, from coordinate 12,297,292 downwards.
CCTCTCTCCCTCTCTCTCTCTCTCTCCTTTTTTTTTTTTTTTTTTTTTTTTTTTTGCTTTGCTTTCTTTAAATCTTCAGTAGTCTTCCCAGATTGCCAGCCCATTTTCCACACAAAGCTCATCCCTCAATCCTTCCTCGCGACGCTTTACACACGTCTCTGTTCTGTTCGAGTTGTTATTTTGCGCCGCCATCGCTATCATGCGCGCCAGGAGCAATCCGATCACCGAAACGGCACCGCCACCGTCGCCGATTCCGACCGGCAAAGGATCTCGCTCCGCCTCCAACGAGACCTTCGCCCGATTCCTCGACGGCTCGCTCCAGGTCCCCGCCCTCTCTCTTCCGAGGACTACCACAGCCCGTCGCTCTGTCCCGGCGGCGGTAGATCTCCGGACACTCGTCTCCGGCGCCGGAGACTCCGTCGATCGGATTCTGAGATCGGCCAAGGATTTCGGCGCGTTTCGGATCGTCGGTCACGGGATTTCGGTCGATGAACTGCGATTGCTGATCGGAGAAGACGAGCGAGCTTTCGGAGATTTGAAGAGAGAAAGAAAGATGTGGATTGAATCTCGGGATAAGGGTGGATCGGAATCTGAGAGACGAGTCACTGGGGATGAAAGATATGGGGAGCTCAGGTATGTTACAAACATATTACTTTTATTACAACGTAACGTGAATTTTTGCGTTTTAAATTTTTGTGCCAATTTTGTTCAGGATAAATTATTAATTTAGTCCTTAAATTTTTAAGTTTGTGTAATTTTTAGTTTTTGAATTTTTTGTTTGTGACTAGAATATCCCAAAATTATTATAATGTTGTTATGATAATCATTTTCGTTATATTTAGAATCTGTTAGTAATTTAGTCAAAAATTAATACTAATTAAGGGACTCCATTCAAACGAAAAGAACTACATTAACAATATTTTTAATAGTTTACAATCATTTTAACTATGAAAAAAATAAGGACTAAAATTATAAAAATTTAAAAATTTAAAGACCAACCTAGTAATTTATTATTTTGTTTATTGTAACGGGTTGTTTAGGAGTGCCACAAATTCATGTTCTCGTATTCATTTGTGCCATTAGAAAAATAACTTTTGCAGCAAAAGCCACCATGTATCATACCAATTTTGCAATTATCGACCGTACCGTGATACCGATTAGGAGCCACCGATGCGTGATACCGGACGATAACCACAATTAACAAACAAAAAACCCTATTATTAATGTTTTCTCATCAATATACTTGAAAATCACAAAAATAAAATAAAATAAAATAGATGTCCACCAAAATTACAAAAAATGTCACAAAATTAAGTAATAGTTTCTTGTTTTCTTTGCGAGATGGGGAACGAATCATTACAAAATCAGTAAAAAGACGACCGTTATATTTAAATCGATTGTTAAAACTTAAATATGTGGTAAGAGTGTAAAGAATTAAAAAATATATATATACTGCCATGGAGATTTGAATGTTACATTTAATTTCTAATGTTTTGGTTTACAAATTTGACAGATCTAATAAACAATAAAACATGATTACATGCATAATATAACGGTAATTTCACACATGATTACATCATAAGATGTAGAGTGTGAATCCTCTTACTCTCAAATTCAAAAAAATAATAAAAATAAAAATAAAATAAAATAAACAATGAAACTAGACCTCTTTTCCTAAAGTAATTACATGTTGATTTAATTAACTTCTAAATTAGATTAAATAGAGGTAAGCATATAAAAATTATTAATAAGAGCACATAATTAAAATTTGTAAGCTGTAGCACTAGCATTACATAATCTAAGATTTGCAGAGTTTATTCCATTGGCAGGGGCGGAGCTACCCCACTGGCCTAAGGATTCACTTGGACTTTGGCCTCGAAATTTAAAAGTTTTGCAAAATTCTTTTCTTATTCACCTCCTAAGATTTTTTAATTACAACTTTTGCATAGTGTTTTTTAAAATTACAATAATAACCTAAGTTTTATTTTTTTGGTTTCAAATTTAGAATTCAAAATCTCAAATAAATAAAAATATTATATTACAATATAAATTAAAAATTTCTTGTATTCTAAACTTTAAAAGTTGAATCAAACTCTGTTTTGGATTTAATTTATTTTGAAGAAATAAAATGTCAAAGATATAAATAGATAAATGAGCGTTTTAGATCAAAATTTTTTTTTATTTCACGTCCCCACTAAACATAACTCCTAGCTCTACCACTATCATTGGCAAACATGTTTCGAGTTTGATATATATATATATATATATATATATATATATATATCAATTGCAATGATATGATACGTATCACTTTCTTTTTGAACATGTATGTACAATAGAATTGCTGAAATTTTGGTCACACTAATTTCCTTTTGTTTTCTGTTTTGGCTATTAACTGTGACAGGAATTTTTTAGTAGTAGATATAAGCTGATTGAACAATTTATGTGTGTGATATTCCTTGCTTCCAGTGTAAATATGAGGCATGTTGCAAGTAAACTTGAGGCAATTGCAGAACAACTAAATCGAATTTTGTGCGAAAACTCCGGAGAGAAATGCGATCAGGTGAAAATATTTGAAGGTGAGGAGTCTGTTCTGAGCTTGAACAGTTTCATGGAGCAAAACCAGTTATCTCTGAAATATGATGAGAAAGAGAGCAAATTGTGTGAGGAATATTTTATGAGCCTCCACATTCCTTTGAGCATTGCCTAATTTATGTTCAATCGGAGATGCAACTTTTGCCTTTTGAAGCAGGCCCAGAGGCACTAGTTGTTACCATTGGGAAACAGCTAGAGGTAATATTCCTGTGATTTCTTTATTCTCTTTTCCTTCCTTTTAATCCTTACTTTCCAATATAACAATTGCTAAGTTAAGCTGCTCTTAGGCATGAAAATGATCATGAGAATGAATCTCAAATCAATATGTAGATCAATTATTGAAAAAGTCAGGAACGGAGCTACCTTGGCCTGTGGGAAAGTTGCCCTTTGTGTCTACGGGCTCCTTACAAATGAGTTTCTTCTTACTGAAATTTTTTCTACAATTTTTTTTCTAGTTTATTTTTTTTGGAAAACTTTCCAATTTCAATAATGGCCGTAGATTATTTTCGGAAAAATTTAAATTTTCTAATTGGGATTCTTTGAAGAACTTGAAATTCCTTATTGAATTCATTCCCTAGCTACACTCTTCTCTTCTACCAAACAATTGTGGATATACTAAAATCCTTTTACTAATCTTGTCACTCTTCTCCTTACCTCCACTTTTCCCTCCTGCAAACAAGCTCCAAAGCACTACATTAATATTGCAAACTTAAAAGCCTGAATAAATAAAAATAAACTATATGTTATAAATTCATGATTTTGGTATTGAACTTAAGAAAAAAGTGAACTCAATTGGCTCGATTAAAAGCTTCTAAGTTCATCTCCATTTGGATCATAAGTTCGAACCTATAATTAAATATTTTTATCTATAATGTTTTCTCTCATAAAAAATGTTCAAACATATTGTTGAAACCTATAATCCAAATGGGTCAAGTATTTTAAAAAAATCATAGCTGCATTGAAGAGTTATAATTTAAAATTTTAGCTGAGTTTAATGGGGGGGGGGACTCCCCTACCCAGGTTAAACCTAGTTTCTTTTGGTGATTTTAGGAACGGAGCCAGCACGAACTCAAATATTTTTCTGGAAAAATGATGTTCTTGCGAACTGATCACAACCGTGAAAGCCGAGATAATTACTATTTCTCACTAGAACTGAGATTTTCTTCTTCAAATTCAAGAAAAGTGTTGAATAGAGATTCTAGAACAGTCTCCATTGGTGATCAGATTGTAATTGCAATCACCATTACTCTCCTATACAAAATTTTCATGTTTTTCACTTCACAGATTGCTGGAGTGTACAGACAAGTGTGAGTGTCCTATCTACAATGACATAATAATGCTCTTCTTTCTTTCTTTCTTTCTTTCTTTCTTTTAATCTTTGAATTATTCTCATTTATATCCATAAATTTTAGTGTCATTCTCACTTTGTCTCTTGAACTTTAAAAACTCTCATTTTATCCATACACTTTGAATTAGTCCTATCTAACCTCCTCTTTTCGAATTAATGTTAAAAATAGACTGAAAAAAAAAAAAAAAAAGCGAGTTAGGTGCCATCATGTGGTATTTTTCAGTTGTTTTTAATTAAACAAAAAGGGTTTAGTGAGAATCACTCCCTTCTCTTTTGGCCTGTTTTTTAACCAAAGTTCTAATAAAATGGGTTAATTAAGTGGACTGATTCAAATAAGAAGATAAAGTAAGAGTTTTCTTAAGTTCAGAAGGCAAAATGTGAATAACTTTAAAATTTGGATATAGATGAGATCGGTCGTTTTTCTTTTTGGTTACATACACAGATTGGTTTAGAGGATTTTCTTTTTCTTTCCTATTTTCTTTCTAAAAGTTTTATACGAGGGGCGGGCCTCTTTTTGTGGACATTTTTGCATCCGTAAATGGCTTGAAGGAGTGAGGTTTGATATACATAAAATAGTTAATTTTGTACAGAAATTTATGGTTTGGTTTTGTACTGAATATTATTGTAAACATTATTTGGAAGTTGTTCCTTTGGTCATTATTATAAATATAAATGGGAACTTGATGAAGCTCAAAACTTGTACCAGCAGTTTGTTTCCAAATTCAGAAATTGGAGTAGTGGTTGATGTCGTTATCTTTAGATTTGCACTTTCACTTGACATCTATCGTAATGATAAATGGAGAGATGCTCTTCTCGCCATGACTTTCTCTTATGTTCTCAAAATTTCTGTTGCTATCCTCAAGAACATTTTTTTTTTTTAATGCTTATTATATGATTTGTTACTTTTTTCAAAGTAGGGTTTAGCTGGAACTACCCAAAACTGAAAATTGATTTGCAGCCCACTTCGAATGAACAGTTTGCTCATGTTCTCTGTGTGTGTGTGTGTGTGGAAAAACATGTTCATGGTTAGTGAATTGTTTTGTTTTGTTTTGGAACTTTGTTATGTAACATTAATTTCATCAGCAGCGAATGCTGTTCAATACAAATCATATATGACAGTCAAATAGCTAAATTTTAATAATAGTTTAGAGATGTTTATTATCAATGTCAGGTTAAGAATCTCAGCTTTATCCCAAAATGTATTTTGATACCAATTAACATGATGATAAGTTTCCTTTTTCTACAAATAAAAGCAATGTTAATATTATTTACCATGACGATTTTTTAAACACTTTACTAATAAATAAATAAATAAATAAGGATAACTTACATACTACGTGAACTGATATGAAAAATAAATTGAGAGTTTATATCCCAAACATTATTTTAGAGTAGTGTTAGCAAAAATATCAATTCTAATACTAAATTTTTAATACCAACTTACATGATAGTAAATTCTCAGATTTTCATTGTTCAAATTTAACCTTTTAACTTTATTCTAGCCTCAATCTATTAATAAAAAAAAATTAAGCACATATCATATAAATTAATATTAAAAGGACCACAATTATTGACTTTTTTACCTTATTCTTATGTGAAATTGTAGCAAGTAGCATACTTTATAAGTGTTTTTCAAGTTTATAGCAGGTTTTCTAAAAGATGGTAAATTATAATATATTTTCTGGTAAATTCACAGATTTTCTTGGATTTTCTGGAAAATAACGGATTTATAGTTAATTTCTAATAACAAATTTATGTATGTGGTTTCATGTTAGAGATAGAAAGAGAGAGGAGGAAGGACATATATATATATATATATATATTTTATGTTGTGTAGTTATAAATTTGATTATGCTATTTATTACTATATTTAAAATTCTATGCTAATCTACTATTACTCTCTTCAAAAATACTATTTTACTCTTTCTAAGAAATTGTAGTAAATAACATGATTCATTAGTACTTTTAAAGTCTATAGTAATGTTTTAAAAGATGATATCATATTTTCTATTAAATCCATGGATTTTCTTTGATTTTTTAGAAAATAGTAGATTTACAGTTAATTTTTAATAACACAACGTGCATAGTTTCATGATAGAGTGAGAGAGCGAGGGGGAAGCATGAATTTTTTGATGTTGTGTGGTCATAATTTTGATTATGCTATTTATTATTATGTTTAAAATTCTATATTATAATCTATTATTACTCTCTTGAAAAGTTTTATTTTACTCTTTCTTCTTACTTTCATTTTTATTATCAGGCCGGTTTTCCCGTAGTTAACTAGATTGACATATGAGGACTAGAAAATAAAGTTAATTAATCTTAACAGGTTGAAATGATAACAAAAATTTAGGGTCCGTTTGCCTTATCATCTTATTTCAACTCAAATTGTATTTTTTTTTGTCTTTTCCTAAAAAATTTTTATCTTTTTCCCAAAAAGTTTTTTGTCTTTTCTAAAAATTCAAAAAAATTTACTATTACTACTAAAATATTTCAACTCAAACTAACCAATCAAACGGACCCTTAATCAAGTTAACAGTCCCGATGTTAAAAATATAACTTTTGACTGACATTTAAAAGGGGTTACTTATAACAACACTTCAAGAAACGACAAGTGTACAACTGTCGTTAAAAAACATTTGACGACAGTTTAGTAACTGTCATAAAGATATCAATGGGCTCTGCTGACCCAAAGGCCGAAGCTGTTAGTATTGTTGTGAGTACTTTTATTAGGATATTACATGTGTTTCAAGAAAGAGTTGCTTTATATGATGGACATAATTTTTGGCGACATTTTCCTTTATTTCCGTTTTTGTCCAACCATTATATCACTATTTGTCACTTTTACTTGACACTAATTGGTGCAAATAAGAATTATTTGGTTGATGGGTCACTTTTAAAGACCCCACATGAATCTAATGATAAAACGATGTAGATTTGTTACGCCAGCAAATTTCAATTGAATATGCAAAAATCAAGCACCTTAATTCACGGCCATACAGGAGAATTTCCTACCCCTAATACATAGACTTTATAATGGTTGTCGGCCTTTTTTATATTTTTTTTATATACATTTATACTTATAAATATATATAAATAATTTCCAATCTAACGGTTGTATCCATTGGATACGCAGTATTATATTTGTAATTGTTAGTGCAAATAACATGTATCACAGAAAATGTTATATCAAAATCTCAACGGTTTACGTTATTAATCCTATACTTTATCGTAAGATGAATATGATTATCAGATACGGGACTTTATTTGTACGTGTGACTTGTCTAATTAATTAACCAACTAATCTACCAACCACATTTTTATTGCATAGATATTCATTTTACAAAGACGTTATTAACTAATTGTGACACTAGTAGGGCCCCAAAATATTTTTTATCCCATATCTAATTAAATGAATGCTAGCTCTACAACCGTTTGATATGAATGGGATCAACTTGCCATTATATAGTAAAAGCATTGATTTATCTCCTACTTTTGTAACCTGACAAATAAAGTTTTGTTTCCTTTTATTTTTGTATCCAATTAATCTTGTGATGTGAAGAAAGCAACATTACTCCTCATGAGAGGGAAAAAATTGATTGCCAGCCAGTTGTATGCCATTTTATTATTATTTGATTTGATAAGAAAATCAGGAAAAACATAATCTCTAATTAAATACACACGCACAGACACATGTCCAGCATAAGATTAGAGCTCATCCTCTTAATTATCATTGTCATTATTATATATATATATATATATATATATTTTTTGTGATTAGTTTGCGTGTTCTATGATGCTATGAGAAAGGACTATATATAACTTTTTTTTATTAAAAAGAAACTTAGAACATTTGAACATGACATTTTATAGGGATCAAATATGTATACATGAGCTTCAATAATGATATGTAACCTTATATTTATATATACAATGGAAATTTGGTGGGAAGCTTTATAATGGTCACCAAAAGTTAGATATCCCTTCACTTGTCATCTCCCCTCTTCTACTAATTCTCTACCAAATTACAAGTAAACCCAAAGGAATTCCTTCAATTTCTTTACCAGTTTTTCCATCCAAATTCCAGTATCTACCGTACATCACATATATATATATATATATATATATATCACATATATAACATTGTTCTATTTCACCCTTTTTTGTTTTTATTTTTTTGGTGTGCCTAATTTGGTGGGTAGGTATCATTACATGTTACATCAAAATTTCATTCACCTTGTACCAAAAAGTGGGTGAAAATGAAGTATAATTGTGAGATCCAGCTCCAAATTTTTGCGTGTGATATGCGACTTAATATTTTGGTAAGAATATGAATATCACACTTTAATCATGTTGCCAATCAAAGTTATTACAAACCAATACTTCTACAGCCAACTGGTAGTTTTTCGTGTGTGTGAGCTTTCTAAGTTAGTTATCTCTATCAGCAATTCATGTTTCTGAAGATCAAGTTCAAAAGGTTATAAGACTAATAGAATCTAACATAGATCATGGTTGCAGATATGATTTAGCTGTAATTTCATATCTAACTCTATCAAAAGGTATAGAGTTTGAATTTTCTCACCCCATTTTTTAAAATATAACTCTGATATAGATCTGGTGATTTAAGACAGTGCTCTACAATGTATTCTTTCATACTCTACAGTAGAATTATCAAGTTAATTAATAAACCAACATTCTAAAGCAAGTTGAAGTGTAAGAATGTCGTCCGGTTGATTGAGAAATGCTGTAAGTTTAATCCTATTGTCTTTCCTGTGGGAGGTCCCTCCAACACAATATGTAGGTGTCTCCGACATAACCTAAAATGTGTAAGGTGCAATAAAAATACAAGAAAAATGCAACATAACATATGATTAAACTCAAAATCTGAAATTCATATTTCTATGCATTGACATCCAAAATATTCTGAATGGAATACTATGTTTGGATCATAAGCTTGAAAAGTAAGTTTAAATAATATATTTAATTTTTTGTGAGAGAACACTGTAAAAAAAAAAAAAAAAATTCAAATTGATGAAAAACAGGGTGCCAATCTATTTTAATAGATTTCCTATGAGCTGTTTTATCCTTTCTAAGTCCAAATGCTGCTTCTAAAAGTATTTGGATAATATAGCAGAAGGGCTTTATGTCAAAGTCAGAAATGTTATTTTCAGAAAAATCTCTTCTAAATAGACTTTGAACTTGGTTTAGTGTTTATTATAAACTTTATTTTAACATTTTTATTACTGATTATAAACTTTGGAATCATTTTAATTTTAAAAGTTCTTTTAAAAATGTAATTTTTCAAACATTTACTGAAAAAATACAACTTTGACTTCTTTTTATTTACTGATTAAAAACAAAAATAAAAATTATGTCAAACAGGCGTTCAATGAACTCTTTTATGACCTCCGACAAATCATTGAGAATCCCTATATACATATTCACATTGATATTTATAGGTTGATATTATATTCTCCCATAACTTAAAATAAGAGCCGTAGAATGAGTGGGGCTTGGTCAATCAATTGCTGCACCGACGAATATCCATAAAAACATTGTTTCTGTGCAGGTGTTGAATTGGCACATATAATAAGTCAAAAGAGGTGCCCAAAGTCCAAACAAAAGATCCGAAAATCGTGTCTGTCTCTTTCTCTTTGGCAATAAGCTAGCTAGTGTGAAATGTGAATTTGTGGGAAAAAAAAAAATGATGAATAGAAAGCGATTTGAAAATTGAGTTGAGTCGACAGAGACATGATCGGACAATACCATTCTGCGAGTCAGTCTTATTTGATAAATGGCGAACGCCCGTGTGACAAATGACTCTACCCCCACACATACCAAAATTCTCTCAAAGATTTTTGTCCCCTGCACGTGTATCTCTCTTATCATTTTGCGAAAAAAATAAAAAATAAAGAGAGAGAGAGATTTTGATTCACAAGTTCAAATCTAAGTTTTCATCTTAATTTTTGTATTGTATTTTCTTTAAGTCAACAAAAATTATAATTAATTTTTAAAAAGTTAACTAACTTTAATCTAAAAATTTTATTTCAAATCGATGTTCTAAATGCAAGCGTATCGTCACACGCATTAAGTGGACCCCATCGTGTTGGTCTCATCTGTAAAACCAACCAGTGGAGGAGTAATTGGAATTTAATCAATAGGTTGAATGTTATTACTTTTATTAGTAGCTTCTTCTCTATTTTTTCAACTTTCTATTTTCTTTTTTAATTTTGGAGCTTTTAACCTTACGGATCTCAATGGATGGTGTATTTTTCACAAGATTAAATTTAAAAAAAAAAAAAAAAAAAGAAATTGACAGAAATTATGCAAATGTGACACTTAAAAATCTAACACTATCGGTAAAATTTTTCTTTTTGGATTATTTTCATTTATGCCTCATGAACTTTAAGATCACTCCCACTAATGTTCCCTAAATTTTTAAAACTCTCACTTTACCCCATAAATTTTGAATTTAAAAATACTATATCCCTTTAATTAGAATATCAGTTAAAAATATGTGAAAAAATTGGAGAATTAGTTTGACTAAACCCATTATATTTGAATTTTTACAAAAAAAGAAAAGAAAAAAAAGAGGGAAAAAGGCCACATACTGCACTTAACTTAATTTTTTTAGTTTGTTTTAATTGAAATTTGATAGAAGGATTATAGTAAGGTTTAATTTAAAATTTAAGAGGTAAAATAAGAATTTTTAAAGTTCATAGAGTAAAATAAAAGTGACTCTAAAATTTAGTGAGCATATATGAAAATAATTATTTCTTTTTCATATCCTATATTGTAGAATTCTTGTCTTCTTCGCTGTCTTCTCCCAAGGGACTTGTATGTTCCAAGTGAATTGTACCAATAATAGGAAGTGATTAAAGCTTTTGCATATGGTTGTCACTTTTCACCAACAATTGTACGTTATGGCATTAATAATTGTGAGGTCTATATATGTTGTGATTGACAGTAAGTTCCTATCTTTATGAGTCGTGAGATCACACTCTTCAGCAATCTGAAGTGACATGAAATATCAGTAACGTCTGGACAATTTTTTGCATGTGATATCTTAGTACATTTCACTATGGAAACATACAATGTCTACTGAATTTACCCCAAAATATATACATATATATATATATATACACACACACACAACGTATAATGAGACACAAGTTGTATATATATATATATATATTTTTAGAATACTTCCTGAAAACAAAATTGTTTGTCCTAACAGTCCTCTAAAATAATGGTAGGTTTTGGATCACATTTTAACATCTTTGATCATATAACAATAAATAGTATGTTCATCATAAAAAAATAAAAATAATTTACACAACAGATTCTCTATCTTTTGGCAAAAAAATATGTGAAGACTATTCCCTACTGAAAAGAACCTTTGTCCTCGATTTCTTAAGCTCATATAGGTCCAACTATCCTAGTAGCGCCAATGCATGAGTCATGAGATCAAAACCTAATCCTAGCATTATTTTAAATACAAATAAAAATTTTCCTAACTTTTTTCTTTCGGCATGAAAAGAACCATCCCACCTTCCAATCTAAGTTCATTTGCCAATCCTTCAAGCTTTATATTTTTGTCTTTTCTGGTGTCTCTCTCTCACACGCACTCTCTCTCTCTCTCATATTTTTTAAACTTTGGCCTAAATGTTAAGAGACATTTTTTTTTCCCTGTTTTATTATGTTCTCTCTCTCTCTCTCTCTTTATTTTTTTTGGGGGGGGGGGGGGTGGGTGGGGTTTCTTTTTCAGGGAAGGACTCAAAGAAGTACTAGAAGGGGAGTTGAATAAGTAATTGAGTCTTCATTATTTCACCCTAAATTTGTACTTCTTTGTTCCTGGCATTGCTGGTTAAGAAAGAGATAGCAATGTTAATATTGAATATTGTTTAATGATAGTTATTTGGTTAAAACAATTTTAAAAAATAACAGACATTACACCATGATTTTTGGAGTAGGGACCGAGACCAAGGTCGGTTTAAGGTTGGCCTTGGATTCTAGTTAAGGTGTAGGGTTCCAGAATCGATGTTAGAATGGGCTTTAGGACTGGAGTTGGGTTCTAGAACTGAGGTCGAGGTTGAGATTGAGATCAAGACCTGAGGTCGGAGTCGAGGTTCAAATCATGATCTTGGCCCCAAATTCTAACCTTGACCCTAGTCCTTAAACCTAACCCCAAACAAACCCAATCTCAACCTTGAATCTCAAACTTGACACAAGCCCAGATCCTGACCCAATCCTGAAACCTAATTCTGATTGGACCCTGAATCCCAACTCCAACTCTAATTTGAGATCCCGACCTCGACCTCAATCAGTAATTAACTCTGACTCCAGTCCCAAATCCTAATCCGACCTCAATTCTAGACCCATATCCCGATCCCGACCCCGACCTCAATCTCCAATCCTAACCCCAACCTTGATCTCAGATGCTAACCCTAGTCCCAAGTATTGATCCCGACCTTGACTTTGATTTTGATTTTGTGTCTTGACCAACAATTCTATCTGTAGTCTCGGATCCTAATGTCGACCATGACCTTGATTTTGAAACCCAAACTCGAACTTCGTCCTGAAACCCGATCCTAATCCCAACTCTAGTCCCGAATTTTGATAACGTATTTAGTCCTAAAATCCGACCTTTAACCATGTACCTTGACCTTGACCTCAACTTGGATATTGGATGCCTACCCAATCTCTGATTCTGAACTCATTCTCAAATTCCGACTCCAATATCATCTTTTGATATATTTGTAATATTTGATTAGTTTATTAATACAATTAATGTAGATTCAATTATATAATACGTAGACATTTTTTTTATTAGATGATTTATATGTTTCCATATATATATATATATATATATGTATGTGTGTGTGACGAGGTATACATATGTGGCCCTAATAGGTGCAAAGTAGAGTTCTACCAAAAATAATAATAATAATAATGCTAGGGACACTAATTCTAATTCTAATTTTTGGAATATCAACTCTTGTGTCAAATTTTCATTAATAAATGCAATCAATTGATGTAACAATATTTTAAACACTTATTAATAAAAAAAAATAATTTATATACCACATAAATTGATACTCAAAAATTAAAATTAGAATTGATATCCACGTAAAGTAGAGTAGCAGTGCAAAAGGGGCCAAATGTGCAAGAGAGTTGGAAATATAGGAAAGGGCAAAGATTGAGGAAATGGTTAAAAATGGATGTGTTTTGTTTTTTTTTGTTTTTTTTTTTTTAATCTTTTCTTTTTATCTTCGTAGTGGGCGGTTAGTGAAAGTGAAAGTGAAAGTGGTAGATAATAATATCATAAAAAGTAGTAGTTAGCTAGGGGTATGGGAGGATGGTCTAAAGAAGAGGACAACATTTGGCAACGTCACTTCAACAGAGTCCCAGAATCTCCGGATTTATGTCGTCTTTGTCGTCGGCCCCCCACCCCCGGGGGGTTTTGCTGTCGTTTGACTCATTTTTTCTCTCTACTTTTCCTGATTGATTATTCATTCTCCCCGCTCGCCGCTCGCCGCTCGCCGACACTCACCTACCAAAATAAAACTCCCCTGGCTGACCCCCCCCCCCCCACCTTTTTTTTTTTCTTTTTAATCTCGTATTTTTATCTTTAAGCTACAAGTCAAATTTTAGTACTCATTTGGAGTGATACTCACGGAGGAGTATTTCAAATATTTTATTTTGTTCTCCAAAAATAAATCATTTCATTATTTGCCTCGACAAATCTTCGTTAAACAATTAAATTTTAAAAGTCTATAATTTTTTTTATTTTATGTTAAAATGAGATGATTTTTTTTCCTAAACAGAATTGAATGACGAGAAGAAGTTTGATGGACATAAGATCCATTCATACAATTCATACAACCGAACCAATCAGTCCAATTGAATCCATCTATTTTTTTTTTTTTTTTTTCAATATACAAATGCTATTGGATTGGATTTAGATAGTATTTTTATTCATCTAATTTGGTTGGCTTGGATATTATGTGTTAATTTTAATACGAAATAAAACCGACCAAATCAAATATATTTCTAACATATTTAGAATATTTATATATTATACACAATATTATTCCTTAATTTTTTAACATGTCCCTTTGAACATTTTTCATTTGGCCTTTCTTTTAGATATGAAACAACAATTTATTTTCTCTCAGAATTCAAAATCCTTCAAATAATTTTCTTTTCTTTCACAATAGACTAAAAATTAAACATCACTTTTTTTTTTTTGGCGCCTTGAAAACCCACAAGCCATCACTCATTATCGAGCTCCAATTTCAATCTTCTATTTCGGTCATATGATCGTCAAGCCCACGGTCACTTCATTGATCTTTACATCTCCTATGTCTTAGGAGTTTGGATTTGGGAGACTTATTTTTCTCATTTTGATTTATGTCATATATAATAAATGGATGATGAATGACTAAATTGGTTGTTAAAATGTGACTTGTGATTTTGAGTATGTTTCATGAAATTTAACGGGTTTTTTTTTATAAGAAAATTGAACAGGGTTTTAATAAGTAGTTAAGAAAGCTCAAGTACAATCCAATAATCCAATCTAATGGAATTTAAACTAGATGATAAAATATTTGCATTTGAAGAATTTTTCCATAATTGGATTGAATGATATGGTTGCTAGAAAAGAGGTTGGTTTCAATCCAACGTCCACCACTAGGAGGAGCTAAACAATATTCATATTACTATTTTTTTCTTAACACGTTTCAAGTTTTTATGCTATTTAACTATCATTGTTCATTTTTAACCAAACACATATTTCCAAAACTTCACTCATTTTCTATCAAAACATTTCTAAAATTTCAACTCCACTTGGTATTCTAAACACTCCTTTATTTTAGTTCTTTAACTTTTTTTTTTTTTTTGGGAATGTCTCAAAAAGAACCCATAAATCTATGAAGTTCTTTCAAATTATTATTCTTAGTTAGCCATTTCGTTTGTATTAATTTGTAATTTTACATTTTATGTCATGACTGTTGAGAAAAATACCTTGCATTTTTCCATTCGACTCTTGGTAATCAGATTAATAGAACGACTAAATAGAGACATCTTTCTACCGCCAAAAAAAAAAAAAAAAAGACATCTTAGTAGATCTTGGTAGATTGAGAACTCCTTCCGAAATGTGTTAATACTTAAGGACCAAAATATAATTTAACTTACCAATTGAGGACTAAAAATAAAGATTACTTTTTTTCCCCTTCTACTATGATTCTCCAATCAATAAACGTACCTGAAAATACGGATGGTGCAGTTTCTTGTTTATAATAGATAGTGCAGATTTTGCCATCACGTAATCCACAAACTTTTCTTTTTCCCAACATTTTGGGGTAAGTTTTTTTTTTTTTTTTGTCATATATTCAATATTTTTTAATCAAATCCACAATAGATGGATATACTCTTTTTTCTTTTCTTTTTTTTTTTTTTTTGATTAAATGGAGGTAATAAAAAATTTTTTCTTATACTCTACTTTCAAAATGAATAAATAAATAACACCTTATCGAATAATATTATACTCTAATAAATTTGCATGTGCACCTATTAGATATAATGAAAATTTTGAGAGTTTGTAAACTTTTTTTAATCGTGGCTTTTTTTTTTTTTTTTTTTTTTGTCCTATCCCTGTCTCAATTGCCTTCTAAAGGATGGATCAAATTTCATAAAGTCAATTGTCAATTGTATCAGTTAGTGCTTGCTGGCATATCATTTTATGGAAAAAAAAAAAAAAAAAGAAAAGAAATTACATGTTCTTTGACAAAAACATTCTTAATTAAGATGCATAATTTACAGAGTCTTGTTTTGTCATCATATGCAAATTAAACAATTTAGACGACGTTTCTGATTGATTCTCTTCAATTTTTATTAAGAAAAAAGAAGTTAAGTACCATCAACTACAATGTCACTAGGTATAAAAATATTTTCGGGGGCTTAGTATAAGTTAAAAAAAAATTATGATATTTAATTAATGAACTTTCATTTGTATAACTTTTTGTTTATATTTTCGGATAAATAGGTCAATATCTGCTAGGTTTTAATAGGATCCAGTTGCACGGACCATAATGAAATATCGTCTCCAAGCTTGCAGCTGGTGTTATATATATATATATATATATATATATATATATATAATTTCTTTGTAAAAAAATGAAAAATTTTTTCTGTCGTTTTCCGTTAGAATATAAAAATTTGAAAAGAATCTCCGTTATGGTGTTCATGTCTATCTAATGAAAATGAATAAATAAATAAAAGAAAAATATCACCAGTAGGTTGTATTGAGTTTTTTTTTTCTTTGATTTAGAAAATCGTAAAATATTTAATTTGAATATGTAAAGTTCTATGTTGACATATACCATGGATTATTAAGTATTTAATTTGATCGTAATTAGTGAACAATAAGGATCAATAAGATTTTTTTTTTTAATGTATAGATATTATGGACATTGCAAATTGAAGATATGCAAACAGTGGCAGAGCAATATTGATTTTTTTCTTTTTCAAGTGGGGAACAAAGAAATAAATTTTACTGAATAAAGTCATATGTATTGTATATTTTAATATTCAGTCAAGGTTATAGTTAGAATTCTTATAGTAAAATAAGGATACAACTAGAAGTTTTAAAAATTTTAAAGGACAAAAATCAAAATTGTAGAATTTGAGTGTACATGCAGTCAAAATAATATGGCTTCGAGGAGAAAGAAGTAAATGACAGTTTCTAGAAAATAATTGAGGTAAATATTAGGCTTTTTATTTAAACTTTAGTTTAAGTCAAAATATTTTGAAAACCAAAATTACTATATATTTTGAAAACCTTCATTGAAAAAAATATTTTGGCTCCGCCACTGCACATTTTGCTATGAGAAAACGAATTTAAACCTAATTAATTACTTGACCTTTTTATAAAAAATTTAAGACTAATTAAAGTCAGCTAAAAATGTGCTAAAAGGACCTATATTTTAAGTGATATAACTTATTATAAAAACATAAAGTTGAATATATACATACATACATACACATATACATATATATATATATATATATACGTCACTTAAATACAAAAGGGAATTCTGCAATTTTTCCCAAAAAGATCATGATAATTAGGTTACTATACATTTACGTATGAAAAAAAGGTCTCACCAACAATTTCTTGAAGGCTTTTGTTTAATTATTTTAATAATCATCCTTGCCATAATTTCTTATTAATGCATATAAATACAAGAAACAAATCCGATATCAAGCTTGTATATATATATATACACATATGATCCAATGAATTGACCCAATAGAGAACGTGGGGTCGAAATTTTGCAGCCGCAGTGATATTTGTTTTGAATACATGCATGCATGCATGCATGCAGTAGTACACACACACACATTAAATTTCTTTCGCCATTTTCTTTTTGGTGTTTTCCCTGAGAACAATACAAGCAGCTTTTGAATAAAGTGGTTGCATGTTTATTACATGTTATTCGGCCATTCTTCCTTTAAATAATAATATAATAATAATAAAAAAGCACTCTTAAAAAAAATAAAAATAAAAATGCTAGAATTAGAAGGTATGGTACGTGTACAAAAGATAAGTCAAGTATTTTGTTGTTTTCCTGGTTAGTTGTGTGGTCCAAATAGAATATGTTTTTGGTGGGTAGAAATATAATTATATATGTATAATATATATATATATATATATATATAGCGCCAAAATCTGTCAAACCTAATTATATAAAGCCTTCACTTTATAATATATAATTTATCGGTATATATTTCTCACCAGGTACGTTGTTGTTCAATTATTGAATTGTGAATTGGGTATGATTTTGTTGACCCAACACAAAGACTGACATGAATAATATTACAATATATATATACACACACACATATACACATATGTGTAAATAAATAATAAATTTGAATGGTTAGGGTAGGACTCGAGAGATCGAGTAAAGAACAAGTGGACCTTATCTTATTATTTAGCTTGGCTGGCTAGCTATCTAGGCTTTGATACCCTGCAATAAATCTTTGATATGAGTTAAAATTTATCGTGTGGCTGCGGTTGGAGTTTTGTGCTCATGAATACAACAAACTTCATAAATTGTTCCACTACGCTAAGTTATTGGTATCAAATCTAGTATAGCTTCTATCCCATATCTTTATTGTCGGAAGTTTATATAAAACTTTCAAAGCTCGTACAACGTGAAAATTTCTATCGACCAGAAATTTGTCCTTGAGTCAAAAGTTCTTCATTTGGATACAATGTATAATGTACACAACTAGTTATAACTATAAATATAAGTGACGTTACGTTGGAGACGTGATAACACTATTGATGTTGAGTATAGGTACAAAGATAGTAAAGGCCTGGGGGCTCTTTTTCTTTTTTTTTTTTTTTTTTTTTTTTCATTTTAGCATATACATTTTTGTAAAAATTTACACATAGTCCCCAAGCCCACAGCTCCCCCCCTTCCCCCTCCCTCTCAGCCTATATTTTTAGTATAAATTTAATTACATGTAGCATGTAGATCAAGAAGAAAATCACTTAAACTAAAGGTTAACTAAAATCTCTAAACACTTAAGAGCGTGATTAGATATATTTTTTTTTTTGCTTTGGCAATTTTTCTTACTAACTATAGCACAAACGTTAATATTATAGAAGAGAAGGAATTTATCATTTGTAAAATAGTAAAGATTAGATAAGATACGAGCTCTATTTGTTATAAAAAATGAAAATCCATTAATTTATCTATTTCAATCGTCAAGATAATAGTTGTATTTAATTATCCCTCTTAAAAACATTTCTGGTTTCGTTACTAATTGAATAGTAATTTTATAAAGATGAGGAACATTAGTAGTAACTCTATAATGTAAGTGAGTGATGTTGAGTAGTTCTGGTATTTTTTACCCAAAAATAAATAAATAAATAAATAAATAAATAAAAAGGTGTTAGTGAATTGAGGGACTCAATTACTAATAAACTTACGATTATTACACTACCATATATATTGACGAAAAGCAAATTTACAGTGTTCGATTCACTTGGATTCGTGGCCTAAACATAGCTATTACTCGTAAAGAAAGCCTAATGCATGTATTTCGTTGTTTTGTTCTTTCTTGTGTCTTATAAGGAATCTGTATCACATTTAGCAATGGAGTCAGGATTTTAGTTCAATAGGACACTATTATCATAAGTCAAAATAATAATAATAATAATAATAATAATAATAATAATAATAATAAGAGGCGTCACTTTTGAGAAAGGAAATATCTTGGGACATTTTTAATAAAAACTAAGTAAACGTACAGATTTTTAAAAACTAAGTGGGAGCATGTCCCCACTCATGTCACCTAGCTCCGTGCTTGAGAACATTTATTAAAGATATATATATATATATATTAATATATGCATGTTTAATCCAAAATACTGAGATTTATGATGCTGTATTTGTTAATTTTTTACAATAATTAATTATATTTTATTGAGATCATAATCATGTATTACATTTTAGATCTTCGGATAACATAATTATTTCAAAACTCCAATTTTTCAGCTGACGTTGTATTTTGCGGAATTATCAAAATACTTGATTTAATGAATTTACCCTGTAGACTTTGATTATCACGACAACAATTACTAATGTTCCATTATTTTTTGCTTACTGTCATGTTTGTCATTCGAATTGTTATCTTTGATATCGAGTCTTGTCATGGTCCTGCTCACGCAGGGGTTGATGGGTAGGCATATGATTCAACCTTAAGGATTTCACCAAGTGGGTGATCGGAGATTCAAATTCTATGCTAATCCAGAGGAGTAATCCCTACCTAAGTGGAGTCTCAAAAATGAAAAAAGACGGGACTATCACCAGATCCTTTTATTCAGCAAAAAAAACAAAAAAAAAACAAAAACCTCTGGTGATGGTCCTTAGTATTGAACCTTAACAAGATCTTTTAATGTTTATTCTTAAAGAAAACATTTACACCGGCCTCTAAGCCTACATTTAGTAAGATGGAAAGAAAACAAGAGGGAAAGAAAAAAATGAAAGTGAAACAAAGTAAGAGGGAGAGAAAAGATTTTAGTTTTCCTGTAGTTATTTGGTAGAAATGAAGGAAAGAAAATAAAAAAAAGTTATATAATTACTATTATATCCACTTATTTCTATTATTTGACGTTAAAAATAAAGACAAAATGTAATTTTAATCGATATTAAGTGGATTTTTGTTTTCCACCCAATGATAATGTAAGAGAGATAAAAATTGGTGAGCTCCACTAAAATTTCTTCTCACCATATTTTTCTTTCCATCCTTTCTCTATTCCTACCAAGCGAACACCTCCACCCACTTCCTTCCTTCCTATTTTCCAATCATACTAGACAAACGATAAATTTCATAAATATACAATTAGTAGTAGAGTCTCAGCATCATAAGATATAAAGATTGGATCCCACCTGATTGTAGAGCTCAATCCTTATTCTTTTTTAAGGTGGGAATCATCGTGCCCCCTAACTTTCTTAGAAATTAAGGATGCGTTTTGTACACAAATTTAAAATATAATTTTTAGTTTGAAGTTAGTTGATTTTTAAAAATTAATTATAATTTTTATTTATTTTTTTAAAAAATATAGAAACTAAAATGGAATTTTATCGTTTGGACCTTATGACCAAAATACTCGTATTTACTGGCAGGATGTAATAGTTGACAATTAGCACCATTTAGTGAGAAATAAAGCAAAAAGACAAAAACCCGCCATAAACAATTTATTTTTTCCAAAGAATATTTGACTAATTATTAAAAGACAATACAAATAGACGTTTATATGCATGAGGCTATTATTATTATTTTTTTAAAGTCAACTACTAACTCACATATTATGTGAATATTTAAGAAGTGTTACATGGTAATTTGAGAAATTATAAATAATAATAATTATTTAAAAAAAAAAAAAAAAAAAGAGATGTCTAGGAGGTACTAAAATTAGTTTCAATACTCGAGGACCGTATCGTTTGTATTTTTCTAATAAAGTTAGGACTGTCGGTGTATGTAATTTTCTTTACTTTTAAGTACTTCAAAATACATTAAAAATATGAACAAACAATTATGAATTATGAAACCAAAAGTAGAATCATTTAATTCATTTGTGATAATAAGTTTATGGGAATGGAAACATAAAAGGGGAAAAAAGGACTATTTGTCACTTTTATTGTTAGGAGTAGCACTGGCACACACACAAAGACACACACACACACAAATGGGTGTGAATAGGCTTGGTTGGTAGCTAGGTCAATACATAGAGCAAGGTCAGTGTCTAAAAAAACCAATATTATTTCTTCCCATTTTATAAACTATATATAGCCCTCAAGTTACTGTATCTTCAAATCCATATATATATATATATATATGGAAATATATACAACTATATTATATCTTCAAGTCAATGGAGAAATAGTAACAAAGGTCTTTTAAAATTGTATAAACATAATGGGAACCGCAAAGTTCGGAAATAATTTAATCATATCTCCATATGCAAGATAATAGTATTGTTTCAGTTACTTACTTTTTTTAATTTTTTTTTTTAAATAAATTTTCACATATGTTTTGATAGGCATGCATGTCCCTGAAAGAGACTACATCTTTCTATTTAGCGTGGTTACCTTTTAAAGTTAAGGGGGATAATTATTCTGTTATTGTCACATAAAATAATAATTCTAAAGGAATATGAGACTGGCAATTTATAACCTTTTTCTTCTCCTGTTGTAAAGCATTTGATTGCTTTTTAAAAGCTTCATTTTGTACACTGTTATAGAGGGTGTATTATCCTTTAATTTGCATTGCATCAGTCAATGATTAATAGAAAAATACACATTGCAATCCATCACGATTATACAAAACCGAGATTAATTGTCTTTAAGATAAAATTAGATGGCATATCCCAACTCTTATATATATATATATATATATATATACTTTTAGATTCATATCAAGTTACAATTCTGATTTCAACCATATTGACCGTGTTTATTTACATTCAATAAATCCAAAATTTTAAAATAAATATGAAGTTTGAAATCTTTTTTAAGGCGTTTGTGAAAATTATCTTCTTAATTAGAAGCTAATTCGAAGCCAACAGTACAATCAAAATAAAAGTGTAGTTATTCACATGAACCACTTCCCAAAATTCACCTCATCTAAGGTTAAATATATATATATATATATATATATATATTTTAAAGCATGCTTTTGAAATACTCGAAGCAACTTTTACTTTTGAAAATGCCGACCTTCAACTTTAGACAAACTGCTGCAAAATTTGAAAGCTTTTTTCAACATGAGTTTATAGGGTTTACCGAAGCTTTTTACACTAGCCGTACGTGAGAAAATTTGAAATTTTGTTCTATTATGTTTATACTATATATATATATATATATGTATATATTAGTTTATTTTACCGAATTACAACAATATTTATTCTTGGCTATGAGCACTTCCACTTTGTTCAATAAACTTTGAATTTAACATTAATTTACCGGTTTCTATTAGAATTTTAGTTAAAATCAAATGGAAAAAATAAGGGCATTAGTCTTATTAAGCCCTTTTTGTTAATATTTCTACCAAATACATATGAAAAAAGAAAGTGGGGTTAAATTTAAAATTTAAAGGACAAAACAAGAGTTTTTAAAAATTTAGGCAACAAACTTGGCGTGACAGGGTTTATACGAGGGTAATCTAAAAAATAAAAACAATACTCCCTTGATTAGCGGGTGTTCATAAACTCGAATTATATGTAAATTCAGAGCAACTTTATTAAAATCATATTGTCTCACAATGTGTAGACCATTCCTTGTAAGATAATCTAGCCAAATGCATTTCGCCAATAACACTTTCAAATACAATAATATAGTACATACAAGCAAATCTAATAGAATTCCCTAAAACCAAAACAATCTAAGAACATTTTATCTTTTTCCTTTCACTTTCTCCAAATCTATCTCTCTCTCCCTAAAGGCTGCTGGCTTCCGATAATGGGAGTTGGGGAAGTTCAAAAATGGAATGCAATGCCACACAGAGAGAGAGAGAGGGCTTTAAAAATTTCTGATTAAAAAAGAGTTATAGAAACTTGAACATGTCCTTAAAGTGTAACTTCTTTTGGACTTTGGGGGGTGTGGGCGAGGGAGCCCAAAAAAAAAAAAAAAAAAAAAAAGCTGTCAGTCATTTGTACATGAGGAGGGGCAGGTCTGTTCAAATTGTGCATGAGGTTTTTTAATCATTATTTTCATGTATGCCCAAATTGGTCTTTGGGTGTGGCATCAAGTAAACAAAAATTCATCAAACTCAAGATATTTTTGTCGTTTTTTTGTTTTCTTAATTTGAGAAATTAGAAGAAGAAGAGCACACCCAAAACCTATGGGAACACCATACACTCTTGAGAAAGATAGTAAAAATAATAATAATAAAGAACAGAGCAAGGTAACATTAACATGAGAAAGAAACCCCATTCTTAATTCTCTTATTCCTTCTTTATAATTGAAAAATGTTGTTCACAATATTCTTTGTCTTCAATCTGTCTAACCTATGCCTTTGAATTTTAATATTGTTTGAATTTTAAAAACTCTTATTTTATTCAAATATCTTGAATTAGTATCTTCTTTAATTAAAATTTTTGTCAAAAACAAAAAGAACAAAAAAAAAAAAAGGCAGTTAAATAGGATCGCATGTACTTACTATGTTCGGCTTTAATGGAAGTTATAACAGTAGGACCACATTGCCGCAATAATCCCTTTTTCTCATATGTTTTAAACTTAAATTGTAAACAATAAAATTAAGTGAGACTAACACAAATCAAAAATAAAGTTGAAGTTTTTAAAATTTGAGCGACAATGTAAAAAATGACTCTACTTGAAGGAGCAGGTGAGAATTATCTTTTTTTTTTTTTTTTTTTTTTTTTTTTAAGGCTTCCCATCTCTGGTATACTAAGTACGACACAAGAGCCAAAATATTTCACATTAAAAACTCTGAATTGGTTGAAAAAATGGTTTTTTTTTTTAATTGACAGTCTCTAGATAACTTTTTTTTTTAAGTATATACATACACACATACATGCACATACATATAC
Source organism: Ficus microcarpa (assembly GCA_025413485.1). NCBI lineage: Eukaryota > Viridiplantae > Streptophyta > Magnoliopsida > Rosales > Moraceae > Ficus > Ficus microcarpa. The sequence goes on along the minus strand of CM046386.1, from coordinate 12,273,221 downwards.
ATACATAAATACATACATATACGAGGAGATGTCTTCGCTAATGCTATTACTTTCAGATGCAGGAAAATCCCAACACCTTGTCTGAGCTTTTATCTCCAGCTGTGTATAATGCAACAATCTTTTCCGTCAAAACAACGCAAAATTCCACAAACAGAACCACACAAAAACGGAAAAACCGCAGCTTTTCACATTCTTCAACTAAATTAAGCAATTTCTCTGTCGTAAACTCATACCGAACTTCAGTTGACTAAAATAAAAGGAAAAGAATTTGTACATTTCATATTATTCAATCAAAACCCACCGTGACATTGCATTTTGATCCAGAATTCTAAAGATTTAAATCAAAAACAGAGTGACATATACATATATATAGATATGTTACACAATTTTGTGTTTACTTGGAGGAGATATCAGTGAGGTCGAACCAGATTTGCTTGAAGACGTTAATGATCAAATCGTGATATTCATCGGAGTTGAGAGAGAGATAACAAGCGAGAAGATCTTCCAAGTCTTTCGAAGCTCTGATGTTGTTCTCCACAATCATCTCCACCATTGATTCTCTGAAATCCCTCTGCGGATCAAACGACGACTTCACTATCGCAAAGCTCTCCGACAGGCTTCTTCTCGACGAAAATGACGACGACGACGACGTGCTCTTCCTTCCCTGCCCCGACAACGACGACACCCTTTTGCCGGAGGAGATTCTCGGCGAGTTCATCCGAAGCCTGATTCCGGGTGAATTTGAGGAGAATAACAGTTTCCGACTGGGGCTGGTTTTCTCTCTCTTCTTCGACGGCTTTGTGATGATCGGAGGGAGTTCGACGACGGAAAAGGAATCGAACCCATCTCGGGAATCGGAATTTTTAGAGAGAGAAGCCTTGTCCACGTCGATTACGATGTCGCTTTCCCCGCAGTTTTCTCGGCAGCCACACGCCTGCGTGGCGAGGATTCTGTCGCAGCGGAATTCAGGGTCGTCGTCGCGGGTGACGGGGAGCTCTCTCTCCGGCGAAGAAGACGGCGTCGCCGGAGAGAACTCCGGCGAGGACTCGTGGGGCTTGGTCGTGGTGCAGACGGAGTCGAGGGTGTTTCCGCAGTTGTTTCGGACGAGGAGCTTGTTGGGAGAGGGTTTGGCGGGGCGTCGTTTTCTGGTGGTGGGTCTCTGTTTGGGTGATTTTCTCGGCTGCTCGGGAAAATGATGGGTTGGGGTTGAATTTCTGGGGATGATTTTGTTGTCTGGGAATAATTGAGCTCTCTTGTGAAGTAGTAGGATTTTCTCGGACGCGGTTGGTGGGTCTGGTTTGGTTTCGACGACAATGTTGTTGTCGTCGTTGAAGAAGAGGCGGAGGAAGAGGCAAAAGAAGAAGAAGACGAAGAAAAGGAAGGAAATGTGTTTGTGTTTGTGGTGTGTTTTTTCTTCTTTTTCTTCTTGTTAGAATTTTGGTTTCTGGGTTTGCCTATGTCTTTGAGTTTGTAAAACCAGGCATTGGGCATCATATCTGATAACTTAAACTTGTAATTTCCCATTACAAAACTCTCGAGCTTTCTCTCTCTCTTTCTCTTTCTCTCTCTAGTTTTTTCTTGCCTATGTAATGAGTGAGAAGAGAAAGAAAAAAGGCATTTAGATAAGTTTCATCCACTACTGTCTCTCTGGCTTTTGGTGAAGAAGATAAATAGAGAAGGGACTTTTTGGAATTTGGAGGCGGAGGAGGGGGGAGATTGGGGGGCCCCCGAGAGGGAGAAAAAAAAGTTGGCAAAAGGAAACAGAGAAGTGGGGTCCAGATGGTAAAATTTAGCTTAATCAACTAACTAAAGCAAAAGATTTGTTGGTGCTGTTATGATTACTTTGTTGATGTTTTGTTTACTATTTCCATAATGAACCACTACTGTTTTAATTGTTCCATATATTAATTTTTTTAAAGGTCTTATCAAATGAGTGATGATATTAAAAATTTCCAGCATATAATGCAGAACCGTTTGCATTATTTTATCAGATTGTTTGTAAAGTTAATCTAAAAATGAAAAAGTCAATATATCAGCATCCGTTGATAGGATAAAAATACATTTATTATCATAAGTTTTGTCTCATTGTTACTCGATGCTTATAACAAAGGGAAGATAAACATGATTTTTCTTTTCCTAAATTGGATAGATTTCGATGTCGTTTTATGTTCATATTTATACATCACCAATACATGTTCCTATCATAATGTTTCCATGTTCAACCATGTAACAAACACAAATCTTCACAAGCTTCTTCAAGTATAAAAACAGAGAGAGAATTTTGTGATAGGATACAGAAAATAACCCATCATAGAGTTTTGTTTCTAAATAATCAGATTATGTTAAATTTAGTGCCGAAAATAAATATATATTATTTGGTAGGACTTGGACATCTCTATATTTATAAAGAATTCTGAAAAAGAAAAACAAAAAGAAAATACGAGAGAGAGAGAGAGAGAGAGAGAACAAGCAAGCAAACAAACAAAGAACACACACGGCTAAATAAATACATGACCCCCCTTATCCTCAGTTGGAAATGATTCTTCTCTCTCCATTTTGAGGGTAGAGGTGGTGGATGTGTGAATAAAGGCAGGTTGATTTTTTTTTTTTTTTTTTTTCGTGGTACGGTTAATCAGAGAGCTGCACTGCATGTTTTCCAAACCGTTTTTGTAAAATGTGGCTTACATTACATGTTGGGTCCATAAGTCCCTACCCAAATACCAAATACCAAAACCAAATCCCCAAACGGGTCCCAAAAAGGAAGGTGGGGAAAAAAAAACAAAAGAAAAAAAGAGAGATCTTTGGCCACTATGTATGTCAATGTCATGCAACATACATTCACTAGTATATCATATATATATATATATATATGAATTTTGTTCTAGTATGGACAATTCACAAGATATACATTTTTAGACAACTATAAGGATATATTACAAAAACATATTTTGTATTTCTTATATATACACAAACACACACACATTTGTCTTCTTAGTGAGAATCATTTGTCATATTTAACCTTTGAATTTATTTGAATTTTTTTTCTATGTTTTATATATAGATAAAAAAAAAAAGACATTTCCTAACCCTTGATAAACTTGCAATCAAAGAGATACACTGTCTAGAGGTGCATGGTATGTATGTGGACAACTACATAAAATTACAAACCGAAATTTGTAATGCAATTCATTGTAGAATACAAAAAAGAGAGTACTTAAACTTTCTTTCATTCTAGATCTCTATTTGGATGATGCAGACCCAGATCTGCTAGCTCAATTTTCATGTATCTTTGATTGTCTTCTTCTTCTTTATTTGTGATCATGTCGTCTAAGATCTGACCATATAGATAGGAGCTAACAACTGAGACACTTAAGCAATTCGCTTAGCTGTCAAAATTTAATTGAACGGATAACCAATGAGATAGGAAAATGAATAAATATACATGAACTCGGTAAAATTTATCTCTTGAATTTTTTCTCCAACACTGATCATCTGGGTATAACTTCGGCAACCTGTATTTCATATGGAGATAAACTCACTAATAGCCTGTTTGGATGTAAGAAAAGAAAGAGGTTGGAGGGAAATTATCAATCCCTTGTTTAGTTGGAGGGTGTAGGGAAATCGGAAAGAAACAAGAAAATCTAATCACTTGACTAATGAAAGGATGTAATAAATCTAAAAGTGAAATTAAGCTAAAGAAATTCTAAATTACCTTCTAAACAAATATTAACAACTAGGGAAAGGGTATGTGGCGTAATCATCAGACTAAAAACAATTAACTTATTATTTCAACTCTCCTCTCTCTTATAATATAATTTTCCGATGACTATAAATTTCTCCATTATTAACATCATTCTGCCTCTTTTCTCATCCATCCACCCTTTCTCACTCCCCTTCATTCTTACCAAACGGAGTGTAATTACGGTATGTAATTTGATTGATAAAAGTTTATGAAGAAAGAAGTAGATAACCTTGTCGAGAAAAATTAAAGAGAGGAGTAGAAGACTTCTTAGAAATGTTAATTGACGTATAAGAGGATTGTGGAAAAACAAAAATCCCTAATTTAAATTCATCCGAATCGAAACGGATCAAAATTTGAGTCCTATGCATGATTTTTTAATCCCTTACTTAATGTCTTCGATTGTTTAATCCCTCTCACCAAACAATCAAAAATTCCGCAATTTATCTACTAAGCTCTCTCATTCCTACATCCCTCCTTCCATTTTTCCTCCTACCAAACAAAAAAAAAATGGTGAGACATGACAAAAAAGTTGAGCTAGGACAACATTGAACATGAAAGGAGGGTCTGGATGTTTGGGCCAAGACAGTATTCATAATTGAATATATAATGAGCAAAATGATGAAAAGAAAATATTGGAATTGAGCACCGGACCTAATGAACATGTGTGCTTGCACACATGCAAACTAAAGAACAACTTCTCTAACTTCTATGGTTGCTTTTTAAAAACCCTTTAACATGCAAACAAATTCTTAAAGAACCAATAAGGCCAAGGGGCCCAAAAAAAAAGGAAAAAAGAAAAAAAGAAATATCTACATGTGTATCTAAATAAGATATAAAGGAACAAAAATAATAAAAAAGGATCGAGCACTGTCGAGAACCTCACAATTGCCATCCGTTTGTCTCCATTTGCAATTGTGTTTTGGTGTCATGTGTAGAATAGTCTTTCGTTTAGCACCACATCACCAACTTCTAAAACTTTAGTCCATTGTGAGCAAATATATATATATATATATATATATATAAAGGTCTTGTATTCAGTACAAGATATCATCCGGTACTTGTAATTTTCTGTTTAAAAACCAATAATAATTAGTGGATTTACTTGTTTATTTTCTATTTTAAATCTTGTCACGTGGTACATTTTAAATATTGGTGCAAGGGATAAGTACTAAAAACTATTACACTAGAATCATCTAATTAGTACAATAGATCACAAAAAAGTTACAAGTGGCGTATAGAAAGGGTGTCGAATAGTAGCCACTCCCTATATATGTGTATTCAATATTGATTCACAATATTAAATTGAAAGAAAAACCATGAATTTTAATTCCAAAACCTAAGATCCTGAATCTCCAGTCCTACTGATCTCGCAGTAGAATTGAGAAAAATATAAGATGACAAAAACACAAAAAGGGCACAAAACTAGGCCAACATTCATCTTTGCCTTGTAATTCCGGATGACATACGTCCAATATAGAAAATTTTCAGTGGCCCATCACCACAAATTTCATGCTCAACTCTTGCTCAGTACGCTTTTTTTGTTATTTGAATTGTCCCCAACTTTTATGCGTATTACAATTTTTGCCCATTGTTATGTTGTTATCCTTCAAGAACGTCCAAATAAGATTATCAGATAGACTTCTATGCTTCCTCGAGAGTATTTTCTCGGCCAAAAAAAAAAAAAAGTACCATGGGAGAGTATTTGCACACTGAGGGAAAAATATGCGTCGAAGTTTAGAGTTTAATGACGACAAAAACGACAACAACAACGACAACGACGAATTTGCCTCGGCAGAATTAAGGAGGGTTTAGCACTAATTGGAAAACAAAACAAAAACAAGTAGTACAATAATAGGGAGAGACATTTGATGAAATGAGTTTGTCGCGTCATAAATTCATACATAAATGAGCATGTTTCAGCTATATAAATCAGAATATATATATATATACACACACACACACACAAAAGATTCACAATCAACTTGCTTACTGGTTTCTGCAGAGAGACCATAATGTTGGATAAGAAGAAAACATTCTCTTGGCCAAAAAAAGTCCCGTGTAAAATTTGCCCACAAACTCAAGTCAATTGGTCCCCTCATTTAATGAGCTCTTTCTGAAAGCAACATGACGGAGTAAATCGCAACTAGATCCTCGTGTGCTGTAAAAAGCCATGAATTAGGGAAGAATTGGGGGGGACCAAATGGAAAGTTTGTCTTGCTTTAAACGGGGTAAATCTATACAAAAAATCTGGAGTTTTATTATTTCCCTCGAATGTTTTTGTACGTATATATATATATATATATATATATATATATGGTTAGAGACTTTGGAGAACAATAGAGAGTTGGAACTCCAGACAAAGGCATAATAATGTTCACGTTATCCTCAGATCTTGATTGATGTTAAACGATAATGTTTGTTTGGCAAGATTAAGGTATGGCTATGAATATGATAGCAATTCAAGGAGTACATTGACGGATGAGAAAGAAAGAGCAGATCTCCTTCAGGCCCGTTGCATTTTAGCCCACTTGTTAGGCCCAAACTTGTCCATTAACGGCCCATCCAACGAATAAGATTAGAGAAAATTTTGGATACAACCTCTCAAATATACATGTTTATGTCTGTTGGCAACTTGGCATCCCTACTTGGATTTTTTTACTTAAATACTTATTTAATTGGAGGTTAAAAAGAAGCTGAAGCTATTATAGTTTGGGTAATAATCCATTTATGTGTTTTTTGAGGGACTATACTACAAATCATCCGAAAAATTATGTGGCATGACACAAACTTCTCGTAGTTAAGAATTCTATCGTTTTAACTTTTCTTACCACTAATTTAAAATGACTTGCTTACCTTCTTTTAAATATTATTACATTCTCTGACCACAAATCTTAGCTACGCGTTTTTCTCTTTCATCATCTCTCTCTTTCAAGATTCTTTCTATCGTCCCCTACTCTCTTACTCCCGTCACATGGTACTCCAAACCTAATCCTTTGCCACAAACCTTGCCTTCACCCAAAAATAGGCCTAGTTGTCCCTTCACTTCACCTTCTACTCGTTGGATCACCTTCAAGTAACACTCTCTAGCGCAATCTTCGATCTCTCATCAAGTCCTAAGTTTCAAGCCCTTGCGGCGCTAGGTTCTCGTCGTCCTAGCTACGCATTTTTCTCTTTCTTGATTCCCCCATCGTCCCCAGCTCTCTTACCCCCACCACATAGTACTCCAATCCCAATCCTCTGCCCCAAACCTCACATTCACCCTATAATTGGCCTCGTCTTCCTTCCACTTCACCAACCACTCGTTGGATCACTTTCGAGTAACACTCTTTATCGTGATATATGATCTCCGCCATGAAGTTCATCAGGCCGTCAAGTTCCAAGCTCTTGTGGTGCTTGGTTCTTGATGAGAGGCTTGTTGCTGTCAAAGAATGATTTTTTTTTTTTTTTTGGGGTTGATTTTCGTGAGTTTTCTGTTGAGGACCAATGGTGTGTTGAAAAGATATAATCATCTGGTGTACTACCGGTGATAATCTAATCGATTACTATCTACCGACAACATTTGGTAGATTATCACTAATAATCTAGTAACTGGAGTGGATAATTTAGATATAACACGTTTTATTAATCTTTGACCGATCCTCTTGTGCGGAAGAAATCCAAAACTCCACTTATGGCACTGATCCTCTTGTGTGGAAGAAATCCAAAACTCCATTTATGGCATATTTACTTACCTATAATCGGAGTGATCATAAATCGGAGTGGGTAGGATTTGAAGTGGGTTGGATTCGGAGTCAGAATATGCTGTTTACTTAGGTTCCAAGAATCGGAGTTGAAATCACTTTCAATCACATTCATGCGTTTACTTAAAATAGAATTAGAGTTAGTTGCTGTAAATTTACTTGTATACCCCTTTTATTATTGTGTTTTCAAAAATTAAAAAATTGATTAATTTTTTTTTAATTTATTATCATACCACTAATCAAAAGTAAAATAACCATTGTGATGTTAAGGTAATAAAATTAAATTGTGTAATTTTTTGTTTAAAAAATTTTAAAAGAGTAAAAAAAATGAATTAAAATAAGTGAAGGAAAAATGAATAAACGTGAAAAAATTATGGTTATTTTAATCTTTTACTTTTTCTTTTTAATCCTCAAATAAGAAAGTAAAATTGGGAGTAAAATAATAACTTAACTTTAATATCGGAAGTGGGAGTCATAATCCAGTGCGAGGGCTTGGGATTGCCAATCCCCTTATTTAATCCCAAATTAGTGTGGGTCTCACACAATTTTACTCCCATTCCAAAATAAAATAGATAAGTAAATATAGAGTTGATTTTTATTCTCTATTTCGATTTCCTATTTCTTAAAGTAAACAAGTCATTAGAGTTATAGAATTCTAAATTAAATGACACTTGTCGCATCCCTCAACGAGAACACATAATAGATAATACACAGACAGATTAGGGGGAAAAAATTAAACACATATATTGTTATTTCTCCCGATTATTTTATTATCAACTCCTCAAATAATAAGGTAAAAAACTACACCTAACATCTTTCATCACACTTGACGAAATCATTATAATATGTGAACCCAAAAAAAGAAAAAAATCTAAAAATATCACTCGAGACCAACGAAATGACTATTGAATTAATCATTATTATATTAATTACATCATCAAATTGACAGAGTCTATCAATATCATGACGTATTCTCAACGCAATTGACTTTTCTAATGATGTGAAGACAGATGAGAAAACGCTAAGCAGATAAGGGAAAAAAAAATACAATTTAAATTCACACGAAGAGGCGAGAAGATACTATAGGATATTTATATTTTTACTGATTAGTTTATTAATATAACTCATGTTTACTTAATGAATTCAATAAACATCATTTATTTATCGATAAATTCGGTTGATAATGAATTAAGAAAAAAAACTGGGTCGTATTACAATTTCTAAATATAAATATTGTCAATTAGGTGGTTTTATATTCACACGTCCCTCTTAACTCTCCACACACCTCTATTAATCAAATTTTTTAATTACAAAAAAATCCTCAAACAAAATGACATAAATGGACAACTATTATTATTATAAAAAAAGAAACTCAATGTCTTTTTTTTTTTTTTTTCTCTTTTCAGACACACCGATATATCAAATCCCCCAAATAAATAATGTATAAATATTTCATATTACTTTTTAACGAGTACAACAAAAAATTTCATTGAAGTAGCTTTATCATTATGTTTTTGTTCTTGTGTTATGCCTTATTTTCCATTTCGTTTTTTTTTTTTTTTTAGTTTTTCGTTTTCTGTTTTTTGGTTTTGTTTTTATTTTTATTTTTGTTATTACTTTTTTTTTTTCGCGTTTGAATACTGAAGTTGAATCTAGGTTGGTGACTTCATGTATTGTTGCACCAAAAAAAAAAAAACTTTGTTAATTTACTTCCATTTTTAGTGCATTGTTGGTAAAATTAATGCCTTTCGATGGTTTTTTTTTTTTTTCCTCCCTTCGAATATTAGATTTACAGTTTGGTTATATACGTATACAAATATATATATATATATATATATATACACATATATGAATTTCTTTTCGCAGAAGCTGCTAGAAAAGATGTCTATGGAGTGAACTTGTATTTTGTTTGTATATACTAAACATGCACTGATCAATTTATATGTATGTATGTATATGGTATTGGTATTTGTTTATGTTGTAAAAAAAATAAGTGTGAAAAGAAATTTAAAATATTGAAGTAAGTTTTATTAATTTTATGAAATAATTGGGGATATTTTTGGAATACATGGTGTATATATAATAAGTAAATTGAATAATTTTATATTTAAGAGAGGTGTACGTTTAGAAGAAGATGTTAAGAATAAAGAGGTGTGTGCTAACAGGACCACCCTTGTCAATTTTATCAATATTTTTATTCAAAGCACCATTAGTCCTAGGTTTATAGACAAATGAATGGTGATTGAAACTTTCCGTAATTACATATTACGTTTGTCCTTGAATGTTTGTCTTCATCTGATTTTTTTTTAAAAGAAAATTATCATTCAAATTTAAACAGATACAAATTCTAATAGCAAAGATGAAATAACCATGTGGTACAAGTGATACAATCTTTGACTAAAATCGATTTCATCAGTAAAATCTGATTAAGCTCAATGAGGACAACATAAATCGAAACCTGATGACTGGAAAATTTCTCGAATTCCTCGATAATCTTATTATTGAGCATGTACAAAACTCTTTTTTTTTTTTTAACGAAAAATATAGAATCGATAGAATATACCAATCAATCGAGAGACAATCATTGACAGTACAGAGACTGTAACAAACTCTGCCTAACTATAATACGTACGGAACCAAAAGAGATATATTGTCATAAAACAACTCAACTAGAAAACACATACAAAATCAACGCGGAGGTGGGAATTAAAACTAAAACGCAAAAATAAAATAACATTGACTGCAAAATTTTGACCTCGCATAGAACAACCACTCCGTTGTATGCCACAACTTGGAGGAAATCAATAGTCTTGTGTATTTAAATCCCCTAAATTTTTATAAATTTTAAGGATATTTTTGTAATTATAAAGATTTTAATTTAAATTAACCTTTTATTATACTAGTGCTATTTTGTATTAAGTCGATGAAATATAAGTGATTTTGATAGCACTTTAAAGATCAAGAGGTATAAGAACTAGTTTTTCAATGTTCAGAGGTAAAATTACAAATGTACTAAAATTTAGGGGGTAAAAATGAAGTTATTCCAAGTCTTATAAAGCAAAAAAAATGAAACAAAAGATATTTTTGCTAATGGTTTAAAGTTTGATGGGCATTATTGCTAATAATTAAAAGTTTGAGGGGGTATTAACATCAATTTTTAAAGCTCAAGGCAAAGTTACAATAGTATCAAAGTTCATATGTCAAAAAAAAAAAAAAAAAAAAAAGAAGAAGAAGAAGAAGAAGTTTTCCCTTATTAAATTACATTTTAGTTATTATCATGTCACCAGTTCCATCATTTTAACTGATGGAAGAAACAAAGATAATAACATTTCATAGTCCATGAAGTATTTTTATTAATTTTTAAAATTTATTGAGCAAAGTTACAAAAGCACCAAAGTTTAGGGAACAAAAGCTAAATTTGTCCTAAGAAAAACAATAAATTAAGGATAATGTGGACTTTTCTTTTCATTCTTTTTCTTTTTATTTATTATTAGTTAAACATGCACTTCACATGCATGAATAATATATTATGTAAAAGATATAAGAATTTAAAGAGAAAAGAAAAAGAAAAGAAAAAGTACAAAACGATAAAAAAGAAAATGAAACAAAAAAATCGAAACTCTATACAAAACTTAAACAACAAAAACCAAAACTTCTAACAAAAATTTTCAAAAAATTTTAGACAAAAACCGTTTTCAACCATATTAATAAAAGATACAAGTTTTGAATAAATATGAAGAGCATTATATACATGTGCACATATATGTGTTATTAGAAACTAATAAGATAGAAGAAATAAATAAAGGATAAAAGCATAAAAGAAAATAAATGAGAGATGAAAAAGATAAAGAAAATAGAAAATAGAAAAAAAAAAAAAAAAAAAAAAAAAAAAGGATGAAAGCAAAAAAGAGCAGTAAAGAAAAAACAATAAGTTGATATACCGCAGAAGGAGGGAGAGCATTATTGGCTATTTTATATGTGTTAAGATTATGAACTTGAGGATAATGTGGACTTCATAACTCGCGGAAACTGAAGGAAAAAACAAAAAAAACAAAAACCAAAAAAAAAAAACAATAGACCGCTCCTATAAGTGATACCTAACCTAATTTAGAACAAATTGAAAATTCTTGGTCCATGTTGCAAACCAGCGCAGCCCGAATCAGTCAGAAGGATGAAATATGGAATCGTTACTCATCAATTTCATAGGGTATATGTTTGTTTGATTGAATCAAATAGGAAGAGCAATAGTAATATGAATAACAATAAATTATTCTAATTTTTTTGAAGCTATTAATTATTGTAAATAAAACGTGTGACTAAACATTGAAATTATTTTTGGATCACGATTATTATTTATTATGATTGCAGGAATAGTGTAGCGATAATACTATATCTGATTTTATCTAAAAATGTAGAGTTTGAATCCTCGACCCACCCCAATTCAAAAAATATATATATATATCAGAAAAAATACCTACTCATTTAATCATTAATAATTAACGTTTTTGGTTTATACTAAAAGGATAGTTAAAGTAAATATTAGAACATTACGAGAGATTGATAAGTTTTTGACTGACTTGAGAATTAATGGGTATTCATAATTGTTTTTTTTAAACTATTAAGTCTAAGTAAATTTTGTATCTTGTTACTTATTGTTTGTATCTTGTTACTTATTGTTTGTATCTTGTTATTTGTCAGTTTAATAAAATGATAATTCCAATATTTTATTATGGTAATGACGATTCAACTATTTAGGCAGAATATCTTATCTTTTAATATGTTGTCCAACCAAACATAAGAGTCTTTAGCTAGAAAAAAAGTAACTAATTCCATTTATTAAGCATCCGTTTGGTACTTAGGTGTGAATTTAAGTTTTTATCTTTTTTTGAAAAATTAACAAAAATTATAACTAATTATTGAAAAATCAACCAACTTTAATATAAAAATTTTATCTCAAACATTTATTCCAAACGCACCATAAACCATTCCATCAGACTAAATGTACCCATGGCATACGCAAATTTTTTATGAGGCCTAATGGGGCTTTAACCCACATTGAAATTTCTTAATTCTTGTTTCTTTGATTTTAATCTTAAAAAGTTACTGGTTATTTATTTTTATGTTATTTTTTTAAATTAAAAAAAATAGTACATGCCTATGCTGAGTGTACCATTACTGATCGTCCAGGACGGCAAGTGCTCATCAATTCTACCCGGTATTAATTTGGTATGAGAACTCTTCAGAAAAAACCAAACAAAAAATTTGGTGTGAGATATTTATTCAAACTTTCTTTTACTATTTGGGATAACAAATTAATTCACGTTTTCCACTTTTTTTCAGCGGAAACGCATTAAAATCCCGCTTGACAAAAAAACTAGCTCCTTGCTACCTCACAAGGACCCATTAAGTCAATAACTGGCGGCTGCCTTGTATTTATCTTCTATAGTTTCTTTTCCATTTTCATAACGCACTAACGAAATTAATTAAATATTTTTTTTCAAAAAATAAATTAAATTCAACTTTTTAATGATTGAAATCTTTAAATGTAATCTTATATGAGGCCAGCAGGGTTTTAACCCCCGTTGAAATTTCTGATTTCTGATTTCTTTGAATTTAATCTTAAAAAGTTAATGCGTTTTGCTTTATCCCATTAAAAATGAAAAATCATTACATAAGTATATACGCCCACTTAATATACGAATACTAATCTTCCAAGACGGCAAGTGTTCATCAACTGCACCTGACATTAATTTGGTATGAGAACTCTTCAAAAAACCAAAAACAAAAAAACCAAAAAAAAACAAAACAAAACAAAATAAAACAAAACGAAAACGAAAACAAAAACAAAAAACAAAACAAAACAAAAGGCAAAAAACAAAACAAAACAAAACAAAAACAAAAAGAAAAGAAAAAAGATGGTGTGAGAAATTAAGAGGGTGTTTCGTGAATGAGTTGAAGTTTGAGTTGAGTTGAAATTTTTAAGCTTGAGTTGAGTTGATTTTTTAAAAATAGTTATAAATTTTATTAACTTTTCAGAAAAAAATAAAAATTAAAATGAAAAAATACAATTTAATTAAAGTTGAGTTGCGTTACTAACATGCCCTGATTCAAACTTTCTTTCGGTATTTGGTATAGGAAATTCATTCACGCTTTCCGCTTGTTTCCGTGGAAATTCATTAAAATCCCGCTTGACTAAAAAAACTAGCTTTAACTCACAAGGACCATCAAGTCGACCACCGGCAGCCGCCTTGTAGTTTCTTTTCCACTTTCATACCCCACTAATGAAATTAATTCAACTTTTTAATGCTGCTAACAATGAATGTAATCTTTGAATTATCTTCCTATTTTTCGGTCTTTAATTAAATAAATTTTTTTTTTTCAACTAAAAGAACAAATCAATTATGTATCCATGCACCAGATTTTTCCATGGATCTCAAAAATAAAACAAATAATCAACCAAAAAAAAAAAAAAAACTTTACAAATCAATCGAAACAACAAATTTTATCAGCTGGGCAACAACAAAGTGGCTGTAGTAGTGCTACCCCCACTGAAAGTCTCTGTTGCTAGATGATGATCATGATGATGATGATGATGATCTGCATCCAAGCCCGCCGCCCACCGTCTCATGATCCTGAGCAGCGTCGCCGCCTTCCGCCGCCCTCTGGCAGTTCCGGTCCCCATGACCTCCCACACCACTCTCTCTATCCCCGCTACCCGACAAGCTCCGCCACCATCTCCGCCCCACCCTTCCGACAAATCGTCACGAGCGCCGCCGCGGCGCTCTCACGTGCCCTCTCCGATCCCTCCCTCAGAACCCCTCCCAGCTTCTTTATCGCGCTGTACGCCGCCGCTATCGCCAGCAGCCCTCCCCTCTTCACCACCACCTCCACTATCATCACCGCCTCCTCCGGTAGCTCGTCGAGCAGCTGCACCGTCGTCTCCACCACCCCCGCCTCCACCAGCCTGTACACCCCATCCCTGTCCGCCGCCAAATTCAGTATCGCCGCCAGCGCGTCCCTCTTCGAGAACGTGGGTCCCTCCCTCGCCAGAGCCAGCAATCCCCTCACGACACGTGTCTTCTTCCCCAGCTTCTTCCTGTGCGACGCTTCACCCGACAGTGAGAATATCGTCGCCGCCGCGTTCGCCTTCGCCTCCCACGTGGCCCCGTTTTTCAGCACCTCCACGACGCCGTTTAGCGCTCCGTCGATCTCCATTATCAGCGTCTTGTTTGCTTCGAGGATCGAGAGGTTGAGTATCGCCGTCACGGCGTTGACCTGTAGGTTCGGGAGCTCCGAGCCTAGGTGACGAACCAGGAGGGGGATGGCTCCAGCCTCGGCGACGCAGGCTCGGCTTTCGGAGTCGGTTTTGGCGAGGACTCGGAGCTCGTAAACGACGCCGTTTATGTCGTCGTTGTCGTTGGCGGACTGGAAATGGAGAGCTTGTTGACCAAAAACGACGCCGTCATTCTTGTCGCTTCTAGCGCCGTCTTGTTGGAGATTACGCCTTTTGGTCTGTCCTTGTTATCCGTCGCTTCGAAGGGAATCTTCTGGTCTCGGCACCACATGGCTATCAAATTCCTCAACGCCCAGATTGGGGATTAGCTCTGTGTGGGCCAGAGTCTGACCTGTTTTGGGACACGTGTTATGTCCCGACTCAATCCAAAGGTTGATCGAGTCCCGATCGTACGTCTGACCTGTCGCCACGACGACTGGGTCCCGCATCAGGTCCAGACTGATCGGGCAGCGGAAGTCCGTCGGGAAAGCGATGTCGGACGAGGATATCCGGTGCAGACTCTCGGTGGCTCGTGGAGTTGACGCGCCGAAGAGCACGCATTTCGTGTAGCGGACGAGGCCGATGAGAGCGATGGCGTCGGACTTGGATTTCTCGTCCGTCTGGTTCTGGACTTCATCTTGGAGGCTCTCGATCTCGGCTCTGCAGGTCGAGGAATCGCGAATCCCTAACCTGGAGAAAATCTCGGAGAGGTTGTTCTGATCGGGGACGATTTCCTTCTTGATCCGATCGAGGAGATTTAACACCTCGTGGCGGAGGTTCTCGTCGTCGGGATTGACAAATGCCTTGGTCTCGGCGCACTGTTTTCTCACCAGCCAAACGAGCTCCTCCACGTCATCGCTCAATCCGATCTCTCTGGCGGGGAAGATATCCAGCAGAGTCGACAAATCGGCGGTGAGCTCGTGGAAGTTGTTGGAGATGGAACTGTTCTGCATCAGAATGCACATCCTGCTTCCATTGGAGACGTCCTCGAGGAGCGCCTTGATTCGGTGCAACAGGATGAACATCTCCTCGAAGCAGAGGACGGCGGAGGTGGAGAAGAGCGTCGGCGAGGCGACGACCGGGCCGCGGAGGAGCTCCTCGAAGAGGATTGCGAGAAGCTTCGCCTTGCGAATCATGGAGGACGAGTTTCGCCGGAGGAGGAATTGCAGAGGCTGGAGAGAGCTGATCTCTTTGGTGAGGAGGAGAAGCGATTCGACGAGATTGGTCTCCGAAATTAGCTTCGGAGAGACAAAGGCTCCCGCCGAAGGCCGCCGTTTTCTCGCCGGAAAAACTTGGGGAGATATCGCCATCGAATTGTGTCAGAGCTTTGCTTTGAAGAATTTGTTGATAATTAATTTTGTGAAAAGGATTGCTTTTGTACGAAGAAGAAGAAGAAGAAGAAGAAGAGGAGGAGGAGGAGGATAATTTGGACAAGTTTTTTTAGCTGGTCCTAACTTGATTGCATAACAAGATAAGCGAGTTGGCCTTTTCGCTTTTTCTTTTTCTTTTTCTTTTTCCTCTTTTTTTGCTTTTCGTAATTGTTTTAATTTTTGTTTTTATAATACTCTCAAACGAAAAAGAAAATGAAATATGGGTCAGCTGATGAAAAAAAAAATCATCTTGGAGGTTTGACTGCTTTTGGTTTTGGGAGGGTACTGTTTTTGAGAACTTTCTTAACGAGTCTACTTCATGATTAATTACGTTTCTTTTCGTTTACAAAGTGGGACAAATTATTCATTTATTCCCTCAATTTTTAATTGTGTATAACTTTAGTTATTAAATTTTCTTCAAATTTTAAAATATTACTATAATAATCATTCCGTTTATTTTTGAATGAAATCTATTAATAAGTTGATCAAAAAGTAATGCTTACTAATGATTCATTTCAAAAATTAACGTAAAATACTATTGTAGCAATATTTAACAAGTTTAAAAGCATTTCAGCTACCAAAAAAAAAAATTCAGGAACTAAAGATGTACAAAATTAAAAGTTCAGAAACCAACCTAGCAATTTATCCTAAAAAATTTAGGAAATGTTTGAATGGAAGGTCAAAAAAACCTTTTTTTTTTTTTAAGGTTTCATTTTTGTAGTTTTTTTTAAAAGATCAACAAAAAAATATAACTAATTTTTGAAAAGTCAATCAATTTTAAAATAAGTATTTTCATCTCAAACATGTATTCCAAACATGCATACTTACGGAGCAGAAATTATATTTTTACTCTATCAGCATATACTCTTATTTGAATCATTAGATTATCTTTTTGACAATTTGAGTTGTGTGCAGAGCTGCTTTTTAAAAAATAAATTCGTAGTACATGATCAGTTGAATAAAAATACAATTGCTATCATATATTTTGTCTAAGTTTAATTCAAAATTATATCAAAATGATAAAGTATTCAAAATCTTATTCACCCCTATTAATATTTTTTAAAAATTTTAGTATTGTCAACTTAATCCTATTGTTTTTTTTTTTTAGGTACAAACAAAAATAAGGAAATTTTCCATAAATAACTCAATGTTGAATATATAGAAGAATATCGTGTCCTATTTTTACTTCGGAATTAAAAAATTGTATATTTACATGAAGACAAAGTAATGTTATTTGGAGGAAGAATATGAGCCATTGGATGAAGTCCCAGTCTTAGACCAAACAAGGACAAGGTCATTTTAACGGCCGCCGGCATGCAAGTTTATAAAATGAATTAGTATTGACATCTCTATATAATTATATAATATTGCAATAGAATTGAGATTTTCCACTCTTTTCACACACCCAAAAAAAAAAAGTTATTTTCTTATTTTTATTTTTTTGGTTGAAAATTTAAAAGGAAAAAAAAAAGGTCATTTTCAAGTTCATGAATTGGTGTGCACTAATTAACCAAAATAAAATTGCAAGAGTGAAGGCATAAAAAAATTAGGGAAAAAGTGGTTGCAAAATGACTTGTTGGGCTTCCATCGTCATCCACATGCCAATACATACATATACATATACATATACATACATATATCTATATATACACACACATTAATAAAGCATGCGCGATTTTGACGTTTCTGCTTTGGAGTCATTCCAGCTCGAGGTATTGAGGGAGTACGACTTTTTCCCCTTCAAAAACTTCACTATTCCTTTTTTGGCTGCCAGAGAACCAAACTTCGAAGAAAAGAAAAAGAAAAAGAAAAAAAATAAATAAAGGGAACGTTTTCTACGTGTTTTTTTTTTTTTTCCGACGTGTGGTTTTGGGAACTTTTGAGCTGTGGTTTTGGCAAGTGCCAAGAGCATGGGATTTCCGAAGTCTTTCCTTTATTTGAGCTGTGATTTTGATCATGAATCAGCTAGTCATGTTGTTGCGAAGAAACGAGTGTGAAAGTAAGAGGCAATGTTGGAGACAATTTGAGGAAGATAGAGTTTTGTAAATTATCGGTCTTTTTTTTGTAATTTTAATTTTAATTTTTTTGATAAATTGTTTATTTAGTTCCTAAACTTTTAACATTATACAACTTTAGTTCCCGATCTTTTTTTTTTTTTTGTAGTTTTAAAATGTTTTTAAAGTAGTCATTTTAATCAATTTTTGAACAGAATCCATTAATAATTTGATCAAAAAGATGTGCTAACTATGGATTTCATTCAAAAATTAAAAGAACTACTGTAAAAATACTTTTAATAGTTAATGGTCTTTTAAGCTATGGAAAAAAAATGCCCTTAAACTATTACAATATTGTTATAATAGTCATTTTTGTTAATTTTTAAACACAATTCATTAGTAATTTGATCAAAAAGTGATGCTAACTAATAAAATCCATTTAAAAATTAATACAAATGACTATTGTAGTATATTTTATTTTAATATTCCAACAACGAATATCAATGACGCCAAGAACAATAACAACAACTTTTTGATGGCCAAAACGAGGATTTGAACAAGGGATGAGAAATATTTTATCTTCGTTTAGCAAAATATGGAAAGCGTGTTTATAGCACTTGAAAACTTGGTTTGCAAGTTATTTTGTAGTAGTAGACAAATTTAGCAAGGGTTATGGCTCATTTTTTTTGGAATTTTGTTTGGTCCCTCCTAGTATTTTTTTTAAGTGTCACAAAAAGTGATTAAATATGTGATTGCATGCATAATTCAATGGTAATTTCATATTTGACTTCATCATAAGATATACAATATAAAAGCACCCACTCCTAAGTTAAAAAAAAAAAATTAAATAAAGGGATTGTCTCTTGTCCAGTAGAACGGTCATCCGGTGATATAACCCGCACAAGAAACCGGTACAACCAGAAGAAAATAACGGTATAACCCGTTAGAGAAAGAAAAAGAGTTACAGATAAAGAGAGAAACAGAGAACTTTTTCGTCAGTCGAGTCCACGGTTCCGTACATAAAGTTCTCGTTAAATATATTTATCTAGAGCTGGCAGTCCAAGTTTTAGAACTTTAAATCTCATCAAAAGAATGTATATCTAACAATTTAGAAACAGGCGTTAAATTAAGATATTTGTCCGGCCGTGGAATATCTATATTCGTTGTACTTAGATTTGACCAATAAAGTCCATGATGTAAATAAGTTAATACACTAGATGCAGTGGTTTTTTGACTGGATGATAAAGGTAATATATGAAGTTTATGACACTGAAGACGACATGCAAAAGAATGACATCAAATTTTATGAACAATACTAAAAAAAATATCAGTGATGTTAAACATCACATATTAATAGATGATAAATTTCATAATAGAAGATCTACGGATAAGACTAATTTTTTATTAATTGTGATGTTTAATATCATTGATATTCTCATACATTTGTCGATTTTTCTTTCATCAGTATAGTGTGAATATTATTTATCATTACAATCTTCTTGACCTTGAGTTTTTATTTGATCAGCATTATTGGTAAAAATATGTGACCTATATATAAAAGAGCATGAATGCGGTAGGAAGCCATTGGAAATTATCAAATAGTGCGGTTTTGCCGGAGTATTTGTTGGTTGAAAATAATTAAAACATTTTGTCACGAGAGAGAGAGAGAGAGAGAGAGAGAGAGAGGAGAACAAAAATGATTGCCCACCTAAACTTTGGCACATCTTTCATCAAAACCACCGGTGGGTCCAAATGCAATTTTCTATAGGCTAGAGAAGTTGGAAAAAAAAACAAAAAAACAAAAACAAAAACAAAAAAACAAAAACAAAAACAAAAACAAAACAAAAACAAAACAAAACACGAAAGTGGATTGGTTCAAAATTATGGAAGGCAAAAAGGTGGTTGGGACTTGAGTAAATGTGGGAAAGGGAGAAGACACAGTTGACCCCTTTTTTTTTTTTTTTTTTTTTTTTTTACAAGTGCAAAAGTAATTTATTAAAAAAAAAAAAAAGAGAGTTTAACCCGAAGTATGGATAATGATGAGTGGTTTACCAGTAGATCTTGACATAATTTTGATTTTAAATGATGGAGGGGTTAAACTCCTCTGATTTGATCGCTTCAAGAATTTAACTCAATTATTGCCTTCCAATTATGAGCTGAAACGAATCTAGAAAAGCTTTTAGTTGATTGTCCTTCACTAAAATTTATAAAAATAAATAAATTAATTAAATTTAAATTGTTGAATGGAACTTTCTATGGTTGAGTAAAAGGGTGTTTGACACACCAACTCAAAACACTAATCTCAAAATTTTTTTTATCTTTTTCCCAAAAATTTTTTATCTTTTCTGAAAATTCAAAAAAATTTACTATTAAAACTTAAAAATCTCAAGCTGAAACTACTCCATCAAACACCTCCTAAATTTATTGATAACATCGTTTATGGTTTAAATCGCACTGACATAATTTTAATTACGTTGAAATAAAAAATCCTATAGACCTCTCAGATTCTGATGTAAACCCAACTGTTTAAAACAAATAAAAATATATATTTTAATATATTACTGTAGAATTGTGGTCGTTGAAAATATTGGAATAGTTTGATAACCTAACATGAAGAAAGAAGAAATTAATTAAACTTAAAACATGGAGACAATTCAAAGAGAGATCTCTCGTTGGATAGGATTTCCACGTCATTTTATATTAATTTGGTAGGGCATAGGTTGGCAACGGATTTTTAATATTCTTATTATTTTTTTTTTTTTTTTTAGTAAATAGTTGTCAATTCTTATCTTTATTAGGTTTGGGTAAAGAATCAAATTATAATTATTTATATCAGATGTCATGGATTCCAAGTTCCGTAGGCTTGTAGAATTTGAATTTCTAAAGAGGCGTAGGTATTTCATGAATTGTTCATGAAAGAAAACAAAAAACAAAAAATAAATAAAAGGGAGCGGCGTGTAAAGTTTTTTTTTTTTTTTTTTCATTATTTAGTTTTTGTTTTGAATTTAAAAGTAAAAACTTTCAAATTGGATGCTATATGTGTCGGAGATCAGTAAATGAACTTAGATGACGAAAAGATAAAAGATTCGTTAAGTTTAATTTAAGTTCCTAAAGTTAAATTTAGAACAATATGATTCTTTCATAAATCTTTAATGAATATGATATGGGATAGGAGGTAAACCCTTTATATAACTTTTTTTAAAGATATCATATCTTCGAAAATCATAAATATGATTAAAGACATAGTGCAATGATAAAATATAAAATTCGAATCCTTTTATTCTTTATTTAAAAAATTAAAGGATAATTGCTTGGTTGGTCTCTAGATTATTACGGTTTGTCCTGTTTTAAGCCTCATTCTTTTTTTCATAGTTGTAATGACCCTAAAATCTTAAAATGATACAAAAAGGTCTATTTTTAATAGATTTTGTTAATTGCTCGATTAGTCCTAAATTATTACGTTTGTGTCATTTTGGGCCCTATTTTTTTTGAACCTCAATTTTTATAGAATTCGTTAAAGGTTATATGCACGAATGCCATAAATTTGAAACCTCCTTATATTTCATACCTATTATAATATTAAAGTTGATAAATTTTCTATTTTATAACACTAAAATTATCAACTTTGATATTAGAGTAGATAAAATTATAATAAAAAAAAAAAACTCAAAACATGGCTCTCGACCTAATTATCTCTTCACATATTAAACAAAATTGAAGAAAATTAAATAAAATTAAAAAACATTTAAAAAGAAAAAGAAATCAGAAATTTAAACCAAATTTAAGAGTGAATGATTGAAAACTGATACTTATTCTAGATGTAGCTTACGCTTGGAATGGAAGTTGAGTTTGAACTTAACTGTATTTCATAATAGGTTTTTTTATCTTTTTTTTAAAAAAAAATTGATAAAAATTATAATTAATTTTTAAAAAATCAATTAATTTCAATTTAAAAATTTTATTTCATCCTAAATTCAATCTGAACATCAAACACACCCATAATCTTTGAGAACTTTACATTGAAAGTTTTGGATTTTTTTTTTTTAATTTTTGGTATTTATCTATACACAGAGAGAGAATTGTGTATCTCTAACAGACAGATGCAAATATATACGTATGCATACATTGATAAATGAATTTGTGTCGCATGACATTAATTGTCTATAAAGCACTACTTTCAGCCGACAAGACAGAAGACAATGAATATGATGACGATAACCAATCCGGGCTGTGGTTAATTTCCGCCGTTAGTTTTTGCCAATTTGCTCCCAATTCCCAACCAATTCCATCATTGAAGACTGGTCACAACCAGCTGGCTCGGCTCCTTCCATTTATCTATTATTATTATTATTATTATTTTGAATAAATGATGATCAAGATAGAAATCAATAAGGATTCCTTTAATTCCTCGATTTGAATCGGAAATTTTAAGTTTAATTCGAAATAAATTAAATTGAGAGTTTAAATTAAATGTTTGATAAAAAATTTGAGTTAAAAAGTTCAATTTAAGTTAAGTATTTGATAAAAAAATTTGAGTTTAAAAGTTTAAATTTGAGTTTATTAATATTATTTACAGTTTATTATAAATTTTTTTTTAATAATCTCACCCACCATTTCAACCAAACCAACACAGTTGTTTGTCAGTTTCCTATCTCTCTCTCTCTTTCTTAACGTTTCTCTCTCTGAAAAAACAGAGCAAAGCATAGTAGATCTGCTGTTCGTGCTGCTGAGCCCGGGGCTGCTGTTTCAGGTACCGGCAAAGGGGAGAGTGGTGGAGTTCGGGAACATGCAGACAAGTGGAAAAGAAAGAGAGAGATATTTGTTTATGTCTGCTTCTTTTTTTTCCCCTATGTTTGCCCAGAAACGTAGCTGGGATTTTCTGTGGATCTTTTCAATATTCTCCTCCCTGATGATCTCACACTTTTCATAATTTCTTCTTCTTGTTATTTATTTATTTTCTTTTTCGGAGGGAGGGGGGGGGGGGGGGGGAGGACTGAGGCCAGCCATGGCGGTCGGCTGTTGCAGGTCAAGGCCATCCATTGAAGCTGACTTCCTGTACTGTCAGATCATAACCTGGAAAAAAAAAATTTTGCCTGCGAATTTGGTTATTTGTTGGCTTTTTTTTTTTTCTTTTCTTTTTTTTTTTTTTTTAATGTTCATATTCCTGAAGAGTTCCCAACAGTGAAACCAAAACCAAAACCCGGGAGAGGAGAGGAGAAGTTTAAAACCGATTGTGCTGGGGAGGGAAGATCAACTAGAGAGAGAAATAAGAGAGAGAAACTAGAGAGACGTGAAGA
This sequence comes from Ficus microcarpa, assembly GCA_025413485.1. Lineage (NCBI taxonomy): Eukaryota > Viridiplantae > Streptophyta > Magnoliopsida > Rosales > Moraceae > Ficus > Ficus microcarpa. Next base: position 12,249,805 of record CM046386.1, on the reverse strand, counting down.
AGAGAGACAAAACTAGAACCAAGAGAAAGGATTAAAAAAAAAAAAAGGAGGGTGGTGTAAAGCAGAAGGAGACATTGGCAGTGTAAAACCAAGTGTGCTGGGGAGGGAAGATAAACTAGAGAGAGAAACAGGAGAGAGAAATTAGAGAGAGAAAGCAAAAAAATTTAACTCACAAATGGGGGCGGTAGCCGATTGTTCAACGTGGAAGGGAAGATAAGGTAGATTGTAACTGGGTTCGTGGGGGGCACCGTCGATGGGTTCACCGGAGGGGATGGTTGCCTGCGGTTGGGGAGAAGTGTTTCGGTGGGTGGGGGCCGAGTTGGTTCACCGGAGGGGATGGTTGCCAAGGGGCTAGAAACTTTCAAATTAACATATGGGGAGAGAGGAAGTAGTTTGCAGCGCTTTAACTTGAAGATGGGAAGAAGACAGAGGTTGAAGATGAAGTAGCTTGCAGTGCGCAAGCTTTAAGTTAGAGGGGGCTCCCGAGGTTCAGGAATAATTTCACGTGGGTGGGCAGAGAATAGTGAAGGCATTCCATATCACTGTATAACGGTTCAGTTGGGAGTTCAAAATGGACTGAAAAACCAAACGCAAATAGTTTAGTTTGGACTCAAAATATTGAGTCCGAACTACCCAACCGAACTACCCAACCAAACGGGCACTAAATGTATCAAGACATTTTAATTACGTCGACATCCCTCTAATATCATCTCTATATTTCTATCCTAATAAATTATTAGAAATAAAAGAAAAAAGAATACATAATAAGAATAAACATGAGTAGATGGACACGCAGGTGACCAAAAATTAGAAAGAAAAACCAAAAAAAAAAAAAAAAAAGCATCCTAAATTCAGGATTCCAAACTAATGGACTGGAAAGGCTCTCAAAGGTTAAAGCGGAAACTCCAATCTTGCTCACATTTTCAAATATGTCTCGTTACAAATCTTTTAATCAATATACATTAGAAAAAAGACTAATGTTAAAAGAGTATATATTTACCCAGAATGCCAAAAGTGATAATTTGATAATCCAATGAGATTACGCTGAATCTCTCTAATGCAAAAATCCGGATATTGAAACCACGATTCCGAATTATTCAGATGTATTCCATGCTGAAGCTCTCTAGGCTCCTTCCATCGTTTGATTTTATCCAACATTTGAATAATTGATATATATGTATGTATGTTCACTCCTCCCCCACCCTTCTACCAACCAACAGCTCTAGTTTTCTGCGCTATACAACTAATCACATACACATTATATATTAAAATATAGGTTTTAGTATTACATGATTGATTCTACATTGTAATATGTTAAATTAAATAACGTGATACAATATTTATATTTGATATATTGTAATGACTTGAACACTGATCTACCAATTAGGACTGAAACCGGTTTGTTTCTATCGACTTTTGACCAATTTTGCAGCGCCAAACTGAATAGTCAATTTCCTTGGCAACAGAGACTAAAATCGATTGAGAGAAGGCGCGGAGGAAAAAAACGTAGAATTCCATGGCATTCACTGAAAAATGTAGAATTCGATATTCCAGGGACGGTGAGCAAAAGATGCTCACCTCTCTGCATGTTAGCTTGGTCGATTGAGTTAAAATCTTGAAACTACTTCCAGTCGAATAGCATCTCGGAATGTCGTTTAAAAATCTTCATCTTACTCAAGATTCGTTATCTTAGCCCCAATACCTTAGATAGCGGTGTAGGCAGAATGCGATGCAGATTTTCGGAAATGTTATTAAAAATTCAAGCAATCAGAACACATTCAAGGCTAAAGCTGTTCAGACTCGTACATGATCCATCCATAAATAAAAGTGCCCATCGTCAACTTACAAATTAAAAACCTAACAAACCAAAATATCCGCATAAGCAAACTGTCAAAAGTCCATTTCCATAAACCAGCAAGCAACACAATAACACGCATTGGATGTTATTTATTCCGCCTTCGCATCACAAAAATAAAAGAAACAGAACGTACATACACAAAAAAAATAATAATAAAACAAAAAAAAATCACTAGTTGACTAAAGTGACCTCCACAAGAATCAAAATATGCTTGTTCAAAATTGGAAATAAAAAAAAATGTACCAAAATTTAAACCTGCAATAATATCAGTGAAAAACAACTAAAAAGAAAACACCACCGGTGGTGGTAGCATAGTGACAAGGGATGTCCTACTTGGAGACTTCATTTGTAACAAGTCAGGAGTATGATTTATCGCGATCGTTGTCATGAGTTGCTCCTCGTGACAACAAACTATTGTGATGAGAGGCTGGAGATTTGTCTCCTCCTCCGCCCGCAGTCAATCTCTAGCATCTTTTTTTTTTTTTTTTTTTTTTTTTTTTTTTTTTTGTGAATATTGTGAGAATTTTTGGATTTTTGTTTTTTTGTGGATTGTTTTGATAAATTTATGTGATTTTAATGGATTTTTGTGGTTTATTTTTATTTTTATGTTTGTGATGAATTTTGTAATTTTTTTTTGTGATGAGGTGAAAAATTTTGAAATATGTGTTGGATTTGACAGTTTTTGACCGGAATCCTACCCGCGGAGCTTGTCATTGGTTGGTTACTAGTTGGTAACCTACTAGTTACTATTTGGTAACCAATCAAAAACCCACTGGCGATGATGGTTACCGATTGAAAACCTGCCAGAAATCGATAACTAACTAGTAACTATTTGATAACCAACTAGTTACTCATTAGCAGTGGTGGTTATTGGTTGGGAACCCGCCAGTGATTGGTAACTGACTGATTACCATTTGGTAACCAATCAATCACCTATCGGTAACGATGGTTATCGGTCAGTAACCAATTGGTTGCCATTTGCTAACCAATTGGTTATTCACCGGCAACGATGGTTATTGGTTGGGAACCCGCCAGTGATCGATAACCAACTGGTTACCATTTGATAACCAATCAATTAGTTGCCAGTAGCGGTGGTTATTGGTCGGTAACCAATAGGAAAACCGGTAGTGGCGGTGGTTACTAACATGAAACCTGCCGGTGGTCGGTAATCAATTAGTTACACACCAGTGGCGGTGATTATCGATCAAAAACTCGCTGGTGGTCGGTAACCAACTTGTTACTATTTGGTAACCTAAATGGTTACATCATGGATACTAATTAGTAATTTCAATTGATATTTTAAATAAATAAATAAATAAAATATTTATAATGTTATTTATGGTATTTTTTACAATGGTTTATTTTTGTGTTGCAAAAATCAATTCACGGCATGAATTTTGTAGCATTTGTCAAAAGTGCCCAATAAATTGGGCCATTAAATATGGCTTTTACCAAGTCTCATAGCCGCTCCGTGGAACGCGCGTGATTGATGCCCGTTTGCCAAAAAGAGCCCTTGAGCTTTGGCAGTGTCCACAATCACCCACAATCGATCAATGATTGTGAACTCTGAGAGCTCTCTGGTGGGCTCTGGCTGATATGTCGGTTATTTATGTCTCTTTTTACAGGCCTATAATAATATTAAAATATATTTGATATGATTTTTTTTATTGATATGATATGATTTTATAATTAATTATCGATTTAATTGACGCATTATAAGTTTATTAGATAGATATGAAGGACATTAATAAAGAAACACAGGTATCGAATCCCTATATTGATCCTTTGAAAAATATAAATAACTTTTCTATAGTAAATAATTGAAGTAAATAACATGTTTTAAAAATATTTTAAACAAACAATAATAAATAACAAACTGATTATTTATTGTAATTTACTTAAAATATTTTAAAATTATATTATTTACTTAAGTATTTCAAAAATATAATTTACTACATGAAGAGTAGATAAAAAATTAACTTGATAAATTTATTATTTACTATGATTTATTTTAAATATTTTAAAATCGTGTCATTGTTAACCCAAGTGCCTAGTTATAACTTCCTTGAATTTATATGTAAATTCTTCGTTATACTCTTCAAGGCATATGATCGAGTGGTAAATGCTCCACAAATTGCCTTTACTCTTTCCTCCTTTTTTCTTTTTTCTTTTTTCTTTTTTCTTTTTATTTTATTCGGCTTGATACAAATTGCCTTTACTTGTTAACACTATGATCAAGTGGTCTCAGAAGTTTTAAATGGCCTTGGGATTGAACCCATCACCAAAAGGTAGATCAAGAATAAAGAGTAATCAATATACGTCATGAGTTTGAGGAGAACTCACGTACAAAAGCAAATTTTTAAATTTCTAACGAGGATGCAACATCATCATCGGTATAAGTCTGACTCTAATACTATATTAAATAAATTTATGTAGTACTTGTTCTTAAAAACTAACTTAAAAATATAGGGTGTTAAATTTTAAATATAAACATTAACAGTCTAATAACTTGATGTACGATTTAAGACAAATTCAATTTCTAACCGCAAGAATACTTCTTTAAGTTTAATGGTCACTTTGTAAAGTTTCTAAGTTTAGGGGTCATGCAGTGGTGAAGCCACATGCAAGTGAGTGAAGTTACCGTCCACTCATTTTTTTAAAGTATGATTTTAACCCTAAAATTTTGTAAAATTTGCGTCCTATCTTCATTTTATAATCACTCAAATTTTAAGATTGTAAATTTTACTTCTAAAATCTACATATAACTTATTATGCGCCCATATTATATATATATATATATGTATATATATATAAATCATTATATCTATATTCAGGTCCCATTTGGGATAATATCTCTAAACGTTATTTTACTATTTGGATTTTAAATTTTCAACTTTAAATCAAACTTTTTCTCCTTTCATTTTAAAAAAGCTCAAACTTTAAAAGTCCATAACTTTTTTGTTTTAAATCGAAATGAGATGATTTTTATATTAAAATGCTCGTGTCAACGAAATGAACAAGATAAGATCTATTTTGCATATTTTTTTCCGAACAAATTTTAAATTTTTGTATTATTTTCTAAATTACAAAATTTTTTCAAAAGTTTTTCTCGCAAACAAATATTTCTAAATCAACTTTCAAAATATCATTTTGGGATGTTTCCTTTAAACGGGCACTCAATAATTTATCTATGAAGCAAAATTTGTCTCTAATTTTCTTTAGCGCTCCCGCTAAAATTATTTTCAACTCCACCGCTAGATCATGTATAGTAGACAATTCTAACTACAAAGTTCGAGGGCCTGTTGACGTTATCAATGATTTGAAAAAATCTATGTCAAACATTCATGAAAAGGGCAAAATAAAGAGAGTGGTGTGTTCCAGACCTTAGTTTTGTTACGTAGTCAGACCACCGACTTTTTGTTAGTTTTAGATTTTTTTTTTCTTTTTATTTTTTTCCTTCCTCGTGACGTAAGCTTTGAAAAACTAATTTTGTTTAGTATTTTAATTGAAAGTTAAATTTTGTATTTTAATTTTTATCTTTTTCTGAAAAATCAATAAAACTTATAGTTAGTTTTTAAAAATTCAACTAATTCCAACTTAAAAATTTCATCTCTAACTAACGAATCAAATAGAGGCTAAAATATTGTCTTAATGGAGTCTTTGACAAACAATATCTTTCACCTGACTTGTTTGTGTCCACCAAAGAGTGAAAATATGTGGACTATTCCCACTCGTTTGAACGTTAAAAAAAAAAAAAAAAGATTTGATTCTAAAAGGATTATTGTAAATAGGACTGTTCTGAAAAACCGTTAAACTGAAATCAATCGACAACCTAACCGATGACCGACCGAACATTGAAACCGATAACTTCGGTTAGAAAACCGAACCAAATAACCTTACCTCGGTTTGATTTTCAGTTTTAGGTTTTGAGTTCAGTTTAAAATCAAACCGACCGAAAGTTAATTATTATTATTTTTTAAAAAGACAAAATTTTCTTTCCCAAACAGCGGCGTTTTGGTTCCCCACGTTCCCACACAAACCCGCCAACCCTAATCAGTAGTTCGAAGTTTCGAACCTCTCCTTCTCTTGCCTCTCATCTTCCCTCTCTCTCAGTTAACACTTCACTCACTCGTCTACCCCAACCGGCCACCAACTGAAGTCTGAACTGCTCTGCTCTCTCTACCTCGCGCCTCTCGTCGTCTCGACTCTCGGTCTGTTTCTGCTTGCACGACGGAATCCTCTCTTCTATCAGACGTGGATGATATAGCAGCGGCGGCGTATAGGATGAAAAAGCTTGGTCAGGATGGTTCTAGTGTAAACAACCAAAATGATTATATACGTTTAGTTGTAATTTGACATTTTATTTTCAAAATGTCTTTGTAACTTGATTCATTTCATTGTAGATGACGGTGTTGTTATTCAATCTCCGACACCGACAGCCTCAAGAATGCAAGTACAACACCCAACCAACGGATGCAGAATCTAATAAAGTTGTTAAGTTACTTACTTAGAAATCATTTTTGTATAAAGTCTTTTATTATCATTTCATTATTTTAGTTCATAGTATTTAATATCATTTTTTCAACCATCTATATCTAGTGTTGATGAAGGAGATGATGATGATCATGAGGATGTAATGGACTTGGAAGACTTGGACGAGGAAGAAGATACGTAAGACTTTAGCGGGTTGGAACTTGGGAAGGGAGCAGAAACCCTTTGTTTTTAATTGTTTTGTTGTTACTTGTTACTTGTTAATTTGACATTTGGATTTTATTTTATTTTATTTGTTTTTTTTTTTTTGTGAGACTTTGTTATTATGATGTACTAAGTATTATTGTGTGAGACTAGACGTACTATGTAAGGTGAAAGTGGAACTAAAATTATGATAATGGAAAAGCTTGTGGTGGTGTGTGTATGTGTATGTGTATGTGTATGTGTGTGTGAGGCATTTATATGTTTGCTTAAAGATAGCTTACTAAAAAGCCTGAAAAACTGATGAGATTACCTACTGTAAAGTATTAGGTTACCTCCACTTTCCAACCAAAACTGACTGAATCTGACTCAAAACTAACCAAAACCGCCCAACACTGAAGTCACGGAAATCTACCAATTCTGAAGCGTCAAAAAACTGATCGAAAAAGGGCACTCAGTTGAGTTCTCAGTTTTAGGTTTTTGAAAACCGAGACCTTCGGTTTCAAATCGAAACTAAATTGAAACATCGGTTACCAACCGAATTACAACCCTAATTGTAAACACAAGCACTTTCATCTAACCCTCGATTAGATTGGATAATATTTGATTATAAAAATTCCCTCCAACTATGATATCTGAAGACTTTACTCCTCAATTTTTAAAGAGTTACCCCTTCATGATCTATTAAGAACCCGTTTGAGGTCACTTTTGGAGATAATTTTTGTAGATTGGAGATGACTTGAGCTTTGAAAATATATATTCGGTGAAAATGAACTATTTTGAGTGAAAATGTATAAAAACTTTGAATGTATTTATAAAAAAAAAAATAGTAATATGAATTTTGTTTCGTTCATTTTGAAATTCTATGCAATTTTAAAAAAAATTATCTTATTTTTAACTTAAAATGATAAAGTTATGGACTTTTAAAGTTTGTGTTTTTTTAAAATATTTGAAAAAGTGAATGGTAAAATTTGATGAAAATGACAAAAAAAAAAAAAAGAAAAAAAAACTTTTGAAAACATTGTTTACAAAAGTGACCCTAAACAGAGCCTAAACATTAATCTGTTCCCCCATCTTCTAACTACACTCTTCTTTAATTTAAAGTCCACAAAAAAAAAAAAAAAAAATTCCATGTTAAATTAGAAACATAACATATTAGGTAACAAATGTTTGGTAGGTAAGATGAAAAAATAGAAAGGAATAATAAGTGAAATACGTACGAAGGTGAGAAAAATAAAGGGAAACAGTGAGAATTTCTTTCATGTCACTACTAAAAAGAGGGGATTACACGACGGTTTTTGACCGTCGTGCAAAGTTTACACGACGGTTACAGAACCGTCGTGTAATCCACCGTCGTGGAAGATACCACGACGGTTATATGAACCGTCGTGGTATCTCAAATTTACACGACGGTTAACACCCGTCGTGTAATCCCGTATTTAAGTAGAAAAATCGTGGTGTAAAGCGGACTTTACACGACGGACATATTATGTCCGTCGTGTAAAGCGGACTTTACACGACGGACATATAAAGACTGTGGTGTAAAGCGGACTTTACACGACGGACATATCGAAGACCGTCGTGTAAAGCGGACTTTACATGACGGACATATGAAGACCGTGGTGTAAAGCGGACTTTACACGACGGACATATGAAGACCGTCGTGTAAAGCGGACTTTACACGACGGACATATGAAGACCGTGGTGTAAAGCGGACTTTACACGACGGACATATGAAGACCGTGGTGAAATGCGGACTTTACACGACGGACATATGAAGACCGTCGTGTAAAGCGGACTTTACACGACGGACATATGAAGACCGTGGTGTAAAGCGGACTTTACACGACGGACATATGAAGACCGTGGTGAAAAGCGGACTTTACACGACGGACATATGAAGACCGTCGTGTAAAGCGGACTTTACACGACGGACATATGAAGACCGTGGTGTAAAGCGGACTTTACACGACGGACATATGAAGACCGTGGTGTAAAGCGGACTTTACACGACGGACATATCGAAGACCGTGGTGAAAAGCGTACTTTACACGACGGACATCTAAAAAACCGTGGTGTAAAGCTGACTTTACACGACGGACATCTAAAAGACCGTGGTGTAAAGTCCACTTTACACGACGGACATATAGAAGACCGTGGTGTAAAGTTTCGGAGTATATCGTGAAATGGCAAAAATCAAGAGACAATTCAAGATATGAACAACATTGATCAAGGTAAAAACATACCAATTATTATATATTACAAAGATGGAATGTCATAATCAACGAATTCCATTACATGACCACACCATTCACTCCTAATCAAATCCAAATTATCAGAAGTGAAAAATTCTTTACATCAAGTGCGTTAATTCCATTAAACACTATTTCCCTCATAAAACCTAAAATGAAATAACCACATTCGACACTTCTCTCTTGGAGAGGACAAGGCCGGTTCGAGATTTTCGTTTTACAATCTCGTCTCCTTCTAATTCCTTCGCCGACCGTAATCTTCCAATCCGTTAGGGCCCTAGCAAATTGGTAAAGTTCAAGCTAATTAATATGCATATAATTAAGATTAACAAAAAAAATTAGCATACAAAAATTGCCTTACATGTTTATGAGTTCGGTAAAATCGTCTCGTTTCTTCTCTCGAAAAGGATCAAAATAAAGGACGAGATCCTCCCATGGGTCAATGACTCCCAAAACCACAACACTACAAATTACACACCACGCAAGTTATTAAAGTATTGTGTGTTCGTAGTTTTGTTAGAAAATAAGAAATTGAGTAATATGGAAGTCACCTTGCTTTTCTTTAAAGAAAAATAGTCACGGCCTTAATGGGAACACGGGGAGAGAGAGGTGGTGGCGACGGCAGCGGCGGCAGTTTGGGACAAGTTTGAAGTGGTGGCGGCGGCGTGACCGAATTTTAAGTTGGGGGGCGGGCGAAGGAGGTGGGGAGGAGAAAAGTTTGAGTTGTCTAAAGTGTTGAAGATGAAAATGATGATAAATGAAGAGGAAAGTGTATTTAAGTAATGGGTTTTCGTGCGAATTTCAAAGCATGAAATTTGAAAATTTTGAAAATTTTCGGAGGATTACACGACGGTTTTTGTAACCATCGTGTAATCCTTTTTTTGAAAATTTTCAAATTTTGAAAATTTGAAATTTGAAAATTTTCGGAGGATTACACGACGGTTTTGCTTAAAACCGTCGTGTAATCCTTTTTTTTTTTTTTGAAAATTTGAAAATTTTAAAAATTTCCGGAGGATTACACGACGGACATTATGTCCGTCGTGTAATCCTTCGATTACACGAGGATTACACGACGGACATAATGTCCGTCGTGTAATCCTTCGATTACACGAGGATTACACGACGGACATTATGTCCGTCGTGTAATCCTTCGATACACGAGGATTACACGACGGACATTATGTCCGTCGTGTAATCCTTCGATTACACGAGGATTACACGACGGACATAATGTCCGTCGTGTAATCCTTCGATACACGAGGATTACACGACGGACATAATGTCCGTCGTGTAATCCTTCGATTACACGAGGATTACACGACGGACATTATGTCCGTCGTGTAATCCTTCGATACACGAGGATTACACGACGGACATAATGTCCGTCGTGTAATCCTTCGATACACGAGGATTACACGACGGTCCTTAGGACCGTCGTGTAATCTTTTTTTTTTAATTTGAAAATTTGAAATTTTGAAAATTTTGAAAATTTTTGGAAGATTACACGACGGTTATAAAAACCGTCGTGCAATCCTTTTTTTTTAATTTGAAATTTTGAAAAATTTGAAAATTTTCGGAGGATTATACGACGGTTTTATATAACCGTCGTGTAATCCTTTTTTTTTTCTTTTTTTTTTGAAATGCTGTCGGATTACACGACGGTTCCAAGAAAACCGTCGTGTAATCTTGTTTAAGACGACGGTTTCACAAAAACCGTCGTGTATTTTCCGTCGTGTAAGCCAGCTTTTGTAGTAGTGTGTTTTTTACTATTTTATTATTTTTTAATTTTTTAGATAAGAAATAAAATAGAAGAACAGAAAATCTAACCTTGCTTATTTTACAAAGTAGTGTTTGTTAGGGCCACCAATTCTAATAACAATTTTTGAATATCAACTCACATGGCTATTAATTGTATTCTTTTAATTGGTAATAATTAATTAATGTGTGGTGATTTTTAAACACCTTTCAATTATATAGCTATGTCGATACTCAAAAATTAGGATTAGAATTTTTGTTCCTCGCATTATTCTTTTACCATTCAACTCTTATACAAATAAGAGTATGATTTGTGATTAAGGTCAAAATAATAGTTTGACTTTTGGGGGGGGGGGGTTAGAAGTGGTGCAAAATTGTGGATGCTATGGATTTTACAAATTACTCACCAATTCCAATTAAAAAAACTCACTTCCTTAATTTTGAATACCAACTTATGTGATCATAAGTTGTCATCTTTTTACTATTAGATATAACTTTTCAATTTTGATTAATTTGATAATATTTTAATTACTTATCAATAAAAAATAACAACTTTTATCATAAATATTGGTCTTCGAACGTTACGATTAAAGTTGATATCCCTAATATTATTCCTTCTTTACTCTCTTTTTTTTTAAACCCTACCAAACATATACCAACCACATAAAGACAAAGATTAAAAAAAAATTATAAATAGAGACGAGTTTCTTCTAAAAGCTCAATAATTGCAATAATTTCCAAGCGCCACATCCAGCAACCTTACCATTTGTAGTGGCCATTCTGATATCCCAGGGATAGCATATATATACATATACATATATATATATATATATGTATAGTTTCGAAAAGTTTGTGATTCTTAAGAGCCACGAATTTGTAATCCTTTGGTACCTGATAAATGTACAGATCGGGGGAAACTGAATTTAGCCTTTTGGATGATTCAAATCGACAAAAGACACTCCAACGAACCGCATCCCTTTGTTCTTGTTCTTTATTAATATTAATGGAGGTTGTTCAATTATATATATAAATATATATTATAAATGGTTCTTTATATTATAATCAGTTTCATATATGTACGTAATTGTGTTACATATATAGTAATTACTTGTAGAGATTTCTATGTGACCGCAACCAAATTTTAGTTAACTGTAGCTATACATAAATTTCGTAGTTGTGAGTCCCACTTCTTACTGGGATCTATACGTGCCATAAGGATAAAATATCAATTTTAGGGATGTTATGTAAATATGATATTTTGATATTAATAAAAAGAGGTTATTCATGTGTAATAAGTTGTCTCCTATTTACTTTCATTTGTTAATTGTATGATTATTTTGAGCAAATATAAAATACTCGTAGGTTTTTGGTAACATATCGGATTACCATATATATATGGGGTATACATAGAAGACGTGGTAATTTGCTAACAGTATAAATAAATGGTTCGCAATTAATGGAATAAAATTTGGGGATCTTATTCATGATAAGATTGTAAAAGTTGTCTACTTTCTTATAAGGATGGTTTGTCTTGACCATCAGATAGGTTCCGAGTATAAACTTTAATGTATACCAGTATTGAGTTATGACATTAGATTGGACCTAAGATGTTAATTGATTCGATCTAATAATTGTATGATTATTTTGAGCAAACATAAAATACTCTTAGGTTGTTGGTAACATATCGGATTACCATATATATATGGGGTATACATAGAAGACGTGATAATTTGCTAACAGTATAAATAAATGGTTCGCAATTAATGGAATAAAATTTGGGGATCTTATTCATGATAAGATTGTAAAAGTTGTCTACTTTCTTATAAGGATGGTTTGTCTTGACCATCAGATAGGTTCCGAGTATAAACTTTAATGTATACCAGTATTGAGTTATGACATTGGATTGGACCTAAGATGTTAATTGATTCGATCTAATAATTCCATTTATAAGAATCAACCGAATCAATGACGCTTTGATTATCATCATGCATTAATCTTAATCATGAAATAAATACTTGAGTTCGCATACATGATTTATGCATTTTGATCTATTAGGTGAGACACTGATAATTGATGGTCAATATACTTATATTTTGGGTGTATGACTTGTGGATGGAGAAATTAAGATTCATGAATACGGAATCCATATCTATTTTAACAATAATACATGTTATCTATTTAAAGGCATTATTTGGGAATTGAAAGATAATATAACAATATCGTGGCCATTGTTTTACTTTGTGTTATCTGATGGTTTACCGATTATATGGCTTTACAATTGGTGATTCTTTCAATGGAGAATAATGAAACTTTAAATTAAAATAATTGAAAAGGTAAAACGAAAAAAGTCATTAATTCAATCATGGATAACATATGGGGATTAAGCAAGTGATGAATAAATCATGGAAGAAGTATTGCATTAGAGAGCTTTTGTAATATGGTATGTAAACGGGAATTCAAGTCCAGACTTTTAGTAGAATAGTCTTGAAGTTGATAATTGATAAATAATTAATTCGGGAATAATTTTTCACAATTATATGAGCCTCTTTGTTACATCTTTTTATCGAGTCCCTCTACTAGCTCATATAGTTCCACAAAGTGTTTTAGGATTTATTCCGAATGAGATCGGTAAATTAAATGGGAATTTAATAATGTCTATTAAGACATGGTACTCTTTAACATGCAATCCTGAAAGGATTGGACGTGTGAAATTAATGTAGACAAATAATGTGATTTGTCTACATATGATTGGTTGTAAATAAAATAATTATTTGTTAATTATTTTGGTTAATTGAATTTTAGAAATAAGATTATGTTTGAATTAATTGGAAAAAAAAAAAAAATTTCTCTCCTAATTGATAGTGCACGAATTTTAATAGATGAAGGGAAGAAGATTTTGTTTCAAAAATTATTTAGATATATTCATAACATTAAATTATTAATTGATTAAACTAATGAAGTTTATTTGTTAGATTTTCTTTTCTTAAAAATTGGTACACGGTTTTTTGGTGAAAAAGGAAATCTAAAATATTCCATTTATTTAAATTAATAAATATAGATAATGTTTGTGGAAGATATTTATTTAAATTCAAATAAGAGAATCTTATTTAAATTTAAAAGTTTAAAAAGAGTTTGAATTTAGATAGGATTAGAACCTTTTGATTAGTCTAGATTCTAGATTTAAATTTGAACCACTATCAACCTCTACATTATATGAGGGACAAATTTTTGGAGCCTTTACCCTTGCAAAAAACGTCTACTAGGTTCAAAGAACCTAGCCCGAAATTTATATGATCCTTTGGTTCAAAAGATTATCTAGAAAAATAATTATTAATTATTTTTCAAGAAGGAGATATTTTTGAAAAGTTTGGAATATTATATAAAGGCTAAGGGTTCTTGAAAAAGCTAACAATCATTATACACTCAAAAAGGGACGGTTTTGGGAGAGAGAGAAAACACCAAAACTAGGGTTTTCAGGATTGAGAAAATTCATCCTTCTTAGGTGTGAGAAAAAGAAAGAAATTTCTATTTAATCAAAACTGTGAGGAAGGTTAAGCCGAGTGATATTTTTCATAGAAGGTTAACCGGTTCTCGTTTTGTAATTTTGAAAAACCAACTTGGATCGAATTCTCAACGAGGTACATCGGGATTGAGAAGGTGGGATCTAGACTTCGGAAAAATTACCAATCACTTGGATTCATATTACGTGTGCCGACACACACTCTAAGATTTAGGAACTCGAGAATAGTAGAGAAGACACATTAGTCGACGCTCTAGCAATTCCGGAATCCACGAAATAAGGTACATTTGATCATGCATTTAATTTATTGTTATATACATCATGAGTTTCTTTTCTGAATCGACATAAAAATTTTAAAATTTCCGTTGCATCGTAACTCCGATATCGGATTCATTTTTTCCAACACTCCTTAATCCGAAATTAAAATAACATTAAAGAATAATCTAGAAAGTATTTCCTGTTTTTTAAACAGTTAGGTCTACATTTTTTTTTTCCGGATATCTAATGTTATTAAACATGTACTATAACTATAGCAGAAAGCCACCTTTTGTTTTAATAGTTTAAAGTTAGAGCTAATTCTCAAAACTTCAAACTCCAAAAATAAAACATAGAGGGATTGCATTTTCAAATACAATATTTATCTACTTTTTCAAGACTTCTAAAGCAAATTGAAATGGATTCTTGGCCACAAATCAATATATTGCCCCCACCCAAGTGATCTTTTTACTTGTGATATCATTAGCATTGCCCTTTTTTTGTTTTTTGTTTTTTGTTTTTTTTCCTTTTTCTTTTTTCTTTTGCTTTTCATTTTTCTCTTTTTGTTATGACTAGACTAAATAATTGAGTTCTTTTTCTACCCTATTCGGCAAATTGTCCATTTGTCCAATCTTCACAAAGAAACTGGCCCAACCATGTTTTAAAAAGCAAAAAACTTTTCCAGCGTTAGCTAGCTATAACTAATTAATAATCCGTGTACTTTCAGCCGCAAAATTTTGGTCGCAAACTAATCACCGTTAAAATTGGTATAAGAAAATTAAAGTCGATAAGGTCTTGTATCAGGAATATACCTTTTTTTTTTTGTTGTTAAATTTGATTAGAATTACATTAAAACAAAAAAGAAAAAAAAAACTGACAATTTCTTATACGTTCATGATCAAAGAAAAATTGAAAACAAACGCCACGAATAATGCCTTTTTTTTTTTTTGTGATTTTTTTTTTCAACACATACCAGATTAAATTCACTTTATCACTAATTTAATACCATTCAAGATAAGGTGAGGAAAACTATAAGCGCTGAATTATATCATAAAATTTTTCATCAAACATCACCATTCAAAATTCAAATGCTTGACTTTAACATCTTATTGGTCTCTTGCATGCCAATTTGTTTTCCCACTTTCCTCTCCTTTTCTATGACAGTTAATAATAGTCCTTTCCCAAAAAAAAAAAAAAAGAAATTAATAAATATTAAAATGAATTTGGACATATGTACAGATCAATGCATCCATAGCTACCGCATTTAATCCAATAACACCCACTTGCATGGCCCATGCCTTTTACGACCGTTGGTATCTTGTTCACCATGTCTTAATTATTCCTAGACTTCTGTGAAAGAATATTATTCGACAACTTCTTTGAAGCTGACGTCTATTCTACCCTTAAAACTCTTGCAATGTTCTCCACACGGTTCTCTTTCTTATAATTTGTAAGCAATTTCGACGAAACTGACTTTTACACGCCACAAACTCTATACATACATACATATATATATATATATATATATATATATATGTCAGATAAAAAATAAGATACTCTACCTCATCCTTCCGGAACCGGAGGACCACAGCTAGCTACAAGACTTTCAGATGATTTAACCTGCCTGAAGGAGATGTTTGGTCCTCTATGTCTATGTCTATATCTATTTGCTATAGAGATTGTAACATCTCTTTAAAGTTAAAAAAATAAAAATTTCCATATTGGAAAAATACGGACAAATCAAATAGTGTAATTAAAATTAACGACTTCGGATTAATCTTTGAAATAATTATGATCTAATGGTTAGAATTAAATAACTGTTGCCAACAGTTATATCTGTTGACCAATAAATATATTTGTTATAAGTGTTATATATTTTTAATGAAAAGACACATTTTAACCAAAAAAAAAAATGTATCTATTGTAACAGTTATACTTTTTCATTAACAAACATAATTTTGACTCCAAATAAAGTTCTAGACTGATATTAGATTTCACTTTTTTGAAACTGGTAACAAACATCAAGAGGCTCTACCACATTCTTCCATCACCGGAGGACCACAGCTAGCTACAAGACTTTCCGAGATAATTCAACCTGCCGGAAGGAAATATTGGGCCCACTATATCTATCCCGATATGCATGTATTATAGAGATTGTAATATCACTTTTTTAAAGTTGAAAACCACGAGTCCATGTTGGAAAAATACAAGCAAGCCGAATGGTTTAAGTAGAATTAAATGGTTTCAAATTTAATCTGGGAATCAGGGATGTTTGGACATACAATCTAAACCTTAAAATTACAATCTAATTTTTGTCTTTTTCCTTCAACTTCACTATTCACACAATTTTATAAATAACTTTAAAAATCCATAACTGTGTATAGATAAGTCAAATGAGATGTTTTTTTTTTCATTGCATAGAATTTTAAATGAACGAACAAGCTCCATATTGATATATATTTTTTCCGAACACATTTTAAGTTTTTACACTTTTTAACTCCAGCAATTTAAATGTCTTGATAAATGTACAATTGAGTCAAACCTAAATTTATAATTCAAACCTTAGCACCAAACACAGGGTTCGAAGGACCATATTTTTTACTTCAATTAAAACAAGGATGTGTTTAAGCTATTACGCGTTTCATTTTAAATATTTTTGTTTCCCCCACAATCGCCCAAGCCAATATTTCCACCTAACAGACCTGCAAGTATTAAATACATACTATGTGACAAATAAGTGGATTCCCTTCGATGATATCCTATTTATTCACAACAGGTTGTAATTGTTTTCTTTTTAAATATTTTCTCCAAATTCTCATCACTGGAGTCTAGAAAAGATTACATCCGTAGACTTTTTTAAATACAAAAATGTTTAATGTGGATGTACTTCCGTTCACAGACTAGAAAAATAGAAAAAGCTTCACAAGTGAATAAGCACTATAAATTAGCCCATGTATATACACATTGAGAGACACATTTAGTGCCTCTACACAATAGATTTAAATTTAGAAAATATTCTAATCTAATCAAATCTCTTTAAAACGAGGAAATAACTACATTAGACGATTACCTTATAAATTGAAATTTCTAACTGCTAGTGATTTTAAAATTCAACTTTCCTTATGAGAAACTTGGCGTGTAAACATATATATATATATATATATATATATGAATATCTATAGAGGGAGAGAGTAATAGCTAGCAACAATGTCGTTTTAGCTAAACATTCCTTTTTGATCACAAAATAACTAATTTCGAACTTATAGAGGATTTTGTAAAGATGGTTTCACTATTTCACTAAGTCTTGGGAGTGATTTATATCTTGGTGCACTTACCAACTCTTGTATCCATCCTTTCATTGAAAAAAAAAAAAAAAAGAACTGTTTTTATTGATGTAATTTTTTAACTAAATGCTTGTCAATTTGTTGTATTAACTACTCTTTTTTACATAAACAAAATTTTATTAAAAAAAATAAAAGAAAATATCTTACAAACATAAATTTGTTGCATTGACTATGAAAAAAGCAAGGAAAAAAAATAATAAAAGATGAACAAATATGCTTTGATATTTGTGTTACGATATCAAATGTTATTAATTTATTTATCAAATTTTACTTGCCACTTAATGCATCTTGATTTCAACCAGTCACCATCAATCGAAAATTTATATCCTCAAAAGTACATCACAAATTCAGGTAAACAACATTTAGAAAATAAAAAAACTCGGCATCTGTATCTTCAATCCAAATTTAATAAATGACAATGAAGTCAATATTTGAATTAAAAAAAAAAAAGGTGTAGAAATTCAACTAAACAAATTCAAGACAATACGTTTGTTACTTATCGAAAACTTGATCTCTTCGTTCGTTAATCCATTGCATTATTGCCCATATGACGTCCAGATTGTGTCAGCAAGGTTCATGTTGCCCCTAAAATTAAATATGTGGACAATATATGGATTGACGGTAGAAGACTAGATAGCGACTCCAATCGATTTCAAATTTGTCATGGGTTCTTTATTTTATTTTATTTTATTTTTTGGCTTCCGTGCAGCAGTGCTTCGGCTTTTGTTCCGGGGTGCTATGGCACCACTTGTAGAGCGCTGCAACGGGGCAATCTGCTGCTTCGTCCAGTGGTGCTATGGCACCGTCAATCTGGCACTGCATGCAGCGCAGCTTTGCCTCCTTATTTCCTCATTTTTCCGCTAAGAGAACTTCGATTTCTATTTTTCCAACAAAATAACAAAACAAGAACAAAAAAACACATAAAAAATACCTAAAACTAGCAAGTTTACTAAGTCAAAAGCATGTAATAATTCGGTACAAAACCAACTTAATTATCAAAATCATTGACTCTTGGTACAAATTGAGTGAAGATTTCATGCTCTACAATATGCGTCCCTCAACTGACTCAATTTGGTTGGTCGTGATGAAAATGTTGACTCCACTCAGACCTTCGTAGTGCTACGGGATCTGTACTGTATTACAAATTTATTCTACTTTTGTCATGAAAAATAAACAGGAAAAGAAACAGGAAAATATTATGAAAAATAAACTATCGACCTAATTTTATTATCATTTCACAATATTAGAACAGCCTTATTAAATTAAAAAAAAAGAATTTTTTATTAGGGTATGAAATAATAATTAGCCTATAAGATATAAATTTTTATCTTCTTTATTTTTTAATGAAACTCTGACACTAGAACAAAATAGAGATTCGACGACGGTTAAAAACCGTCGTGTTAATACTTACACGACGGTTTTTAAACCGTCGTGAAATCCACAGTCGTGGTATGTTTTTGGATTCCACGACGGTTTTTTAACCGTCGTGGTAGACAAGATAACACGACGGTCAAAGACCGTCGTGGTACCCCACTTAGGACCGTCGTGGTACGCTGAGATACCACGACGGGCTTTGACCCGTCGTGGTACCCCATGGTACCACTACGGGATTTTACCCAAATAAAGTTTCACAAACACAATCAACAATTAACATACAACGTGGCCTTGAAATAAAGTTTACTATTGTCTTAGCTAACTTCTATCAACCGTTTCATGAAATAGCCAACATAAACTTACTCGTTTAGTGTGCCGAAAATATGGGTAAATTGGCGCCGGCGAGCAAGGTTGGGGTCGGCCTTGGCGATGGCGTGGGCTTCGCGACGGCGTTGGCATGAGTGTGGAGGACGGCGAAACACAACAAAATTTGGAGAAAATGGAGTGATAGAAGCAAGGAGAGAAAATGGAGGATGGACGACAATGAGAGATAATGGACGATTCAAGACATGCAAAGAGAGATAATGGAGGATGCAAGGCAAAAAGTTAGAGAGAAATACGATGGAAATCCGAAAACTTGTTGGAGGGAGATGTTAAAAATCTGAGAGAGAAAGTGGAGTGAATGATGATTTCATTTTGTTCTTATGTATAAAAGATGCTAAGTGTTTCAGCCACTTGTACAAAGGCACGCTTCCCGGGTATTTTTTTAAATTTCGCGGCACAGATACCACGACGGTTTTCACAATAACTGTCGTGGTATGGCATCTACCACGACGGTCAATGACCGTCGTGGTAGATACCACGACGGTCAAAATTGACCGTCGTGGTACCTTCGGATACCACGACGGTCAAAGACCGTCGTGGTATCCCCTTTTCGGGGACCTACCACGACGGTCTTTGACCGTCGTGGTAGGTCCTGTTTCGGGGACCTACCACGACGGTCTTTTGCCCGTCGTGGTAGGTCCCGAAATAGGACCTACCACGACGGTCTTTGTGCCCGTCGTGGTAGCTCCGAGCTACCACGACGGTCTTTGTTGACCGTCGTGGAAGTTCGAGCTTTCACGACGGTTTTCGTGTGCTTTTCGGCTCCATGTTTTTTCCAAAATTACGACGACAGTTTTTTTCAAAACGGTCGTCGAATATCAGTCGTGGTATCCACATTTTCTAGTAGTGTGAGGAGTAAAAATTGTTTTCTAGAGTACTTTTTAGCGGTAAAAAAATTGGGAAAGGCTTCTTGTAAAAACTGTTCTTCCATCTTATAAAGGGCAAAGATTTTCGATCCTAAAGAGGAGATAATTATATAAACTGTAGTTATATCACGTTATGCACAAAGATTTTTGGTGGTCCAAATTAAATAATACCGACTGTATGCTTCCAAAAATTGACGTATTCTTCTTGAAAAAAAATGGAAAAAATCAAAGAATGAAAAATATAAAATGTAAAATATAATTGATTAAAATATAAAACGTAAAAATGTTTAGAATTGTATTTTAATAAGGATATTTTATGCTCCACCAAAAAATTTCTCCTCCATTTCATTTCGCGATTGGCATTTGAAAATTTTGGCTGACCATTTTTTATTTTCTCTAGTACACATCAAAGAAAAGTAATTTGAAGATTAATTAAAACTTTTATTTATCATTAATTATGTACATGTACATATATATATATATATATATATTAATTACTGCACAAAAATTTCTAGAAAAAAAGAGATTACTGTAGACATCATGGACTAATTATTTTCTTTGACATGATTGGAGATTTTTCTGAATATATATTCTGATTATGAGATTCATAAAAGTAATAATTTAATACTTTTCTTGAGGATATTCCTGGGACCAGCATTATTGTTCATAGTACTGGTGAAGAAAGTACTGCGAAAGTGACTAGATAACATTTTTTTTTATTTAAATTTTTGTCTTCCACATGGCTATCTGTTTCTAAAATAAACTCAAGAAATTGGCTTGTATATTTGCCTTCAATCTTTTTTTTTTTTTTTTTTTTCCCTCTCTCTCCCCCCAAAGTCCAAACAAGCAACGTACTCCATCACATGCATGCTCGAATTATTTGGGAAAAAAGGATGATAAACAAAGTAATTAATCCTGGGACCACCCATATCAATGCGAGTTTTCTCCGATTAGGAGAGAGAGTTTTTTTTTTTTCCTAATTTTATTAAATTTTCTAATTCATCAATTGAAGGAAAGAGCTATAGCTTGAGCTACTGATAGGTTAACAATCTTTTTGTCACACCATCAAATTGGTGTAAAAGTTTGAATATTTTTCTTCTTCTACTACTTCGTGTACAAATTCAAGATTTAACATATAAATCTCACCCTAAGGTTATATATCCAATCGTCTTGTGATAGTGGGGTGAAACTAAACTTATTTTCTAAATAGAATTAGATCAGATCATTTCAGTTTTATTGATACAGTTAAAGTTTATATTATAAAGAAAAGGGACGAGGAACTCATTAATGATCTTAATAAATTCTCTTTTTATGATAGAAGAAAGAAGTTATACTGTTTCAGACAAGATCAAGGCAATTATACATTAACAAATTACACTTGCTGTTATGCCATGGACGAGGCAACTTATCCTTATCCAAAAGGGAAACCTATCACCAACAAGAGAAGACGTCGAGGATACTCCCTATAGCCGGAATGCGTGACGTCATAGAAGGTGACAAATAAGCCATCTCATGCATCCTAAAATCACGTACAGTTGTTGAGGATTACTCACGATTGTCAGTTCAAGCCTCGGAATCATAGGGTGTTACTAAGATACATGTCAAACATATATATATATATATATGGGATAATCAGAATGTAATTGTTATATAAGTACGTATTTGGGTTATAAATATATGAAGAACCCTCAAAAAGAGGGGTTACATTCACCAATTGTGCTCTGGAAGAAAATATAGTGAAAACCCTCACGGGACAAAGAGGATGTAGTCAAATTTGAGACGAACCTTTATAAATCTTTGCGCTGTTTACTTTCTGATTCATATTTACGCTGGAGAAAAACAAGAGTAACGTGGTGAGGGAAACTTTGAGTAGGTGATTTTATATCGTCAACACTTGCTAAGCATAAAGGGAATTAGATAGGTTTTGTATTGATAAACGGGTTGTGTAAAACTCATTTTCAAAAACCATTTTAAAAATAGATGGAGACCTGTTTATGTATAAACATTATGGTATGTTCAGTTACTGAGACAAATTCAACTATTTAATATATATGTATATATAGTGCTTCCACATTATGATCAAGCCAATAGTTCTAAGCTAGCCTATGCGCAAACAATATTAAGAAAGTACTAGATATTTTAAGTAACAATATTAAGAAACTACTAGATATTTTAAGTATTCTTTTCGTCACATGTTGAGCGTTGTCAATTTTAGTTGGCGTCTGATGAAATTTTGGTCAAAATGAATAACTCAAAAATCCACATTAACACCCCCATTCCCCCAACCCAAAAAAAAAAAAAAAAAAAAAAAAAAAAAAAAAAATCACCACACACACACACACACACACACGCCAATGCCCGAAATTGATGAAATTAAAACGTGAGTTTTGGTAATGGCGATAAGCATTGCGAGATTAATTAATTAAAAACAGAAAATGCCATGTGACTAGTCCATACTTGTTTGATAAGTGATAGCTTACCAAATTAATTTGATTCCCCACATGAACCTAACTTTTCAATTTAATAACAAGCAATGAAAAAAAGAAGAAATTATATTGATTGAACTGCTAATCTGATCTACATTTGTTCAGCAGTACGTCTCCTACGTTTATAGTTAGTTAATTGCGTACAACCTTTTTGTTTTGTTTGTTTTCGTTGTTTGTTTTGTTTTGTTTTTTTTTTTTTTTAATTTACATTTCAAATAATGCATACTATTTGTGATATACAACAATACCATATGGTATATTGAGTTCAAAAGGGTAATGCCGAACGAAATTATCCAAATTGTTTGCGAAAGGCCTCTGTAGATTAAATCAAAATTAATATTAGATTAAAAGTTTGAGAAATTGCAACAAATAGACTATTTAAAAAAAATTGCTTAAAGTAAATAGTATATTTTAAAAATGGTTGACGTAAATAGTATATTTATGTTAAATTGTTTATTTAGGAGAATTTTTTTAGATAATTATATCATAAATATGCTGTGTCTAAATTATTTATTATAAATATGATATTTACTACAAACAATAATACTTTTATGATAATTTTATCGCGAATAATGTTTCACAAACAAATTATTTACTGTGAACATGGTATTTACGATCATCTAGAAAGTTTTCTACTATATATTTTATTACTAGACGTTTTTGGCTTATTTCTCCCCTTCTCTCTAAAAATTTCTTCATAGGTGAAGATTTAACAACAATTTGATATTAAAGCATGAGTAGTATTCCCTATTTATTTAAATAGACTTTTATTATGGTTCTTCAAGTAGAATCATTCGTCTAACATAACATATATATATATATATATATAATATATAGGAATAAATTGATATTTGTTTTATGTGAAACTGACATTGTAGGAAAATAACAACATGAAATTGTTTATCACCTTTGGTTGTGCATCTTTCTTTCTCCCATGCTATCCGTTGGTCAACAACCAACGGCTCTATAGTTCTTCATTAACAGTACACCAAGGAGTCTCGTTCTATTTTGAGGGAATCCGTTTCTCAATCAATCATGTCTCGATTAGGTAAATTCACTTATTTTACTCAGTTCTTATGGTTATGCCTTTTCTTTATTTTCTATATTTTCATATGCAATGATGGAGATGAATAATTGGATCAGTAAAATTTCAAAATTGTGGAACAACGATCCTAATTGTTTGAAAGATATTTTGAGAAAATGTTTTTAGCATTGGTGTCTCCTACATGTACTCTGCTTCATTCGAAGTCTCTCAATGACGTAAAATATGTTTTTACACCCTTCCAACAATACTAATATTATAAAGTTGTATCACCAAGAAATTTTGTTATGTCAGAGTATCTAGCAATAGCCACGTTTAATAAATTATCTCCTAACATTGTGATGTCAGCAATCAAATTAAAAAAAAAAAAAAAGAAACAATAATAATACGAATGTTAATCTCCTAACATTATGATGTCAACAATCAAATTGAAAAAAAAAAAAAAAACAGAGACAATAATAATTCGAATAAACAAAATAATGAACTCATGCAGCAAAAATTTCTTCCCACATGAACAACCGAACAACTGCCTAAAGAAAATGCCAAATCAATAACGTCACAATTTCACGTTATTATTTAGGCACGCCATGTGGCAAGTTGGTCCAGTGGTCTAATACTGATTGTATGGTCGTACGTATATATGTGTCGTTTGGTGAATGAGTTTGAGTTGAAAAAAATACAGTTTGAGTTGAAAATTTTTGTTGACTTTTCAGAAAAGACAAAAACTTTTTCAGAAAAAGACAAAAACAGAGATGAAAAAGTATTGGACCACTGAACAACCGAACAACTTCCTAAAGAAAATGCCAAATCATGAACGTCACAATTTCACATTTTTATTTCGGCACGCCATGTGGCAAGTTGGTCCAGTGGTCCGATACTGATTGTATGGTCGTACGTATATATGTGTCCATTTGATGAATGAGTTTGAGTTGAAAAAATACAGTTGAGTTGAAAATTTTTCTTGACTTTTCAGAAAAGACAAACTTTTTCAGAAAAAGACAAAAACAGAGATGAAAAAGTACAGTTTGAGTTAAATTGCCAAACGAGGCCGTATATATCTCGGACCTATAAAATTACGGTCTTATGTCCAAACATGTTTACAGGCATATGGCACTGAAATATTATTACTAGAATCAATAACAAAAATATTTAAAAAAAAAAGTAAAAAATAAAATCTAACAATAATTTTACATTTAAGTTAATTATGTTCTATGAGAACTAATAATATTCGTCACTACGTAATTATTCATTGTATTTGTTGATATATAAATCTAACATTACTTAAATATACATGGCTTGTATTTCCATGGGCCACAAATAATAATAATTATTGCTATAATAATAATAATAGTAATAATATTGTGTTTTAAGTATCTTAATTATAACTTGCAATCTTTTCTAGCATAAGCATAAATATTCATATAAATTACGCATCGTTTATTTTTGTTCTTCTTTTATGTCATGTATCTTTTATTTCTTGAATATACGAATATTGTATTTATTGATTATACCTCTTATATCTGATGTTCTTGAATTGAAGTTATGTAACGTCAAAGCAACATAAGTATTTTAAAATTACCCCAAAAAAAAAAAAAAGCAAACGAAATTAAATAAAATAGCTATAGTTAAGTGCTCTTCAAGATGAAAACTTATAGATGAGATAGTAAAGTAATTATTTGGGATTTGAATTATATATATACCACTATTTTAATTTATAATTTATTTATTTGTTTATTTGTTTTACAAATTTTAGTCTCACGTGTTTGGAGAGTCATAGTTGGTACTTAAGGAGGAGGAAAAAATTAAATGTTTTTATGTAGACGAATTTCGAAAAGAAAATTATGAGATACTATAATAAAGCCAAAATATAATCAAGAGCTATCCTGTGAATCATTTTGAAAAAATACTATTAGTCCAAATCCAATGTCAGTTGTAAATACTAATATGAAAAAAAGATAATATAAAACAAAGGTATTAGATTCATAGCAAAAAAAAAAAAAAAAGATATAAAACTATGAATCAACTAGTTATTACATGTACATACTAAAAAAATTACAAATATCATTTTATAAAGGTATTGAACATAAAATTATATAAATATATTGTGAACTTAAATCTCTTTGCTTATTTCTTTTTAGAGAGTTTGACCCTTTGTTTTTTTTTTTTTTTAAAGAATTTTCAAAGTCAATGACCAAATATATCCTCTCACTATGCGCGTGTTTAATCAGGAGAGGAATGAAGGAATATCACAAATATATATATATATATATATATTGCTGCTTTTTCCAAAATGCGAAACTTCATCATGAGACGGAGTCGTACGCAGATATATGCAATATCGAATATGCTTTGATGAAACCTGAAAAACAAGAAATGGTAATACATTGTAAAACCAACATAAATACTTCATTTTCTCTCCCTCTTTCTAATTCCATTATGAAAAGAAAATAGATGACTAAATATACTTGGATTTTGATATAAATTTTCTCGTAGAATGCAATTCATCAAATGATTTTTACAACTATTCTTATTCATAAAAATGACTTTTAAAAAAGGAATGGTTTTGATACATTTTATCTTTGAAAAATGATATGTGTCTTGATCAGGTTTAAATTCAAGAAACACTGCCCTTGATTTTAGCCCTAGACCCCACAGCCACTATTTTCTCGTCTCAAAACCGATCAAAATTCTCATGGATCAATATCATGATATCTTTTCTGGAAAAAGTCCGAGGATGAAAGATAGCAGTGTTGTTTATTTTTTCCATTACGCGTCTAAAAACACTATTTGAATATCTCATGCGTTATACTCATCTTTCATACTTTAAAAATTCAAAAAATTTTATAAGAGAAAACACTATAAAAATAGATTTAAACAATGAATATAACGCAAATATTCAAATATAGACGTGGCATGATATGTTAAAATAAAATAAAATTTTCGTTTAATTTTTTTTTTGTCAGGTCATGATCTGAAAGAAACTCTTGGGTGATTCTTATCCCATAATCAATTATTAGGATGGAGAAAGTGCCCATCCCCTACTTGAATATTGGACTATCTGTAAGTTTATGTTTATCCTCTTCGGTTCATGCATATAAATTATTAATACAATATTACACGTGGGATCTATTTCGGCCCTGTAAATGAAACATTAAAACATAGGCCCTAATAAAAATGCCATTTCATGACTAATATTAATGTTTCTAATTTTATGAAATTATTAGGTCAATGATTTGACAAAGAATCATAGTGGGGTCTTTTTTTACAAAAGAAAGAATCATAGTGGGGTCTTTTTTTTATAAAAGGTGCCATTGAGTCTTCAAAAGTGTTATTCAAGAGTTCAAGTAGTCATCAAGAACTTTTTTTTTTTTTTTTTTTTGACAAAGAGAATATATTGGAAAATGGAAAGGAAAGGATAATATAGCTGAAACGGTTTTAACTTACAACGGCCAAGAGCACTTTTACTATATATATTTTAAAATAATAAAGAGCACTTTTATTAAATTCAAAATAAACTAAAAAACGGACCGTTTCCTCTTTGTTAGATTCGAAAGATATATGGCCTTATTTGGTATTCCATCTGTCTCCTATTAAAATGTACTTTTTCATCTCAATTTTTATCTTTTTTCTGAAAAAGTTTGTCTTTTTTGAAAATTCAACAAAAATTTTCAACTCAAATTTAAAATTTTCGAACTCAACTTATTCACCAAACGAACCTATATAGTAAGATCTGGCCAGTGGTCACGACTCACGAGCCATATCAGATTTTCAGATTTAAATTAATATTTCATTCTTTTTTGAAAATACATTTCTTTATAAGAAAAACCATAAATGTATATATCCTTGCTTAAATATTGAAACATAATTAAGTCATAAATGTATCCTTGCTTAAAAAAATTATTATTTTGTTTTCTTTCCTAATGAGTAATGCCTAATCAAATCGTGAATTAGTACTTGTTTTTTAATGGGTTTTTAGGACTAATGTCCTTTAAATTTGTTATTTTTTGACAACTGACTCCTTAAACTTTTAATCTTAACAGTTTGCTTCCTAAATTTGCTAAATTATTGCAACATGCTCCTTTTAATTTATTTTCTGTTAGATTGGTTGCAAAACCACATATACCTCATGTGAAGACAAAAAATCTCATTTCTAAAAAAAAAAATTTACAAATCTAATACAAACCATAATGCATGTTTTCCCATTTCAAATATTCAATTTAATGTAAAATTAACTAAAAGTGGTACGTTTCAATATTTTAGTAAGTTTAAGGGGAAAATTGTTAAAATTAAAAGTTTAGTAGACAAATAGTTAAAAGATGATAAAGTTTAGGAGCATCAGTATTAAATAATCTTTTTTTTCTTTTAATTAATAACACATGATTCATTTTGTTTGGCCAAAAAATTATCACAAAAAGGTAGTTGTCATACACTATTATTATTTCATACATTAAAACACTTCTTTTGCTTTACCATCGATAGTGATAATGGTACGGCAGAGAGTAAATTTTATTTAGGTTTCTTATTGCTAATCTTCTAAAGATTTGGATGATGTAACACGCATGATTCCACCTTATGATATATATTATATGATATGAACTTTTTAAACCTTACACAGATTGCTGTTAAAGGCTAGAATCCTCTGTCATCTGCTTGTGTTTTTAATAGACTCATCTTATAAGATTAATTAGAGTCGGGAAGCACGTTTTCCCTTGTTTACATATATATATATATATATATTGTTACATACGTATAAAAAAAATAAACTACTTTTTTTTTTTGGGTTTTAAATTGGAAAAACCGAAAAAAAAAAAAATGACGTTGAGATTATCTGACAATTCACATGTATGTTATGGTATTGGCAACGTTTGTTATGAATTATCTTATTTTACATGCCGCCATCTAAGCCAATTCAAAAAAAGTTCACTTTTTTTAAGGAAATTTATTTTTCTACCCTTTCTAAAATTTAGTAAATTATTAATAAAATAATAAACTGAATGTTTTCCAGAAACATGGCGGGAAAGAACTTGAACTCTCCGCCGAGGTTGAGTTTGGTAATATTCTCCTCCACAAATCGCTTCTTAAAGCAAGCAATTATTCCACCCAACCACGAAACCCACACGCATTAAAACAATCGTACTTTACACAAACCCAGGGAACCAGTGTTAGAACTCTCTCTTCTTGTGCCTTCCAGAACAGGGGGGAAAAAGTGTTAGAAATTTTATTTTTATTTTTTAAAGCTTCTTCTGGAAATCCAGGATAGGACCATGAGTGGGGAAATAAAAGGGAAGGGCAGAAGAATTATTAATAAGAAAGCAAAAAGTGGTGAGTGCTCGCGATCAGAGATCTACACAAAAACAAAAGAACCGTCCCAGCATCTGAGTTGCCCTTATTAGCTACTCTCACTCAAAACAATATAAACATACATATATATGCGTGTCTGTATGTATATATCCAACATTACTTCCACCCATCATCCATTGAAGGGAAAAAAAAAAAAAGGAAGAAAGAAAGAAAGAAAGCAACCTTCACTATTCACTAATAGTTAAGCCCCTCCCCTCCAATTTCATTATGTATAAGTGATCCCCATACACTAGCATTAATTAAAAAAACAAAAACAAAAACTCATGGTATATATATCAAGAGCAAATGAACACCGGAGATACACTATCACCACAACAAATATACAAGAATAGTTAAAATGTCAATCTTCGATTTAATTTCACATGATTCGCATGAGTTCATAACTACTTAAACATGATGAGGCATGAAAAATTAAACCTAATCATGTTACTTACTTATTTTTAGTCCACATTTGATTGAATCTGAACCCTCTATTCTTTTAAATATATTTTAGTTCTTAGGTCTTCACGACTGCTGTCTGTCATACATTTAGAAATCTAGTCCATTACAAGTCCAATATTATTATTATTATTTTTTATCAAAAAGTACTAGAATGTGGGAATTCAAACTCTAATGTTGAGACCAAAAATACCTAAATTAATGAATTAGTTATTCCTTATAAGATTGTAAAAGTTGTCTATTTCCTTATAAGGATGGTTTGTCTTGACCATCAGATAGGTTCCGAGTAGAAACTTTAATATATACCAGTATTGAGGTATGACATTGGATATTGGACCTAAATGTTAATTGATTCGGTATAAAAATTCCATTTATAAGAATCAACCGAATCAATGACGCTTTGATTATCATCCTGCATTAATCTTAATCATGAAATAAATACTTGAGTTCGCATACATGACTTATGTATTTTGATCCATTAGGTGAGACACTGATAATTGATGGTCAATATACTTGTATTTTGGGTGTATGACTTATGGATGGAGAAATCAAAATTCATAGATATAGAATCCATATCTATCTTAACAATAATACATGTTATCTATTTAAAGGCATTATTCGGGAATTGAAAGATAATATAACAAGATCGTGGCCATTGTTTTACTTTGTGTTATCTAATGGTTTACCGATTATATGGCTTTACAATTGGTGATTCTTTCAAAGGAGAATAATGAAACTTTAAGTTAAAATAATTGAAAAGATAAAACGGAAAAAGTCCTTGATTCAATCATAGATAACATATGGGGATTAAGCAAGTGATGAATAAATCATGGAAGAAGCATTGCATTAGAGAGCTTTTGTAATATGGTATGTAAACGGGAATTCAGCTTCAGACTTTTAGTGGAATAGTCTTGAAGTTGATAATTGATGAATAATTAATTCGGGAATAATTTTTCACAATTATAGGAGCCTCTTTGTTACATCTTTCTATCGAGTCCCTCTACTAGCTCATATAGTTCACAAAGTGTCTTAGAATCTGTTCCGAATGAGATTGGTAAATTAAATGGAATTTAATAATGTCTACTAAGATATGGTACTCTCTAACATGCAATCCCGAAAGCATTGGACATGTGAAATTAATGTAGACAAATAATGTGATTTGTCTACATATGATTGGTTGTAAATAAAATAATTATTTGTTAATTATTTTGGTTAATTGAATTTTAGAAATAAGAGTATGTTTGAATTAATTGGAAAACAAAATTTTTCTCTCCTAATTAATAGTGCACGAATTTTAATGGATGAAGGGAAGAAGATTTTGTTTCAAAAATTGTTCAGATATATTCATAACATTAAATTATTAATTGATTTAACTAATGTAGCTTATTTGTTAGATTTTCTTTTCTTAAAAATTGGTGCATGATTTTTTTGGTGAAAAAGGAAATCTAAAATATTCTATTTATTTAAATTAATAAATATGGATAATGTTTGTGGAAGATATTTATTTAAATTCAAATAAGAGAATCTTATTTAAATTTAAAAGTTTAGAAAGAGTTTGAATTTAGATAGGATTAGGACCTTTTGATTAGTCTAGATTCTAGATTTAAATTTGAACCACTAATCAACCTCTACATTATATGAGGGACGAATTTTTGGAGCCTTTACCCTTGCAAAAAATGTGTACTAGGTTCAAAGAACCTAGCCCGAAATTTATATGATCATTTGGTTCAAAAGATTATCTAGAAAAATAATTATTAATTATTTTTCAAAATGAGATATTTTTGAAAAGGTTGGAATATTATATAAAGACTAAGGGTTCTTGAAAAAGCTAACAATCATTATACACTCAAAAAGGGACGGTTTTGGGAGAGAGAGAGAAAACGCCAAAACTAGGGTTTTTAGGCTTGAGAAAATTCGTCCTTCTTAGGTGTGAGAAAAAGAAAAAATTTATATTTAATCAAAACTATGAGAAAAGTTAAGCCGAGTGATATTTTTCATAGAAGGTTAACCGTTTCTCCTTTTGTAGTTTTGAAGAACTAACTTGGATCGAATTCTCAACGAGATATATCCGGATTGAGAAGGTGGGATCTAGACTTCAGAAAAATTACCAATCGCTTGGATTCATATTACGTGTGCCCACGTACACTCTAAGATATAGGGACTCGAGAATAATAGAGAAGACACGTTGGTCGACGCTTTAGTAATTCCGAAATCCAAGAAATAAGGTACATTTGATCATGTATTTAATTTATTGTTATATAAATAAGGTACATTTGATCAAGAGCTTTTTTTCTGAATCGACATAAAAATTTTAAAACATCCGCTGTGTTGTAACTCTGATATCGGATCTATTTTTTCCAACACTCCTTAATCCGAAATTAAAATAACATTAAAGAATAATCTAGAAAGTATTTCCTGTTTTTTAAACAGTTAGGTCTACATTTTTTTTTTCCGGATATCTAATGTTATTAAACATGTACTATAACTATAGCAGAGAGCCCCCTTTTGTTTTAATAGTTTGAAGTTAGAGCTAATTGTCAAAACTTCAAACTCCAAAAATAAAACATAGAGGGATTGCATTTTCAAATACAATATTTATCTACTTTTTCAAGACTTCTAAAGCAAATTGGAATGGATTCTTGGCCACAAATCAATATATTGCCCCCACCCAAGTGATCTTTTTATTTGTGATATCATTAGCATTGCACTTTTTTTGTTTTTTGTTTGTTTTTTTTCCTTTTTCTTTTTTCTTTTGCTTTTCATTTTTCTCTTTTTGTTATGACTAGACTAAATAATTGAGTTCTTTTTCTACCCTATTCGGCAAATTGTCCATTTGTCCAATCTTCACAAAGAAACTGGCCCAACCATGTTTTAAAAAGCAAAAAACTTTTCCAGCGTGAGCTAGCTATAACTAATAATCCGTGTACTTTCAGCCGCAAAATTTTGGTCGCAAACTAATCACCGTTGAAATTGGTGTAGGAAAATTAAAGTCGATAAGGTCTTGTATCAGGAATATACCTTTTTTTTTTTTTGTTAAATTTGATTAGAATTACATTAAAACAAAAAAGAAAAAAAAAACTGACAATTTCTTCTACGTTCATGATCAAAGAAAAATTGAAAACAAACGCCACGATTAATGCCTTTTTTTTTTTGTGATTTTTTTTTTTCAACACATACCAGATTAAATTCACTTTATCACTAATTTAATACCATTCAAGATAAGGTGAGGAAAACTATAAGCTCGAATTATATCATAAAATTTTTCATCAAACATCACCCTTCAAAATTCAAATGCTTGACTTTAACATCTTCTTATTGGTCTCTTGCATGCCAATTTGTTTTCCCACTTTCCTCTCCTTTTCTATGACAGTTAATAATTGTCCTTTCCCAAAAAAAATAATAATAATAATAATAATAAATATTAAAATGAATTTGGACATATGTACAGATCAATGCATCCATAGCTACCGCATTTAATCCAATAACACCCACTTGCATGGCCCATGCCTTTTACGACCGTTGGTATCTTGTTCACCATGTCTTAATTATTCCTAGACTTCTGTGAAAGAATATTATTCGACAACTTCTTTGAAGCTGACGTCTATTCTACCCTTAAAACTCTTGCAATGTTCTCCACACGGTTTCTTTCTTATAATTTGTAAGCAATTTCGACGAAACTGACTTTTACACGCCACAAACTCTATACATATATATATATATATATATATATATATATGTCAGATAAAAAATAAGAGGCTCTACCTCATCCTTCCGGAACCGGAGGACCACAGCTAGCTACAAGACTTTCAGATGATTTAACCTGCCTGAAGGAGATGTTTGGTCCTCTATGTCTATGTCTATATCTATTTGTTATAGAGATTGTAACATCTCTTGAAAGTTAAAAAAATAAAATTTTCCATATTGGAAAAATACGGACAAATCAAATGGTGTAATTAAAATTAACTACTTCGGATTAATCTTTGAAATAATTATGATCTAATGGTTAGAATTAAATAACTGTTGCCAACAGTTATATCTGTTGACCAATAAATATATTTGTTATAAGTGTTATATATTTTTAATGAAAAGACACATTTTAACCAAAAAAAAAAAAAGTATCTATTGTAACAGTTATACTTTTTCATTAACAAACATAATTTTGACTCCAAATAAAGTTCTAGACTGATATTAGATTTCACTTTTTTGAAACTGGTAACAAACATCAAGAGGCTCTACCACATTCTTCCATCACCGGAGGACCACAGCTAGCTACAAGACTTTCCGAGATAATTTAACCTGCCGGAAGGAAATATTGGGCCCACTATATCTATCCCGATATGCATGTATTATGGAGATTGTAATATCACTTTTTTAAAGTTGAAAACCACAAGTCCATGTTGGAAAAATACAAGCAAGCCGAATGGTTTAAGTAGAATTAAATGGTTTCAAATTTAATCTGGGAATCAGGGATGTTTGGACATACAATCTAAACCTTAAAATTACAATCTAATTTTTGTCTTTTTCCTTCAACTTCACTATTCACACAATTTTATAAATAACTTTA
Organism: Ficus microcarpa; assembly: GCA_025413485.1. Classification (NCBI taxonomy): domain Eukaryota; kingdom Viridiplantae; phylum Streptophyta; class Magnoliopsida; order Rosales; family Moraceae; genus Ficus; species Ficus microcarpa. The sequence continues at coordinate 12,215,614 of CM046386.1, read as the reverse complement.
AAAATCCATAACTGTGTATAGATAAGTTCAAATGAGATGTTTTTTTTTTCATTGTATAGAATTTTCAAATGAACGAAATAAGCTCCATATTGATATATATTTTTTCCGAACACATTTTAAGTTTTTACACTTTTTAACTCCAGCAATTTAAATGACTTGATAAATGTACAATTGAGTCAAACCCAAATTCTACAATTCAAACCTTAGCACCAAACACAGGGTTCGAAGGACCATATTTTTTACTTCAATTAAAACAAGGATGTGTTTAAGCTATTACGCGTTTCATTTTAAATATTTTTGTTTCCCCCACAATCGCCCAAGCCAATATTTCCACCTAACAGACCTGCAAGTATTAAATACATACTATGTGACAAATAAGTGGATTCCCTTCGATGATATCCTATTTATTCACAACAGGTTGTAATTGTTTTCTTTTTAAATATTTTCTCCAAATTCTCATCACTGGAGTCTAGAAAAGATACATCCGTAGACTTTTTTAAATACAAAAATGTTTAATGTGGATGTACTTACGTTCACAGACTAGAAAAATAGAAAAAGCTTACAAGTGAATAAGCACTATAAATTAGCTCCATGTATATACACATTGAGAGAACACATTTAGTGCCTCGACACAATAGATTTAAATTTAGAAAATATTCTAATCTAATCAAATCTCTTTAAAACGAGGAAATAACTACATTAGACGATTACCTTATAAATTGAAATTTCTAACTGCTAGTGATTTTAAAATTCAACTTTCCTTATGAGAAACTTGGCGTGTAAACATATATATATATATATATATATATATATATGAATATCTATGAGGGAGAGAGTAATAGCTAGCAACAATGTCGTTTTAGCTAAACATTCCTTTTTGATCACAAAATAACTAATTTCGAACTTATAGAGGATTTTGTAAAGATGGTTTCACTATTTCACTAAGTCTTGGGAGTGATTTATATCTTGGTGCACTTACCAACTCTTGTATCCATCCTTTCATTGAAAAAAAAAAAAAAAAAACTGTTTTTATTGATGTAATTTTTTTAACTAAATGCTTGTCAATTTGTTGTATTAACTACTCTTTTTTACATAAACAAAATTTTATTAAAAAAATAAAAGAAAATATCTTACAAACATAAATTTGTTGCATTGACTATGAAAAAAGCAAGGAAAAAAAATAATAAAAGATGAACAAATATGCTTTGATATTTGTGTTACGATATCAAATGTTATTAATTTATTTATCAAATTTTACTTGCCACTTAATGCATCTTGATTCCAACCAGTCACCATCAATCGAAAATTTATATCCTCAAAAGTACATCACAAATTCAGGTAAACAACATTTAGAAAATAAAAAAACTCGGCATCTGTATCTTCAATCCAAATTTAACAAATGACAATGAAGTCAATGTTTAAATTTAAAAAAAAAAAAAAAAGGTGTAAAATATAACTAAACAAATTCAAGACAATACGTTTGTTACTCATAGAAAACTTGATCTCTTCGTTCGTTAATCCATTGCATTATTGCCTATATGACGTCCAGATAGTGTCAGCAAGGTTCATGTTGCCCGGAAAATTAAATATTTAGGCCTCATTTGGCAAACCATCTCATCTCATCTCATCTCAAAATTTTTTTTGTCTTTTTCCCAAAAAGTTTTTGTCTTTTCCCAAAAAGTTTTTTGTCTTTTCTGAAAATTCAAAAAAATTTACTATTCCAACTTAAAAATCTCAACTCAAACTACTCTACCAAACTCCCCCTTAGTGCACAATATATGGATTGACTGTAGAAGACTAGATAGCGACTCCAATCGATTTCAAATTTGTCATGGGTTCTTTATTTTATTTTATTTTATTTTATTTTTTGGCTTCCGTGCAGCAGCGCTTCGGCTTTTGTTCCGGGATGCTATGGCACCACTTGTAAAGCGCTGCAACGGGCAATCTGCTGCTTTGTCAGTGGTGCTATGGCACCGTTGATCTGACACTGCATAGTTGCTTTGCCTCCTTATTTCCTCATTTTTCCGCCAAGAAACTTCGATTTCTATTTTTCCCAACAAAATAACAAAACAAGAAAAAAAAAACACATGAAAATACCTAAATCTAGCAAGTTTACGAAGTCAAAAGCATCTAATTAATCGGTACAAAACCAACTTATCAAAATCATTGGTTCTTGATACAAATTGACTGAAGATTTCACGCTCTACAATATGCGTCCCTCAACTGACTCAATTTGGTTGGTCGTGATGAAAATGTTGACTCCACTCAGACCTTCATAGTGCTACGGGATCTGTACTGTATTACGAATTTATTCTACTTTTGTCATGAAAAATAAACAGGAAAATATTATGAAAGGGTATGCAAAACTATCGACCTAATTTTATTATCATTTCACAATATTAGAACCGCCTTATTAAATTACAAAAAAAAAAGAATTTTTTATTAGGGTATGAAATAATAATTAGCCTATAAGATATAAATTTTTATCGTCTTCATTTTTTAATGAAACTCTGAGGAGTAAAAATTGTTTTCTAGAGTACTTTTTAGCGGTAAAAAAATTGGGAAAGGCTTCTTGTAAAAACTGTTCTTCCATCTTATAAAGGGCAAAGATTTTCGATCCTAAAGAAAGATAATTATATAAACTGTAGTTATATCACGTTATGCACAAAGATTTTTGGTGGTCCAAATTAAATAATACCGACTGTATGCTTCCAAAAATTGACGTATTCTTCTTGAAAAAAAATGGAAAAAATCAAAGAATGAAAAATATAAAATGTAAAATATAATTGATTAAAATATAAAACGTAAAAATGTTTAGAATTGTATTTTAATAAGGATATTTTATGCTCCACCAAAAAATTCTCCTCCATTTATTTCGCGATTGGCATTTGAAAATTTTGGCTGACCATTTTCTATTTTCTCTAGTACACATCAAAGAAAAGTAATTTGAAGATTAATTAAAACTTTTATTTATCATTAATTATGTACATGTACATATATATATATATATATATTAATTACTGCACAAAAATTTCTAGAAAAAAAGAGATTACTGTAGACATCATGGACTAATTATTTTCTTTGACATGATTGGAGATTTTTCTGAATATATATTCTGATTATGAGATTCATAAAAGTAATAATTTAATACTTTTCTTGAGGATATTCCTGGGACCAGCATTATTGTTCATAGTACTGTGAAGAAAGTACTGCGAAAGTGACTAGATAACATTTTTTTTTTTAAATTTTTGTCCTCCACATGGCTATCTGTTTCTAAAATAAACTCAAGAAATTGGCTTGTATATTTGCCTTCAATCTTTTTTTTTTTTTTTTCTCCCCCCGAGTCCAAACAAGCTACGTACTCCATCACATGCATGCTCGAATTATTTGGGAAAAAAGGATGATAAACAAAGTAATTAATCCTGGGACCACCCATATCAATGCGAGTTTTCTCTGATTAGGAGAGAGAGTTTTTTTTTTTTTTTTTCCTAGTTTTATTAAATTTTCTAATTCATCAATTGAAGGAAAGAGCTATAGCTTGAGCTACTGATAGGTTAACAATCTTTTAGTCACACCATCAAATTGGTGTAAAAGTTTGAATATTTTTCTTCTTCTACTACTTCGTGTACAAATTCAAGATTTAATATATAAATCTCACCCTAAGGTTATATATCCAATCGTCTTGTGATAGTGGGGGTGAAACTAAACTTATTTTCTAAATAGAATTAGATCAGATCATTTCAGTTTTATTGATACAGTTAAAGTTTATATTATAAAGAAAAGGGACGAGGAACTCATTAATGATCTTAATAAATTCTCTTTTTATGATAGAAGAAAGAAGTTATACTGTTTCAGACAAGATCAAGGCAATTATACATTAATAAATTACACTTGCTGTTATGCCATGGACGAGGCAACTTATCCTTATCCAAAAGGGAAACCTATCACCAACAAGAGAAGACGTCGAGGATACTCCCTATAGCCGGAATGCGTGACGTCATAGAAGGTGACAAATAAGCCATCTCATGCATCCTAAAATCACGTACAGTTGTTGAGGATTACTCACGATTGTCAGTTCAAGCCTCGGAATCATAGGGTGTTACTAAGATACATGTCAAACATATATATATATATATATATATATATGGGATAATCAGAATGTAATTGTTATATAAGTACGTATTTGGGTTATAAATATATGAAGAACCCCTCAAAAGAGGGGTTACATTCACTAATTGTGCTCTGGAAGAAAATATAGTGAAAACCCTCACGGGACAAAGAGGATGTAGCCAAATTTCAGACGAACCTTTATAAATCTTTGTGCTGTTTGCTTTCTGATTCATATTTACGCTGGAGAAAAACAAGAGTAACGTGGTGAGAGAAACTTTGAGTAGGTGATTTTATATCGTCAACACTTGCTCAGCATAAAGGGAATTAGATAGGTTTTGTATTGATAAACGGATTGTGTAAAACTCATTTTCAAAAACCATTTTAAAAATAGATGGAGACCTGTTTATGTATAAACATTATGGTATGTTCAGTTACTGAGACAAATTCAACTATTAACATATATGTATATGTAGTGCTTCTACATTATGATCAAGCCAATAGTTCTAAGCTAGCCTATGCGCAAACAATATTAAGAAAGTACTAGATATTTTACGTAACAATATTAAGAAAGTACTAGATATTTTAAGTATTCTTTTCGTCACATGTTGAGCGTTGTCAATTTTAGTTGGCGTGTGATGAAATTTGGGTCAAAATGAATAACTCAAAAATCCACATTAACAGCCCCCTCCAACCCAAAAAAAAAACACACACACACACGCACGCACGCACACACACGCCAATGCCCGAAATTGATGAAACTAAAACGTGAGTTTTGGTAATGGCGACAAGCATTGACGAGATTAATAAATTAAAAACAGAAAATGCCATGTGACTAGTCCATACTTGTTTGATAAGTGATAGCTTACCAAATTAATTTGATTCCCCACATGAACCTAACTTTTCAAATTAATAACAAGCAATAGAAAAAAAGAAGAAATTATATTGATTGAGCAATGCTAATCTGATCCACATTTGTTCAGCACGTACGTCTCCTACGTATATAGTTAGTTAATTAATTGTGTGTACAACCTTTTTTCTTTTGTTTTGTTTTTGTTTTTTTTTTTTTTTAATTTACATTTCAAATAATGCATACTGTTTGTGATATACAACAATACCATATGGTATATTGAGTTCAAAAGGGCAATGCCGACACAAAATCATCCAAATTGTTTGTCAAAGGCCTCTTTAGATTAAATCAAAATTAATATTAGATTAAAAGTTTGAGAAATTGCAACAAATAGACTATTTAAAAAAAATTGCTTAGAGTAAATAGTATATTTTAAAAATGGTTGAGGTAAATAGTATATTTATGGTAAATTAATTATTTACGAGAATTTTTTAAGATAATTATATCATAAATATGCTTTGTCTAAATTATTTATTATAAATATGATATTTGCTACAAACAATAATACTTTTATGATAATTTTATCGCGAATAATGTTTCACAAACAAATTATTTACTGTGAACATGGTATTTACGATCATCTAGAAAGTTTTCTACTATATATTTTATTACTAGACGTTTTTGGCTTATTTCTCCCCTTCTCTCTAAAAATTTCTTCATAGGTGAAGATTTAACAACAATTTGATATTAAAGCATAAGTAGTATTCCCTATTTATTTAAATAGACTTTTATTATGGTTCTTCAAGTAGAATCATACGTCTAACATAACATATATATATATATATATATATATATAGGAATAAATTGATATTTGTTTTATGTGAAACTGACATTGTAGGAAAATAACAACACGAAATTGTTTATCACCTTTGTTTGTGCATCTTTCTTTCTCCCAAGCTATCCGTTGGTCAACAACCAACGGCTCTATAGTTCTTCATTAACAGTACACCAAGGAGTCTCGTTCTATTTTGAGGGAATCCGTTTCTCAATCAATCATGTCTCGATTAGGTAAATTCACTTATTTTACTCAGTTCTTATGGTTATGCCTTTTCTTTCTTTATTTTCTATATTTTCATATGCAATAATGGAGATGGAATAATCGGTGTCTCCTACATGTATTCTGCTTCATTCGAAGTCTCTCAATGGCGTAAAATATGTTTTTACACCCTTCCAACAATACTAATATTATAAAGTTGTATCACGTACCAAGAAATTTTCTTATGTCAGAGTATCTAGCAATAGCCACGTTTAATAAATTATCTCCTAACATTGTGATGTCAGCAATCAAATTAAAAAAAAAAAAAAAAGAAACAATAATAATACGAATGTTAATCTCCTAACATTATGATGTCAACAATCAAATTGAAAAAAAAAAAAAAATAGAGACAATAATAATTCGAATAAACAAAATAATGAACTCATGCAGCAAAAATTTCTTCCCCACATGAACAACCGAACAACTTCCTAAAGAAAATGCCAAATCAATAACGTCACAATTTCACGTTATTATTTCGGCACGCCATGTGGCAAGTTGGTCCAGTGGTCTAATACTGATTGTATGGTCGTACGTATATATGTGACCGTTTGGTGAATGAGTTTGAGTTGAAAAAATATAGTTTGAGTTGAAAATTTTTGTTGACTTTTCAGAAAAGACAAAAACTTTTTCAGAAAAAGACAAAAACAGAGATGAAAAAGTATTGGACCACTGAACAACCCAACAACTTCCTAAAGAAAATGCCAAATCATGAACGTCACAATTTCACGTTATTATTTCGGCACGCCATGTGGCAAGTTGGTCCAGTGGTCCAATACTGATTGTATGGTCGTACGTATATATGTATCCATTTGGTGAATGAGTTTGAGTTGAAAAAGTACAGTTTTAGTTGAAAATTTTTGTTAACTTTTCAGAAAAGACAAACTTTTTCAGAAAAAGACAAAAACAGAGATGAAAAAAATACAGTTTGAGTTAAATTGCCAAACGAGGCCGTATATATCTCGGACCAATAAAATTACAGTCTTATGTCCAAACATGTTTACAGGCATATGGCACTGAAATATTATTACTAGAATCAATAACAAAAATATTAAAAAAAAAGGTAAAAAATAAAATCTAACAATAATTTCACATTTAAGTTAATGTTCTATCAGAACTAATAATATTCGTCACTACGTAATTATTCATTGTATTTGTTGATGTATAAATCTAACATTACTTAAATATACATGGCTTGTATTTCCACGGGCCACAAATAATAATAATTATTGCTATAATAATAATAATAGTAATAATATTGTGTTTAAGTATCTTAATTATAACTCGCAATCTTTTCTAGCATAAACATAAATATTCATATAAATTACGCATCGTTTATTTTCGTTCTTCTTTTATGTCATGTATCTTTTATTTCTTGAATATACGAATATTGTATTTATTGATTATACCTCTTCTATCTGATGTTCTTGAATTGAAGTTATGTAACGTCAAAGCAACATAAGTATTTTAAAATTACCCCAAAAAAAAAAAAAAAGCAAACGAAATTAAATAAAATAGCTATAGTTAAGTGCTCTTCAAGATGAAAACTTATAGATGAGATAGTAAAGTAATTATTTGGGATTTGAATTATATATATACCACTATTTTAATTTATAATTTATTTATTTGTTTATTTGTTTTACAAATTTTAGTCTCACGTGTTTGGAGAGTCATAGTTGTACTTAAGGAGGAGGAAAAAATTAAATGTTTTTATGTAGACGAATTTCGAAAAGAAAATTATGAGATACTATAATAAAGCCAAAATATAATCAAGAGCTATCCTGTGAATCATTTTGAAAAAATACTATTAGTCCAAATCCAATGTCAGTTGTAAATACTAATATGAAAAAAAGATAATATAAAACAAAGGTATTAGATTCATAGCAAAAAAAAAAAAAAAAAAGATATAAAACTATGAATCAACTAGTTATTACATGTACATACTAAAAAAATTATAAATATCATTTTATAAAGGTATTGAACATAAAATTATATAAATATATTGTGAACTTAAATCTCTTTGCTTATTTCTTTTTAGAGAGTTTGACCCTTTGTTTTTTTTTTTTTTTTTAAAGAATTTTCAAAGTCAATGACCAAATATATCCTCTCACTATGGGCGTGTTTAATCAGGAGAGGAATGAAGGAATATCACAAAATATATATATATATATATATATATATATATATATATATTGCTGCTTTTTCCAAAATGCGAAACTTCATCATGAGACGGAGTCGTACGCAGATATATGTAATATCGAATATGCTTTGATGAAACCTGAAAAACAAGAAATGGTAATACAATGTAAAACCAAAATACATACTTCATTTTCTCTCCCTCTTTCTAATTCCATTATGAAAAGAAAATAGATGACTAAATATACTTGGATTTTGATATAAATTTGCTCGTAGAATGCAATTCATCAAATGATTTTTACAACTATTCTTATTCATAAAAATGACTTTTAAAAAAGGAATGGTTTTGATACATTTTATCTTTGAAAAATGATATGTGTCTTGATCAGGTTTAAATTCAAGAAACACTGCCCTTGATTTTAGCCCTAGACCCACAGCCACTATTTTCTCGTCTCAAAACCGATCAAAATTCTCATGGATCAATATCATGATATATTTTCTGGAAAAAGTCCGAGGATGAAAGATAGCAGTGTTGTTTATTTTTTCCATTACGCGTCTAAAAACACTATTTGAATATCTCATGCGTTATACTCATCTTTCATACTTTAAAAATTCAAAAATTTTTATAAGAGAAAACACTATAAAAATAGGTTTACACAATGAATACAACGCAAATATTCAAATATAGACGTGGCATGATATGTTAAAACAAAATAAAATTTTCGTTTAATTTTTTTTTTTGTCAGGTCATGATCTGAAAGAAACTCTTGGGTGATGCTTATCCCATAATCAATTATTTGGATGGAGAAAGTGCCCGTCCCCTACTTGAATATTGGACTATCTGTAAGTTTATGTTTATCCTCTTCGGTTCATGCATATAAATTATTAATACAATATTACACGTGGGATCTATTTCGGCCCTGTAAATAAAACATTAAAACATAGGCCCTAATAAAAATGCCATTTCATGACTAATATTAATGTTTCTAATTTTATGAAATTATTAGGTCAATGATTTGACAAAGAATCATAGTGGGGTCTTTTTTTACAAAAGAAAGAATCATAGTGGGGTCTTTTTTTCATAAAAGGTGCCATTGAGTCTTCAAAAGTGTTATTCAAGAGTTCAAGTAGTCATCAAGAACTTTTTTTTTTTTTTTTTGACAAAGAGAATATATTGGAAAATGGAAAGGAAAGGATAATATAGCTGAAACGGTTTTAACTTACAACGGCCAAGAGCACTTTTACTATATATATTTTAAAATAATAAAGAGCACTTTTATTAAATTCAAATAAACTAAAAAACGGACCGTTTCCTCTTTGTTAGATTTGAAAGATATATAGGCTTCTTTGGTATCACTCAACCTCACTCAATTTTTTTTTTTTTTTTTTTTTTTTTTTTTTTTTTTTTTTTTTTGATTCAATTTACTATTCTTAATCTCAAAACTATTTAAATTTATGGCCTTATTTGGTATTCCATCTCGTCTCCAATTAAAATGTACTTTTTAATCTCAATTTTTATCTTTTTTCTGAAAAAGTTTTTGTCTTTTTTGAAAATTCAACAAAAATTTTCAACTCAAATTTAAAATTTTCGAGCTCAACTTATTCACCAAACGAACCCATATAGTAAGATCTGGCCAGTGGTCACGACTCACGAGCCATATCAGATTTTCAGATTTAAATTAATATTTCATTCTTTTTTGAAAATACATTTCTTTATAAGAAAAACCATAAATGTATATATCCTTGCTTAAATATTGAAACATAATTAAGTCATAAATGTATCCTTGCTTAAAAAAATTATTACTTTGTTTTCTTTCCTAATGAGTAATGCCTAATCAAATCGTGAATTAGTACTTGTTTTTTAATGGGTTTTTAGGACTAATGTCCTTTAAATTTGTCATTTTTTGACAACTGACTCCTTATAAACTTTTAATCTTAACAGTTTGCTTCCTAAATTTGCTAAATTATTGCAACATGCTCCTTTTAATTTATTTTCTGTTAGATTGGTTGCAAAACCACATATACCTCATGTGAAGACAAAAAATCTCATTTCCGAAAAAAAATTTACAAATCTAATACAAACCCTAATGCATGTTTTCCCATTTCAAATATTCAATTTAATGTAAAATTAACTAAAAGTGGTACGTTTCAACATTTTAGTAAGTTTAAGGGGAAAATTGTTAAAATCAAAAGTTTAGTAGACAAATAGTTAAAAGATGATAAAGTTTAGGAGCATCAGTATTAAATACTCTTTTTTTTTTTCTTTTAATTAATAACACATGATTCATTTTGTTTGGCCAAAAAATTATCACAAAAAGGTAGTTGTCATACACTATTATTATTTCATACATTAAAACACTTCTTTTGCTTTACCATCGATAGTGATAATGGTACGGCAGAGAGTAAATTTTATTTAGGTTTCTTATTGCTAATCTTCTAAAGATTTGGATGATGTAACACGCATGATTCCACCTTATGATATATATTATATGATATGAACTTTTTAAACCTTACACAGATTGCTGTTAAAGGCTAGAATCCTCTGTCATCTGCTTGTGTTTTTAATAGACTCATCTTATAAGATTAATTAGAGTCGGGAAGCACGTTTTCCCTTGTTTACATATCTATATATATATATATATATATATATTGTTACATACGTATAAAAAAATAAACTACCTTTTTTTTGGATTTTAAATTGGAAAAACCAAAAAAAAAAGAATGACGTTGAGATTATCTGACAATTCACATGTATATTATGGCATTGGTAACGTTTGTTATGAATTATCTTATTTTACATGCCGCCATCTAAGCCAATTAAAAAAAAGTTCACTTTTTTTAAGAAAATTTATTTTTCTACCCTTTCTAAAATTTAGTAAATTATTAATAAAATAATAAACTGAATGTTTTCCAGAAACATGGCGGGAAAGAACTTGAACTCTCCGCCGAGGTTGAGTTTGGTAATATTCTCCTCCACAAATTGCTTCTTAAAGCAATTATTCCTTTAAGCAATTATTCCACCCAAACCCAACCACGAAACCCACACGCATTAAAACAATCGTACTTTACACAAACCCAGGGGTATTTCAGTAACACCACTCAAAGTCAAGGCCAAAGAGCTTATTCTCTACTCGGCTCTCCACTGTAAGATACGCTATACCGCTGTAGAGAATTCCCTTCTACCCGCGCATTCGTTGAATAAGACAAAACAACCGTCTCGCATCCACACAAATTTAAAAAAAAAATTATATATATATATATCTAATAAGAAAACAGGAACACGTGGGTGACCGCCGTTACGAGAGACGTCACTGTAGCGGAAGGAAACACTGATTGGCGAAAATGTCGGGCACGTGACGTGTCTGTTTGAAAATCTAACGGCGTTAACGTTTCCACACGGCTTTATATATAGAACTGTGAAAGAGTGCTCTAGTTTACGTAAAGACCGTTTTTTCTCTCTCTCTCTTTCCATTGATTTTCTCTCTCTAAATTTTCTGTTTCTTTTCTTCCAACCAATTCGTGGTTGAGAACATTTCTCACCTGAAAGAGTCGGAATCAAATATCGAATTATAAGAGAACGAATTTTTTTTTTTTTTGGGATTTCGAAGAGTAATATGTGAGATTTTTGTGGTAGTCGGAAATGTGGCCCGAGATAGAGAGGGATTCCGGCGAGATTTCGTCGGCGGCCGATAGGAACCTGTTCGGGAAGTACGAGCTGGGGAAGCTGCTCGGCCGGGGAGCATTCGCGAAGGTGTACCACGCGAGGAACGTGGGGACGGGGCAGAGCGTGGCGATCAAGGCGGTGAGCAAGCAGAAGTTGGCGAAAGGGGGTTCGCGGCGCAGGTTAAGCGGGAGATATCTATCATGCGCAGGCTGAGCCACCCGAACGTGGTGAAGCTTATGGAGGTCCTGGCCACCAAAACCAAGATCTACTTCGTCATGGAGTACGCCAAGGGCGGTGAGCTCTTCGGCAAGGTCGCGAAAGGGCGGTTCAGCGAGGATCTCAGCCGTCGGTACTTCCAGCAGCTTATCTCCGCCGTCGGATACTGCCACTCCCAAGGCGTCTTCCACCGCGATCTGAAGCCGGAGAATCTCCTCCTCGACGAGAATTGGGACCTCAAGGTCTCCGATTTTGGCCTCAGCGCCGTCTCCGACCAGATCCAACCCGACGGACTCCTCCACACTCTCTGCGGCACTCCTGCCTACGTGGCGCCGGAGATTCTCGCCAAGAAAGGCTACGACGGCGCCAAGGTCGACGTCTGGACATGTGGTATCATCCTATTTGTCCTTAACGCCGGTTACCTTCCGTTCAACGACCCAAACCTTATGGCCATGTACCGCAAAATCTACCAAGGAGAGTTCCGCTTCCCGAAATGGACATCGTCGGAGCTCCGCCGGTTCATCTCCCGCCTCCTCGACGTCAATCCCGAGAGCAGGATCACGGTCGATCAAATCCTCCGCGATCCGTGGTTCCGAAAAGGCTACAAGGAGAGGAAATCCGACAGCCACAATCTCGAAATCAACACCGTCGATGATTCCGATCAGAACAAGAGCTTGAACGCGTTCGACATAATCTCTCTCTCGTCCGGTTTCAACCTCTCCGGTCTGTTCACGGAGTCCGGAGTCGCGGAGTCCGAGGAGAGGTTCGTGTCGGCGGAGACGGCGGAGAGAATAATTGGGAGAGTCGAGGAGGCGGCGAAAGCCGAGAGCTTGACGGTCACGAAGAAGGCCATCGACCGGCGGGCCAAGCTCGAGGGGCATAATGGGGATTTCGTAGCCTTCGTGGAGGTTCACCGGTTAACGGAGAAACTGGTTCTCGTTGAGGTTAAGCAGAAGGAGAGAGAGGTCATAAATGGAGGCTTGCAAATTTGGAAAGATAAGCTGAGGCCGATGCTTCTCGGGTTGGTGTTCCAACCGGAAGGGTCGGTCTCCGGTAACTTATAATTGCCCGAGAGAATGAAGTTGTATTGTTGTCCTGATTATAATTTGTAAACTAATAATAATTTATTTTCCGCTAGTCGTGAATTAAATTTGACGAATGTTACCGGGTTAAGTATATATAAGTTTTTTTTTTCCCGGAGTTGTAAACTTTATATTATGAAAAAGAAAAAAAAAAATTCTTGAATTTACCTGTAAATATTGTGTACTTTTTTCGTTACGCGATAAATGCGTGTACTTTATGATGATTGTAAGCCAAGTAAATTTTTTCTCTCCAATCTGAGAATTTTTCTTTTCTTCTCCTCTATAAATTGGATAATATTTCCGAACATGATAAGATAAAATTGATGTCTATTATAAAATTAGATATGAAATTATGGTTAGAAGACAAATGTATGTAAAGTAAGTTTTCTCACTCAAACCTGAGAATTTTTCTTTTATTCTCCTATATAAATTGGAAAATGTTTGGGAACATAAAGATAAAATTGATGTCCACAAATGCTTTCTTTTTCTTATCCTATAATTATGTGGAGGCCCCATAAAAGGGGACATCATAGATGCCCGAATTACCATCTTGTCAGAAGTGAGGAAAAGAAGAACAAAAGTGAAAAAGTAAACATAAGGTTGCGGCGACACGAGTCCCATGCTAAAAGTATGATATGCACCAACCGGGAAAGAAGGTTATAAGATCAGTTATTGATATGTGTCCTTTTAGTATCTAAAGTTTTAATTAATCCAACCTAATGTCTAGACAAGATAAAATAATTGTTGACAATAGTAATCTACTAACTCAAAATGTCCTCACAAGATTGCATTTAAGATTTGCTCTCCCATTAAATCAAGTAAGAAAATGATGAACATAGACAAATTTTTTAGACGTTCGTCTTCATGGAGACTACCTCATCTTTGCATCCGGGGGCATTTTCACGTTTATTCTAGAAAGTGTAAAAGTGTTTTTTACAGGAAGAGAATCTTGTACTCTCATGCGACTTCAATACATTAAATACCCATGCCCATTTCTACAAAATGGTTACTCTTCCTTGTATCTTAACCGGTTAACCCTCCTTTGACATGTGTTATTAGCCATCCCACGTCTTGGTGCACCAATTGCCACTCAATGATGCTTCTCCCAGATATCTTGGAGTAGCGGATTGCAGTTAACTTATTTGAGAGTGTTCACCACTCTGTGTTGACTCAATCTTTATTGAGGCCAGTTGTTTTGACCACCAAATCAAGTTCTAACAGTTTAAGCGATCACTCGACGTATATTGATAACTGGCTCTAGATGAAGTCCTCAACGTTGACCTGGTCACCTATGTAGCTTACTGATGTTGAGGTGAATATCAGCTTGACAGTAGTGCAACAACTAACAATAATTATAACAAATTAACAATGTTAATAATAGTATGGTAATCAAGTCCTCCTTTTATTACCTAAGAGATCATCTACCATTCAAAAGGAGGCTGATTGATAAGCACTTCATAATTTGAACGTGATATCCATGTGAATGATTATTCCAGGCACAATGTAAATGCATATATATATGTTTTACATATAAACAGATATATACTCACTACTATTGTGGTGGGCAAAGAAGCATAAAGAAGTTCATTTAAGATTTCATCATGCTTTTAATACAAGTTTAATTCTGTAGCATCACTTATATTCAAATTTATTTCTTATCTGTCTTACCTGTATCGATAGCGAGAGTGTATTTTTGATGTCCAGTGTCCCCATTAAGATTTAACTTCAAGATTTGACTTATTACACTACTACAGAATGTGGATACCACGACGGTTTTTAACCGTCGTGGTAACATTTCCACGACGGTTTTCTAACTGTCGTGGAATCCAGAGTCGTGAAATGTTTTTAGATTCCACAACGGTTTTTTAACCGTCGTGGAATGGGCAAAAATAAAACCTAAATATGGACATTTAAGAATATACCACGACGGTTTTCTTTCTCAAGGAAACCGTCGTGGTAGGTAAAAAAAAAAAAAGAAAAAAAAATTTGCGAATTCGTTTCATTTTCCCAAAAACATTTAAATCACAAAATCAACACTTTTTTCCAAAAAATTCCCAAATCCGTGCCTTACTCAACCAATTTAATTCAATCTAAAACACAACTACAATGAACAATCACCGAAAATGTAGGAGACGGATTTTGACAATTTTGGACAGAATATTCCTAACTCAACAATCTACAAAATCAACATTTTGGACGGAACATTTTATCAATAACCACAATCAACAAAATTAACATTTTGGACGAAAAATTCCCAATAACCACAATCAACAAAATTAACATTTTGGACGAAAAATTCCCAAATCCGTGCATTACCCAGGCAATATACATTATAACTTACCGGCTTGTCGAGTGTGGGTACGGGCGGAGTGCGGCGAGAGAGAGAGGGAAAGCCGCGTGAGTTCCTTGGTGGACCTGTCGGAGAATGGAGGAGGCTGCGTGAGTGGTGGTGGAGGCCGTCGGAGAATAGAGCCAAGAAAAAAATTTGAGAGGTGAGATAGAGAGAGTTTTTGGAGATTTTAAATAGGGAGGGAGCGAAGAGAGAGAAATAGAGGGAGGAAATTGGGCGACTTTGGGTATGGAGTTAGAGTGTGTATTTTTTTGGGTTTTAATACACGCTCCAAAAAATTGAATTTAATTCAAAAATTTTCAAAATTCCCACTTTAGTACCTACCACGACGGTTATTTGGGAAAACCGTCGTGGTATGTTTAACCGTCGTGGTATGTTTACATACCACGACGGTTTTCCCCAAAAACCGTCGTGGTAGAGTCCAAAAATTTTAAAAAGAAAATTTTGTGAAAAAAGACCCTTCCACGACCGTTTTTTTAAAAAACCGTCGTGGAAAATGCGACAAAAACACGGAGCGGAACAGAGTTTCCAAAAACCGTCGTGAAAGGAAGCTAAAAAAAAAATTTTTTTTTAAAGCTTCCACGACGGTAAAAAACCGAAGCTTCCACGACGGTCAAAAAACCGTCGTGGAAGGTTAAAAAAAAAAAAATTTTGTTTTTTTTTTTTAAAGCTTCCACGACGGTTTTTTGACCGTTGTGGAAGCCGTGGAAGCCGAAGCTTCCACGACGGTCAAAAAACTGTCGTAGAAGCTTAAAAAAAAATTTTTTTTGTTTTTTTTTTGTTTTTAGCTTCCATGACGGTTTTTAATAACCGTCGTGGAAGCTATGGCTTCTACAACGGTTTTCGGAAACTCTGTTCCGCTCCGTATTTTTGCCGCATTTTCCACGATGGTTTTTTAAAAAACGATCGTGGAAATTCCGTCTTAAAATTCACATTTTGTAGTAGTGTTATTTTATATGTATTCTTATATTGGATCTCTTACCACTATTCCTTTGTTATTTAGCATAAAATATATTTACGTAAACGTTAAGAAATACTCCAAAAGACACTAATCGATGTAATTGCAAGCACCGAAATTGACCTGACCTAAATTAATCACATGCGGAACAAGAGTTCATTATACATATGTGTGTGTGTGTGTAGGAATCCACTAACCTTTTGTTCATAAACTAAAACATATAAACATGAAAATGATGCTAAAGAAGAAATTCATGTGACATGTGTGTGCCACTTAAGTTTCTTGCCAGTCCCCACAACAGTCGTGTCCAATTGTTATATTTATCATTTGAAAAAGAATATATTTTATATAAATTAGTGACCACAATAATTGTTTAATGTGCTCGTGAAAAGCCACAAAAAGCACGAAAAATTGAATTGCAAAAAAAAAAAAAAAAAGTACTATATGATTTGTTGCTACAAACAATAGAGGAGGAAACTGAAAAATTTTATGGCAAGTAAAAAAAAAAAAAATTCATATATTCACCAGTTTATTTGTATATATTGCGTATACATTATTATACAATATAAGATCACATATATTCTAACCTAATATATTCGAACATTCATATTCACGTTTCCTTAAAAGCAATCCGAATTATCGTTTATGACTTTTTTTTTTTTTTTTTGGTAAATGAATGATTATGCCAAAATATTGAAGAAATATAAAAATAATTGGTGATCATAAATAAGCGGAGGTCATTATCAGGAATTGCCAGATCACATCCACATATTAAATTAATGTTGTCAAAAAAAAATGGTATGCTCTTGTATCATATGCATGTGGACAAAATAGAGGACCCCATTGTCAATTATTCTTATAGTTCCAATTATTCCTGTACTCTTTTATCACATTCATCCAACAACCACTTCTTTTTCAACAAGTGATTTAACATATGTAAATACCATACAAATTCGTGGCTGATAAGAGAAATGTCATATGTCACTATATACATAACGTTAAACATCACAATTATATATATATATATATATATATAAGACTATATGTGGATTTAGTATATTGCGGGACTAATTCTTTATTAATGTATGGTATTAAATACCATTGAAACTAGCTATATATCACCGTGGTGTTCAATTACTATGGCTAATGAGTAACCGTATCCTCACGTTTAAACAAATTAATTAACAACTAATACAGCCTAGTATGATTCGGATTAGACAATGATTTGCCTCTAAGTAAGGGAGAAGATATGAAATATAATTATATTAATTGTATATTACTGGCAGATCAATTGATATGGTAGGTTTGGAGATACCCTGATCATTTTAAATTCTATAAGCTTTGTCCTGCAAGCTTCTGACACCAATAGTTGTGAGTAAATAATCTTAGAATCAGTACTATTTTATCAGTTTTTATACCAAATCAAATTTTGTCGGCGGATGACCTGATTCACTTTGCTTTAAGATATTTTATGTATACGTACATATATATATATATAATATATATATATATATAAATATAAGGTATTGATTAACGATGTCTCTCAAACTTATCATCTTTTAACAATTTCCCTCCTAAAGTTTTAGTTTTGACAGTATAGCCTCTAAAGTTGCCAAATTAATGTAATGTATCTATGAATTAATGTTCTATTAAATTAGTCATGAAAAACCCACGTCGTCTCATGTGAAGATAAAAAACTAAATTTCTGATAAAAAATTTCCAGATCTAATACACTAATGCTAATCTTTCAAGTTTATACATTCAATATAAATTTTACTATGAGAGGTACATTTTAACAATTTAACAAGTTAAGAGTGTTAAAAGATAACAAATTTAGAAATATCATCGAGGGCATGTTTGGGTCATGCTTGGAGATGGTATTTTGGAGGTTAGAAATAGTTTGAGTTTTGGAAATGTACATTTGATAAAACTTAACTGTTTGGAATGAAAAGTATAAAAACTTGAAATGTGTTTGAAAAAAAAAAAAACAATATGGATATTTTTTCGTTACTCTCGAAATTCTATACTATTTGAAAAAAAAAAACTTAAAATGATAAAGTTATGGATTTTTAAAATTTGAGTTTTTTTGAAATTGTTTGAAAAAATAAACAGTAAAATTGGAGAAAAATGTCCCAAAAACAAAAATGGAAAACACTTTTCCAATATGACTCCAAACGAGACCTGAATATCTTATATATACATAATTGCGATCCGTAGCCCATATTTCGATGATGCTTCCCATATACATACAAATATATATATATATATATATTAATGGTATCGCAATATTTTTTTGGAAGCTGTTACAATTGCCTTCATTATAATAAAAGATATCATCATCAAAACATGCTCAATTTCCAAAAAATTTTCTGACTCCAAACATGCGTGTTGGATTCTTTTGCTTTAAATACAACATAAAACTTTGAATATATATCTATAGTTTTCTTTATAAATCAGGCATTAAAGCTGATTCCACTTGAACTTTTGATATATAAACATATACACCTATATATATATATATATCCTTTTATGTAGATATTTATATTTTAAAAAAAGTAGGTTTTAAAACTGACCTTAAGACGAAACAAATATCTTGGATATTAAGATTATGGCAAGAGCCGATCCACATGGGCCATATATATATAATATAATATAATATATATGTATATCATCACCTTCGCCGTCCAGAAAGATATCTGCATATCGTCAAGATATATCTTTTATAACTCCGCATGCAAGCCACAAATGTACAGTAAATATGATTGAAATGTAAGGGGTAAGTTAGATAATATGAATAGAACTTTTATTATATTAACGAAATTATGTGTAAGTCAAGTGTTAATTTTTATTTAAAAAAAAAAAATCAACATTGTTATCAATGATGTAGATTGTCAAAAATTTGTAAATTCAGAATGTATATTATCAAAATAAAAAATTCACAATGTAAATTACAACTAAATGATAAGTTCTGAAAGCACCTGTGTTAAAAAAAAAAAAAAAAAAAAAAAGAGCCATAAAAAAACTAATTAATTAAATTCATATACAGGATAAATTAGAAACTAAAAACTGAAAAATTAACCAAACTTTTTTTCCACTTACACGGAAAATTGTACAAGAAAATCAAATAAGAACGCAATATTTTTTGAAACCCTACTAGGAGTAGCAAGAAGGGGAAGTGGTCTAGTGTTTTAGGTCACATGTTTGAGACCTATCAGGTTTTCTGTCAAGTTCATAAAATGAATGTCCGGCTCCCCAAAAAAAAAAAAAAAAAAAAAAAAAAAAAGCATTATTTCCTGGCTTGATTTCATTTTAGTCTCAAATCTATAGGAAAATCTAATATTTAGTCCTTAATTTTATAAATGTCTCAGAATAGTTCTTAATCTCGATAGAAAAACACACAATGTCCTCTTTTACCGTCATTCCTTTAATAAAAATTTAAAAGTGAAATATATAAAATGAAATAAACCAAAATTTGCAAATACCACATGACTTTCGAGATATTTCAAGCAAGTCACGAATCTCATAAAAGTTTAACCCGACGTTAATCATCATCTAATTGCAATGTTTGAAGTTCAAAAATTGAATCTCTGGTTAAAGAAAATAAAAACTGATATAAATTAATCACATTAATTTTCAATATAGAGGGGCATCGTAAGAAGATCGTTCTCTTTTCTTAATTTATTCTAACTTAATTTTTGGCAAATAGGCCCTAGGAACCTTTTTTAAAAAATGATTAAAACTTCATATTCATCCTTGGCTTTCTTTATAGAATTGAGATCTCCTGTTTAATTTTCATGTCTCAAATCATATGTGACAAATCATATTATATCATGTTATTTATAAAGCACATAAAAGTTCGTTGGAAAAACATTTAAAATTCTTAGATGACGTTCCATAACGTGATTTGATTTTAGACTAACGAAGACATCAAATATTAAACAGGATCCGAGTTCATTCTTTCATTATGTTTCAATTTTTAAGGGTCAACAGAATTTGACTTTTATGGATTAGTATTTTTGTGATTTACTAGTTTTGGGGTTAATAAGAAATATTTGCTTTTGTGGGTCCTAATTCCTAAATTATATATAACTTGACAATTTAGAAGGTACTAAATATTTGAATTAATGATACATTTAATCAAAGACAAATACCATAGTATAAATCAGGCTTAATTTACTTAACACCTTTAAAATTCTAGGTCATCTACTTCGAAAAAAGTCCCCCTAAAAACGAAGTAAATCACCTAATTAAATACTTAGTAATGTACTTAAAAAGAGTAATGTGAAACGGTTTGTTAAAGTCGATGTGCCATGGTTTAAATAAACTCGAACATAGGATAGCCACCTTAAAATAGATCTTATGTTGATTGAATTTTGTCTCGAATCTTATATCTCATCGCCTATTACTCTAGGCTCTAATACTATTAATTTACTCATACCAAAAAGTAATTAAAAGTAGAGATGTCAATTGGGCCAGGTCGGCCCACGAGCACAATCATGGCACAAAAAATTATGGGCCCGGCACAACATGGCACGAGATAATAGTGAGCCGGACGAAGTATGGCACGGGATGATGAGCCATGCTGGGCTTATAGTTTTAAGCATATGGACCTGGCACGAACAGCTCGTTAAGCATGATGGGCTAGCATGACAAATACAATTTTTTTGTTTTAATATTTTATAATTTCTCTTTTAATTCTCCATAATAAAAAAATGATATATTTTACCAATGTAATTAAGTCATTTAATCTAAAATATATTTACCTTAATTTTAAGATGATATGGTTGAAGACTTTACAAATGTGAATGATGCAATCAAGTGATAAGAATAATGTTATGGATTGACATGTTATGATGCTACTAGTGCAATAATATTGTTCTTCCTTCGTTTGATGGTTCTTTCGTTTTGTTTTGTTTTTTTTGTTTTTTTTTTTTGTTTGTTTAAAGGGAGTTGTCGTAGATTTAATAATGGATCATGCACTTTTTTTTCCCTTTTTTTTGAATTTTTTTCTTTCGGGTTTTTTTTTTCGTTAAAAGGTTTTAATGAGACACCTTTCTTCTTAGATTGGGTAGATCCTATATGATAATTTTTTATTTTAAAAGCTCTTCTAGTCTTTGTCTTTCATTTTAAATGGTTGTAATCAAAGAAAATTTGTAAATTTTAATTTATAATAGTTGATAAGCTGAAATCTTTTTTAATAGTAAAGTATGAAACTATTTCTTTTTTGCATTATGTTTTACTCAAAAAGTATCAAATTATTTTTTCAATAGAAAAATAAGTAATGGTTTGCTAAGCCACCCCATAATCTTATTGGGTTAAACACGATAAAAGCACGAGCACGACTCGGCATGGGCACAAGATGTGCTCAGGCTGATGGGTTATGCTGGTCCTAAAGATTTTAATCTTGGGCTAGCACGAGCACAACACGAAACTTCAATGGACCAGACTTAGCACGACCGAAAGCATGCATGGGCCTAGCCGTTTATGGGCCGGGTTGGCATGGCACGGCACGATTGACAAGTCAACTTAAAAAGCAAATAAATAAGTTGTCAACTAATGTTGTTTAGAATATGTTTGGATTGTTGCTTTAAGTTAAAATTTTTATATTGAAATTAGTTGATTTTTTAAAAACTGATTATAATATTTATTGAATTTTCAGAAAAAGACAAAAATATAGTAAAAAAAAGTATAGTTTAAGTTGGAGTTGAGCTCAAATATCAAACAATAGACAATCAACGAGCAAGAAATAAATGGTAAAGTAGTAGATTTCGACTCTTTTAAAACTGACAAGAAAATCCAAGGAGGTGTTTGGTGAATGAGTTGAGTTTGAAAATTTTAAGCTTTAATAGTAATTTTTGTTGACTTTTTAGAAAAGACAAAAAAAATTTTTATAAAAGACAAAAAACTTTTTCAGAAAAAAGACAAAAAAATACAGTTTAACTTGAGTTAAACTTACCAACCAAACAGGCCCCAAGTATATACACTGTTTGCTTCCCAATCTTTTCAAGAAATTTACTCTCGGTTCTAAAATCTCTTGACGACCAAAAGACATCAACAGCTTTCACAACTTCCAACAGGGAAACAATTTATGAGCAACCTTCTCAGCAACAATGGCGTTTTTTTTTTTTTTTTTTTTTTATATTTTTTTTTTGTTTTTTAAGTTATAATTAGATTTAAAAAAAAAAAAGGAAGATAACAAGAAGTAACTTTGTCCGGTCCTATACTATCCAAACTAATTTTTTGTGAAGACAACTTTTCTTTCAGTATAATTAGTAGTGGACTTTTTCGAAAACTACATTATTACCAAACTAGTTGTATATCTAGTTCCCGTCTTGCATCAATGCTTCCAAAGCTTTAATATTTGGGAAATTGTAGTAAATATCGTTCTAAAAAAATAATTGAAGTAAATAATGGTTTTAAAAATATTTTAAATAAATACTAAATTTGTTAGATAACTAAAGAATTTACTAATTAAATTACATATTTACAAGACACAAATAAATCATTTATCTGGTAAATTTAACATAAATGAATCATTTGCCCGATAAATCTATAATTTATTTTTTGAATTTCTAATAAATCTAGTATTTACTCTAAAAATTTTTAAAAACATGCCATTTACTTCAATTATTTTTTGAAAATTGCTTCCTTTAATATTTATAAGAATCTCCATTTAATGAAATGAGAATGCAAAACTAAAGAGGTAAGTTAAATGGGGCGATCGAATTTTCTTCTAACTTGACCTAAATAACATTATACAAACATGCCAATATCAAAAATAGTCTAGTATATTTTCGTGTAATATGCTCATACAAGGCTCAAGGAATAAGGAACTTTTTTTGGTTTTTTTTTTTTTTTTTTTTGAACTTGTAATAAGAAGTTTTATATAGATGCAACAATCATTGGATCAAGATTTTTGTTTCCATAAAATGTTATAGAAAATATCGTATCATTGTCTTCAGAATACCCAAAAAATCCTTGACAGATCATACCAAACAATAGTGATCTACTAGTGACCGACTGTATCCTACTGTGATACTGAAGGTAGTTCGATGTGATACTAAAAGTTTAGGCCATTGGTAATAGGCTATCATGCTACTACTTAGTGGTAGTCAGCTGTATTACTGCTAGTTTTCTCATCAGAATATTAGAAAACATTACCAAAATCTCTAGGCAACCTCTCACAGCGACGACAATCCCTCAGCAAGTGCGATCTTGATGTAGGATTTCACGGGGATGACAATTTTTCTTGTTGACTTATTAATCCACGGGAATTCATCTTAAATGGGGTGAGAAAAATCAAATCTAAACGAATTCAAAGTTTAATCTGTCATGAATTGTGAAACATATACGAGTTAATTCTATTCCTTATTCACCCAACCCGTTTAGTTAAGTATTATATTTGTATTAAAGATATTATACATTACTATTTTTTTAATACATATAGAGTTAAAAGTATTTAACCTCAACCTATTTGTTATATAAAAAATTGAAAACTATGGTTTTTCATTTATTTTAACTTGAATCTTACATTTACATATATATATATATATATTTATTTATAATTATATT
The DNA here is from genome assembly GCA_025413485.1 of Ficus microcarpa. Taxonomy (NCBI): domain Eukaryota; kingdom Viridiplantae; phylum Streptophyta; class Magnoliopsida; order Rosales; family Moraceae; genus Ficus; species Ficus microcarpa. Next base: position 12,191,586 of record CM046386.1, on the reverse strand, counting down.
TTTATTATTTGCATAATGAACATAGATTATCGGGTAAAACCTGTCCCACGGGTACCCTTAATCTATGATTGGGAAAATCTGTCTAGTTCTCACCAACTTACACAGGTTACCGGTGCGAGCGGGTTGACAAGAACCGGGCTCGTCGCCATTCCTAGTTTTGCTGGCCTCGCGCATGGTCACGAATTTTCCATCCTCATCACGGATCTATTCAGTCTCAATGTAGATCTAATAAGCTTTGTCGCAGATGCGATTGGCATCGTTATGTTGCAATAAAGCCAGCAACTACCAGAAAAGATCTCAACTACCACAGACAGTGATGACAAATACCAAAGAGGCGCAAGGGAAGATAGGTGAGGGAAAACTATAAGACCCTCATTCTACTCAACTTTATTTACAGGTTTTAAAATATAAATTTATAAAGAGTTACAATTACTTTTTAGGCACTTTACTAACAGTACTTGCGAACTTGAACACATTTCCAACAGAATTGGGGGCAAAATTGTTTAGACTTCATTGATATCTATCAAGTGTTTCATCAACAAACATGAAGTGATGATATCGTTCGATAAAATTGAGTTATCGACATAAGTATTATGGGGAAGACAAAAATATCAAAAACGATTTTACAACCATATGGATACTAAAAGTTTCGAATTTTAGATTGAAATGTCTTAATTCTTTTGAAGAATGGTTTTTTTTTTTTTTTTAATTGAAGAGAAAAACCCGTAAGGTTAAATTAGATGTTAATATTTGTTCTTATATATCTTGAGTTATCGTTTTAACGATTACAGTTTAAATTTCATACACAAATATATATATATATATATATATATATAAAGATATATATGAATAGTCCTGGGTATGATGGATGGACAGATATCGCAAATAAAGCTAGACCATTGGCGGGAGAGAGATGGATACGATTAACACATTGAAGACTAAACGGCATGCTAATCAGCTGCTAGCAGTGGTTCGCGTCTAGGGGTGTAGTTGAACCAGAGTAGTAAAATATAGAAGTAGAAGACACATTAAATGGAGGTGGTAGGGTGGAGGAGAAGATGGTTATGGTGATAACATGAGAGAGTCTGCCGGATGACTATAATGTTTAATAGGGCAACAAATCTTTCTTTTTAACATTTGTTGTCCTATTAAACATAATATTCATCGCGCTTCAGGTTTTTTGCCCTCTTATAATATCAAATAAAAAATCATCAACCTGACAAAAATATGAATCAATAATTAAGTGGGGTAAAAATCTTTGAACATGTGTACTAAAGAGGTTATTCACACAATTTCCTCTATAATAAAATGACCAAAATACCCTAAAACCCTACTCAAATCCCCTTTTGTCCTCCTCGCTCACAGATCAATTTTCTTCCCTTAATCGTATTTGTTTTCTCTCATTTCCTCTCTCTTTCTCCATTGCTCATTTTCACTCACCATCCACCCACACTGTCTCTCCTTTTGCCAACTCTTTTTAAGTTTTCCCTATTCACCACTTCTCTCTCCTCTTCCCTCCATAGCTTTTCTATCCCCTTTATTTTGTCCTTCTTTCTCGGCAATGGCCATCCTGATTTGTGACAAGCTCATCATGATCTGTGGTGTTGTCGACTCACGATAGTGACTCGGTCCTTTCTTTATCTTCTCTTTCCTTTCTCCCTCTTCTATGCTCTTTCTTGATGTCAGCGATGAGTTAGTCGTAATATATGACTCCCTAGCGATTCTGGCATCAGAGATCTTGGATCAAGCGAACATGAGAGGGACTTCCTCTCTTTCTGCCTCTCTTCCTCCCTCTCCTTACCTCTCCTTTTTGTTGGATCATTAATCCAACGTTAGGCTAATATGTGAATAATTATGTGTTGTAGACTGTCAGATTACGTTAAGTCCAATTAAAAGTGATCTACTAAGTTTTGGTTGATTTAGGCTTTTATGTATTTGATAGGGTGTGGGCATTTAATATGTGGAGACTTAAAGGGTAATTTATATTTTTACAATGAGCTAAAATACAAATACAAAAAAATGACAAGGAAGTTATCTCTATATAGTGGTCATGGTCCCTAGATCGCACGTATTATGATCATTACTCAATTTTGACATCCCATCATTAGAGAAAACACAAGGAAGAATAAAGGATTCTCTTGCAAAACATGTTGATCTAGAAGGCCAACCGCATGGCTCCAGAAAGTGATTAACCATTATGGATTCAGGTATGCTTCTGTTTATTCATTAATAGATTCTTGGTGATCAAACATTTATATTTTTGAGATTTTAGGTGATGGTTTCCCTAAAGGAATTTATCTTACAAGTGGTATCAAAGTGGGATTCATGCATATTGAATCATTGAGAAATATTTTCACAATTTTGTTGACTTTGCCATTTACAGTTTCTAGAAATTTTTTTCCCGACTTTGGTTGCATTTAGTAGATTTAGGGTTTTCCTTTTTCCATACACGGCCCTAATTGGGCCCAAGACAAGAATGGGCTGCGGGTTAAGCCGCAACAATTGATTAAAAAAAAATTTAAGAGGTGGGGCCTAAGGCTGGTATAGGATCTAGGTTGGGGGCTGATGTTGGGCTGACCCAACCAGGTCCAGCCACATCCCGACCTGATCCAGGCCCCAACCTGATCAACAATCAACTAGTCAATGGTCAATTATTGACTTTGACCGTTGACTTTTTACCCAAAAAAATTATTTTTATTTTTTTATGGCTCAATTTTAGTGCAATTTTAAATTAGAATATTGATATGTTTATATATAATTTTTGGGATGAATTAATTGAAACAACATGTCACCAAAGTGACATTTCTTGTGGAAATTAATTTGTTTTGAAATATAAATAGTTGTGTGCATGTAACTTACATGAATATTAATCGGCCCAAAAGAAGGTGAATATTTAATAGAATTGCATGTACACCTGTAGTAATAAATGCGTGATGATTTTTCGGTTTTACATGTGAATAATAAATCATCCCGAAGAAAGATTTATTGTTCAATATGTTCTTATTATCAGTGTTTGATTACTACACCAATATATCACTTGCAAGTTAATATTTTGTCCAAAGACAAAATATTAATGAAGTGACTGGTATCTTGAGATTGGGTTTACCTTTATTTGAATTTTTTTGATAGTTATTTGAGCTTGTTTTGTTTGATTGTTGATCTCTGTTCAGCTATAACTCCTACTAATATTACTACCAATATCAACTCTATTCCAATGCTAGATGGCACTAAGTTCAAGTTGTGGCAAGAGAACCTCTTGATAGTTTTCGGAGTCATGAATGTCGACCTTATGTTAAGGGTTGATTCTTGTACACCTCTTACGGATAAAAGTATCTTTGATGAAAAGATGGATATGGAAAGGTAAGAGAAATCAAATCACATGTGTATGATGATCATGAAGAATGCCATTCCAAAAGCATTCAGGGACATAATGTCTGAAAAGATCATTACGGCTAAGGAGTTCCTTGTAGATATTGGAAAAAGGTTTGTCAAGAATAAAAAGGTTGAAATATGTATGCTCTTGACAAGTCTAATTTCAATGAGGTATAAGGGCAAAGGCAATATCATGGAGTACATCCTAGAGATGTCTCATCTTGCTTCTAAGTTGAAAGCACTTAAGCTAGAACTTTTTGAGTATTTGCTGGTGCATCAGGTTTTGATATCCCTTCTGGCACAATTTAGCTAGTTTAAAGTAAGTAACAACTGTCAGAAAGAGACTTGGTCTCTAAATGAGCTCATCTCACACTGTATTTAGGAAAAAGAAAGGCTGAAGCAAGAAAAGGCAGAGAGTGCTCACATAGCCTCTACTTCTAAGGACAAGGACAAAGGAAAGAAAAGGAAGAAGGATAAGGAAACCGCAAATAAAACAGTTCACAAGAAACAACAAAAGAAACCGGTTGACCCAAAAGATGCTGGTTGTTTCTTTTGTGGAGCTAAAGGGTATAAGAAGAAGCAGTGCAACAATTATCACGCATGGCGTGCTAAGAAAGGTATGCTTATTAATTTGGTCTGTTTTGAGGTTAATTTAACTTCGGTACCTAGACACACGTGGTGGATAGATTCTGGTGTAACAACTCATATTAGGATGTCAATGCATGGTTGCCTGAGTTGCCAAAGCCAAGTGATGTTGAAAGATACATATTTGTGGGCGACGGTAAGATGGTGCAAGTTAAGGCAATAGGAAAATTTAGATTATTAATAAAAACTGGATTTTATTTAGATCTTGATGAGACGTTTATTGTACCATCTTTTAGATGGAATTTAATTTCGATTTCTGCTTTGGATAAATCTGGTGATTCTTGTTCATTTGGGAATGAAAATTTTAGTTTGTTTCATGATTCAAAATTGGTTGGTTATGGTTCTTTGTCAGGTTACGATAATCTTTATTTAATTGACACAATTACTTCATTTAATGAATCCTTACAATCAAGTACACGAGGTATAAGAGAAAATTAGCCATTGAGAATTTGGCTGCATTATAGCATGAGAGATTAGGACATATCTCCAGATGGAGGATAGAGAGACTAGTATCAGACGAAATTCTAGAACCCTTAGATTTCATAGATTTTGATGTTTGTGTTAATTGTATAAAGGGAAAACAAACTAACAAAAGGAGATTTGAAACCAACAGGATTTTGGATGTCTTAGAACTCATATATATGGATATTTGTGGGCCATTCCCTACAGTTGCTTAGAATGGTCAACAATACTTTATAACATTCATAGACGATTTTTCCATATATGGTTTTATATATCTTATTCATGAAAAGTCACATTCGCTAAATGTATTTAAAAATTATAAGACTAAAGTTGAGAATTAACTCAGAGAAAGGATCAAAAACATTAGATCTGATTGTGGTGGTAAGTATTATGGCATATATGACTGTTTAGGTGAACAACATCCAGGACCATTTACTAAGTTTCTAGATGAATGCAGTATCATCCCATATTACACTATGTCGAGTTCGCCCACTATGAATGATGTTGCTGAAAGATGAAACAGGACGCTTAAGGACATGATGAGGAATATGATCGGTCATGTTACCTTACCAGAATCACTCTGGGAAAAAGCACTTAAGACTGTAGCATATATCCTTAACATGGTTCCAACTGAAGTGATTGCCAAAACCCCTTATGAATTTTGAACGGGCAAAAAACCTAGTCTAAAGCATTTGCATGTTTCGGGATGTCCAGCTATGGTAAGGCCTTATAGGCATAATGAAAAGAAACTGGACTTAAGGACGATGAATTGCTATTTCATTAGATACTCTAAAAGATCCAGGGGTACAAGTTTTATGATCCTATGACTAAGTCGATTTTCGAGTCAGGAAATGCCTGATTTTTTTAGCATGTCGAGTTGCTGGGGGAGATATAGTTAGGGACTTTTTCTTTGAAGAGGAATATGTTGACATTCCTATAGGTCTTTTTGGCATTGATCAGAATCCCATTCCTAACCTTGTTCAAGATACAACAGATCAAAGCAGTGTCGGAGAACCACTCATTCAAGAAATTGTTCCAGAATAACAAATTCTTGCACCTTAAGAACCTATGTCATTAAGGAAATTCACTAGAGAGAGGAGAAGTGCAGTGCAAGATAACTACATTGTATTTCTCCAAAAACATGAGGTAGATATTGAAGTTATGGAAGATGATCTGATCAACTTCCATGAAGTTATGGAAAGCTCTAACTCTCAGAAGTGGATTGATATTATGAATGAGGAGATTAAGCCCATGAAGGACAATGATGTGTGGGATCTTGTCCCATTGCCAGACGGTGCGAAACCTATTATTGCAAATGGATATTTAAGATCAAGAGGGATTCAAAAGGCGATGTGGAGAGATACAAGGCTCATCTTGTCGCAAAGAACTTTACACAGAAAGAAGGCATTGACTATAAGAAGACTTTCTCTCCAGTTTCTTCGAAAGACTTTTTCAAGATTGTAATGGCATTAGTAGCGTATTTCAATCTTGAGTTACATCAGATAGATGTGAAGACTACGTTTTTCAATGGCAACAATTATGAGAGATCTATATGGTACAACTAGAAAAATTTATGTCAGGAAACCCAAAGAATATGGTTTGCAAACTTAAGAAATCCATCTATGGACTCAAACAAGCATTTTGACAATGGTATTTCAAGTTTTATTAAGTGATCATCTCGTTCGGTTTTGAGATGAGTTTGGTTGATGATTGTATATATCATAAGTTCTGTGGGAGCAAACATATTTTTCTGGTTTTATATGTCGATGACATCTTGCTTGCTAGTAACAATAGAGACTTATTGCATGAAACCAAGAGATTTCTAGCTAAGAATTTTAAGATGAAAGATCTTGGTAATACATTTTTTGTATTAGGTATACAGAGACACTAGGATCACTCCCTAGGTATTCTTGGATTGTCGAAAAGGTTCTCAAGAGATATGGCATGCAAGATTGTAAACCAGGTGATACCCCTGTGACTAAGGGGGACAAGTTTAGTCTCAATCAGTGCCTTAAGAAGGATTTTGAGGAAAAGGAAATGCAAAAGATTCCCTATGCCTCAGCAATAGAAAGTCTAATGTATGCTCAAGTCTGTATGCGTCCAGATATTGCGTACATTATTGGGATGTTGAGCATATATTTAAGTAATCCAGGAGAAGACCATTAGAAAGCAGCTAAATGTGTCTTGTAGTACTTACGAAGAACAAAAGACTACATGTTCACGTATCAGAGGTCAGATCAATTTGAGATCGTTGAGTACACTGATTCCAATTTAGCTAGATGCCAAGATAGTATGAAATCTACGTCGGGCTATATCTATCTGCTAACTGGAGGTGCTGTCTTCTAGAATAGTGCTAAACAGTCACTTATAGCCTTTTCTACCGTGGTAGCAGAGTTTATAGCATATTAAGGTGTCCAATCATGAAATATAGCTATGAAATTTTGTCACAGGACTATGCATAGTAGATGGTATTGAAAGACCACTCAAGTTATTTTGTGACAATAAGTAAGCAGTGATGTATTCCAATAACAACAGGAGTTCAATGAAATCAAAGCATATAGACATCAATTTCCTAGTTGTTAAAGAAAGAGTTCAGAATGGATAGTTGTTTACAAAGCACATCGGATCCACTCACTTAGGGATTGCCACCCAAAGGGTTTCATAAGCACACTACTCATATAGGTGTTATGTCAATTGATGATATTCAGTTTTAGCGAAAGTTTGTAGATGCTTTTATAATTTAGACATATTTTCAGTTATTTCAGTTTATGGATATTTTGAAGTTGATTTTTGGAAAAAATAAAGTTTCGGTTTATTTACACTCTGATTTTGGTATGGTTTAATCTCACTAAGTTTTAAGGGTGAACTAGTTGGAAATAGGTATGCTAAGGTCACATTATATGAAATTTCCATGCTACACATTCACATCATGATCCATGCCATTCAATTGTTTCAGCATATGTGACTATTGATAGATTGAGTTATGACAGTTGTAATGAAGACCGCTTTGATCCTATATTGGTACGATTGATGGACTGGATTGGTTATAGATACATTTCGGTAATGATAGCAAAGTTGAGCTCATTCAGTTATCTTTGCAAGCATAATTATAAGGTTAAACATATAGCCCAAGTGGGAGTTTGTTGGATCATTAATCCAATGTTGGGTTTATATGTGAACAATTATATATTACGGACTGTCAATAAGATTAAGTCCTATTAAAAGTGATTTGCTAAGTTCTGGTTGATTTAAGCTTTAATGTATCTGATAAGGTGTAAGCATCTAATATGTAGAGACTGAAAAGATAATTTCTATTTTTATGATGGGCTAAAATAAAACTACCAAAAGATAAAAGGGAAGTTATCTATATGGTAGTTATGGTCCCTAGATTGCATGTATTATGATCATTAATCAATTCTGACATCCCATCATCAGAGAGAGAACACAGAGAAGAATAAAGGATTATCTTGGAAAATGTGTTAATCTGGAAGGCCAACCACACATTTCTAGAAAGTGATTAATTGTTATGGATTCAGGTAGGCTTCCGCTTATTTATTAATAGTTTATTGGTAATCCAACATGAATATTTTTGGAATTTTAGGTGATGGTTTTCTTCAAATGAATTATTTTACACCTTTCTCCTTCTTCTCTCTCTCTCCATACAAAGGTCTATGCATCACAGCTTATCGGAGCTCGGCTGTTGGTGGTGGTGAAGGTTGGTGAGGGGATGCAGTTTTTTTTTATTTTTTTTTCAATTTGAGGGTTTTCATTTTAGGGATTAGGATTTTTATAAAAAAAAAAATAATTAAAGATATGTTTTTTATAATATATTATATGTTATTTTTTTAAATAAATGATAAGGTGAAAAATGAATTAAGTAAATTACTATAATTAATATGTTATAATATTTTGAATAATAGGTTAAATTATAAAAATAACCTGATAGAATATGAAAAGTATTCTACCAGAATACAATTTGAGGATAAAAGGTTAGCGTTGGCGAATAAAGACCATATCAAAAGTATTCTAGGGTTAGTTTGTGATTATTGTACTTTTTCTATAATACTACTTTTACTTCTGGCAAAAGGAGAAGTAAAGGCCAAAAGCAAAAGTTAGAAATTCTAACTTCTCTAAATTAATATTAAAATACATTGATGTTTGTGTAAATGACTTTTGAGTACTTTTACCAAATACAATATTTGTATTGTAGTTTTTGTAAAAGACTTTTGGAGAAGCCGAAAACATTACCCAACTAGCCTCTAGTGGGCTATCAAAAGAACTCTACCAGAATGCTATCAAGTGCGGTCTCTGTGATTGGAGACCCATCAAAGACATATGTTGATTACCAAACATATTCTAGTAGACTACCAAAAATATTTTATTAAAATACTCTCAAGCAGCCAACACCGACAACTAGAGACCTTATTGATTACCCAAGAGGGTAAGAAAGTAATTCATTAAGTCTAATTAATTAAGAGGACTAAAATAATTAATTAATTAATTAATTAAGACAAAATTAAGAGAAGTTAAATTGAGTAAAGACTTCCTCACTTGGTTAAAGTAATAAATTTATTAAGTGATAAATCTTGTAAATTAAAGGTTCACCATGGTAACCAAGTTGGATACGAGTTACCCAGTTAACTAGTTAACGTTACCTTATTAACCAAGATGACCGTAAGTTAATAAATTCATTACTAACTTAAATACAAGAAAGGATCAAATCCTATAATTAGAGGATAAGTAAGATCGAGCCATAACTAGCTTAGATTCATTCTAAAAGTAGAATAATCTTGAACTTAATGGATACTAAACTTTGAGGTGCCATCTAGAGTGTGGTAAAATACTATATGGATTTCAAAATCCTAACTCTATATCAAACTTAATTTGCCACTCTTTTATTTTAAAAAAACACAAACTTTAAAAGTCCATTTTTTTCATTTCAGATCAAAATGAAAATGTTTTTTTTTATGTCAAAATGCTCGTAACGATGAGAGAAATAAAACAATATCCATTTTGCATATTTTGTTTCCGAACATATTTCAAAATTTTGTATTATTTTCTATATTACAAAACTTTTTCAAAAGTTTTCTCCCAAACACACATTTTCAACCTAACATTCAAAACACTATCTCTAGATGTTCCTCTAAACGGGTCCTAAGAGTTCACTCTAACAATTAGTGTGCTTTTAAATCAAGATGTATCCCCAATTATGATACACATGGATAGTTTGGAAAGAAACTCAATGTCATGTAAGTACAAATCTCATTGGAAAAATTGTTTTCAAACAAATATTTCACATAATACAATTGTTATGTTTACGAATATAATTGATGTTTGTTCATGAAATAAATGATATGCTATGGTTGAAAGATGTATGCAAATAGACCTTTTCATTCAATTTTAATCTAATAGTTTACTTTCAATTCACATGGCTTTATTTTCTTCTCCAACCTCACACTTTTCTACACCTCATACCGATCAGATTTTTTTTTTTTTTTTTTGTTCAAGCCAATTAGTTTTTGTTTTTAACTCCTCCAATACCTTTACGTTATTTACAAACCCATGCACATGAATTATACTTTAATATACTACTAGATGTGTATATGTAGATGACAGACACGGAAAATCCCTAATGCAAATTGAAATATGTAACTTGAAATGGATAACAATTCAATAGTATTCCTTCTCTTCAAAAAAAAAAAAAAAAAAAAAAGCTACTTTCCCTTTTGTCTGAGAATTCTTGAAATATTTTTACTGTGAGTTTCATATGATATGTATAAGTCTATTATTGTATAATATATGATATGAGACTAAAACACTGAAATATAAGAAATTACTAGATGATTGGATAAACACTGAAAGAAGTAAAGACATTTTTAAAAAAAAAATTTTATGTAGTCTTTAATTTTTATTTCCACTTATTTTTGTTTTGTTTTTTGTTTTTTGTTTTCTGCTGAAGAAATCAATAGTTTGTTTGTTTGTTCGTTTATATGTTTTTTTAATCTCGTATTTTTTAAGGGGGTGTTTGGTAAGTGAGTTTAGTTTAAAATTTTTAAGTTTCAATATTAATTTTTCAGAAAAGACAAAAAACTTTTTCAAAAAAAGACAAAAATCATGATGAAAAAAGTATTAGTTTAAACTAAACTTATCACCAAACACCCCCTAAATGTTGTTTATTTGAATTTTACTTGGAATCTACCTTTTTTCTTTAAATATGTCCTTGCTTTTATATATATTTTTTCAAGCAACCTTCTAATATTATTTAATTATATATGGCCTTTACATTTATATAATTTTTATTTTTTCTCTCCAAATAATTTTTCTCAACGTTTTCTTTTTAGATCTTGTATGTGTTTTGGATCAAACTGCAAAACTCTTTCACTCAAATCTTTGAAGGTTGAGCAAAATCTTGCTTGCAGAGTTGGTTTTTTTTTTTTTAATATTTTTTTTATCTTTTATTTTTATTTTTTTGGGTGGCACTTATAGTAGGAATTAGACTTTTAGTCGTTAAATTAATTTTTTAATAGTTTAATTTGTAAATTTTAATGTTAAAAATTTGTCATAGATGCTGTTATTTTAGTCTTTAAATTGACTTTTTAATAGTTTAATTTGTGAGTTTTTATTTTAAAATTTACAGCACATCATGTACCGTCATAAATTGAAAAATTGGTACAAAGACAAATTTAACGATTCTTATCGATAATATAAAATACAGTTCTTATCATAAAATTTTGTTTTAAAAAGCGTTTATGTTTAGATGTTTTTCATTATATTTTTAAAAAAATTTGCTTTAAAATGTAGGTTATCTTAAATAGGCAATTATATTGTTTTTTCAACTTTTCGACCAAAAAAGCTGATCTCCTCCTAAAAATATTAACGCTTTCTAACAATCAAAATTAGACTAAATCAAATATACGGATAGTTAATGTAATGCAATAAAAATTTGTATAAACAAGAAATAATTCCCTAACATTTCATTCAATCAAGAAGTTAAAGGTTGATATTAAACATAAAAAAAAAAATATTATCAATTTAAAATTTTCTCTATTATTTAACAATTTGTTGTAAGAAAAAAAAAATTACATAGACCACACGTGACTTAGCACGTGAATCAAGCTAGTTAAAGTATGAGATTAGTCACATGAGACATAAAGATGATTAATTAAAGATAAGTTTTATTTAAGTATTATCCTCACCTTCACAATGGAGAAAACCTCCACAAGAGAGGAGGAGAATGAAAGTTAAAATTTTGTTACCCTAATTGGTTGTCGGATAGGATTGCTGTAATGTTCATGCAACAGGCACGTACACATGATTCGACAAAAAGAAAAATTTTCTTAAAAAAGAAAATTCATAACTGACATAAGAATAATTTGACATGGATCTAACATGTAAATATTTTGTGAATGTTATGTTAATACTTGTTAGTCGAAATCTTATGATTGACTGCTTGTGTTATAGGTAATAAGGGTAAGAAATCCTCAACCTAAGTTGTTTGATGGAATGTTTGGATTGTGGCGAGTATGTGAGACAATGGTGTTATGGATACCATTACGAAAAAAAAAAAAAAAAAAAAAAATCCACATTTGTGTAATTTTTGTTTGAATGTTAGTTTTATGTTTTCAAAATATTAAGATTGGATGTGATTGGTAAGTAATGTATTGAACTCGAGATTAAGTAATTTCTATTTAAGATGGACTTGTATTTAAATATTGATATTCCTAAATATGTTTAGAATACTAAGCACTACTTAGGAGATTGGTTTGATTTCCGCATATCAAATATTTTAAACTTCTTCTTGAAAAAGTTTCGTTTAAAAGAAACTAAACGAGTATAGCTTTGAAAGATCTTGAAAATAAAGTATTTAATAAAAGTGGGGTCTTAACTCTGATTGCATGATAAATATTTCGTTCTGCATAAATTATGGTTTCACTTAAAAAAAAAAATTTACTGAAATTTTGGCTTTAAAAAAAGTTTAATAAATATTTCGTTCTCCATAAATTATAGTTTCACTTAAAAAAAAAAAACAAATTACTAAAATTTTGGCTTTAAAAAAAGTTTAATTGTCCAGTTGATACCAAAATTTTATGTTTGTGTCAATTTGCCCCCCAGCCCCTCCTTTTTTTTTTTTTTTCCCTCATAACAGAAATGAGCCTAAACTCTTAAAAAGGGTACAAAAAGGTCTTTTATTTATTTATTTTTACTGAATCATTAACAAATTAGCTTAATTACTCGATTGGTCCATAAACTATTACGTTTATGATGTTTTGGTCCCCAATCTCTCATTTTTTAAAGCTAAAATCTCACTTATTATTAATTTACTAAACTAACCTTAATAAAATAAAATCAAGTAAAATAACCCTAAAAGAAGAAATTAGAAATCAAAAATTTCTCCCCCTCTTAAGAAAGAGAGGGAGATTGCCAAAGTGAGACGTCAAGCTCAAGAGGGAAGGAAGAGAGAGAAGGAGACCAAAAGGGGAGAGAAAGACAGAGAGATTATTTGCTCCCGCTTAAAGAGAGTACGCTTACAAATAGTTTGGTAAATTACCTCAAAAGTAGAACTAATCCATGAATTAACATTTATAGTTAAATTTGTGTATGTTTATCGTACTTATGTTATTCAATTAATTGACACTCTATTCTATTTTTAAAGATATTTAAATATGACTTTTGGGTCATATGTATGTTTAAAATATAAAAAAGAATAATTGAAAGATATAAGATTCATTTGCTACTTATGACGATGTATAAATACATCTCTATAGTGTGCTCAAACTGCCCCACAATCGCGTTCGTGGTATGACTTCATATATTAAAAACATAAACTGGTTATACGTGCAAGTTTTTTTTTTTTTTTTGGGGCACAAATTTCTACATAAACCACTTAACTTCCTTTTAGATTTTAATGTGAGATTTTTAACTTTACAATCTCCAAACAAGAATAAACAACTCACACATTTATCAAATACAAATTGAACAAAAGCCTTACGTAATATTTTCCACATGATACAACACTTTCGTTCAACAATATAATTCTCACATGGGTTACTTTGTTTTTATCTTGTGATTAAAAAATTACAAACTACATTGTTTGTTTTAATCAATGAATTATATACATATAAAACAAATACATAGAACTTACATACTCATAATAAACTAAAAGGAAAACTTCACGTAATGAACTTATCACACGTTTAATCATTTTTTCCGGTTTATAAAAAATAACAAATTTCCACAAGATTAAACCAAGTTACAATGAGGATCTTATGGTTTTAATCTCTTCACTTGTAGGATTTGAACCGATCTTCATCACATACTTGGCAAAATCTATTTTATATATATATATATATATATGGATTTTTATATTTTTATACTATATATATTTTTCTTTCGTTCAAAACATATATTTTGTAGTTTGAAGTTTTACATTTTTGTACCATAAGATTACATTAAATATATAAATCAATAAATTTTCTCAGTCAACACATAATTTTGACTTAAAATTCCCAAAACCCTTACAAATAAAAATTACAATTTGGATTATTTATCTTTATGTACCTTGTGTTTCACTTTTTTTTTTCCCCAGAAAATATATGCTTCATTCAAAACAATGCATTTTATATCATTATATCACATTTATTAAATAAATCATTTTTTACTTGATCAACACTTTTTTTTTTGTTTACCTAAAAATGCCTAGAAAACCCTTAAAAAATTATAAAACAATAATACCTTTAATTTTCTCAACAAAAATTCAGACTTCTCAACCCCACCATCAATATGATCTAGCCCTTTCCCACCACATTGTCACGCATCCCTTCTAACCCCGACTCAGCCTCTTTATTTAGCTTTTTATTTAAGTAGAATTTCTTCAATTATTTTTTTATAAATTGTAAGGGTATTTTGGGTATTTTTATTGTTAAAATTAAGTGTTGATTGAGACCAATGGTCAATTTATATACTAAATGTAATTTAATAATATGACAATGTAGAATTTTAAAATATACTACATACTTTTGGAATAAAAATAAAATATAGAGTATAAGAATGTAAATAGTAGTTAATTTTAATTTTTCTTTTCAGGGGTAATTTTAGTATTTTAAGCTCAAAATTAAGTGTTGACTGATGAATGATACAAAACACCGAACAAAGTAAATAACCCTATATAAGTTGACATACTCACAATATCTCATGACTCGTATAAATAGCCAACCAACCCATGCTTTTCTGTTGAGAGCAAAAAATATAAAAGAAAAAAAAAGAAAAAAGAAAACTATGCTTTTCTTATTTTTGTGTGCTTTTTTTTTTTTTAAAGGAAATTTTGTTTTGTTTTCATAATATCCTTCAATATCGTATTTTGGTGCACGTAGGAAAACCACCGTGTGTGGAGTAGCTCCGAATGTTCTCCAAATTGTCAAACCCCTTAACCTTCCTCTTTCTTTCTCTCCTTCTTTCTTGGATAATCTTATGGCCATTTGAAGGGACAATTAAATATAGAATTTTAGAGATGTTTTGATTGCAGTTAAATTAAGTTTCGAAAATATACATATGATTGAGAAAAACAAATGTTTAGGGTAAAAAAGTATAAAAACTAGAAATGTTTTCGGAAAAAAAAAAATATTGATATAGATCTTAATATAAAAATCTTATTTAAATTTGAAATAAAGAAGTTATAGACTTTTAAAATTTGAGTTTATTGTAGACATATGCAAAAGTTTTATTGGAAACCCAAAACTTCCCAAAAACACCATCTAGAGATATCCCAAAACACTCTCTTAGCTTACGTTTGATTCGTCGGAAATGAAAATTTTAAATTGAAGTTAGTTGATCTTTCAAAAATTAGTTATAAATTTTATTAAATTTTTAGAAAAAAATAAAAAATAAAATGAAAAAAATATAATTTAACTCTAAATACCATACAAAGTCTACCTTTTATGTAATAACAATTTCAAGCAAATAAATAAATAAATAGTAAACGTGCATATTGGATTATATACAACTCTCTGGAATGTGCTGCGCGTACATTTGGTCAAACCTTAGGATGATAACTTTGACTTTCCACTTTCTGCAATTGGTGCTTCTTGAATAGCCCTTACATGCCAGTCACGCTCTTTCTTCTCGCACTCTCCCTCTCTCTACACACACACACACACATACACCTATTCCTGTTTGTTTATATATATTTTTATTGATATTCCTATGCATATATACGTCTGCGTATATATATACATATATATATATATGCTGCTCCTATGACACTCTAACCTCCATCTCTCCTACACCTGGCAAATCAAAACATGCCTCCTAACTTTAATTATTTCTTTGTTTAGGCTATACTATATATAGAATAATTCTTAGGAGGTCTCTATAACAGGTTACATTAATATTCTAAGCACAACGTACAAATAAGTCGTTAGTTCGCGTATAAGTTTTATCGAAACCAAAAAAAATAAAAAAAACAAAAAACGATTTAATTAAAAATATTGTTGAGGCCGTTACCCGCTCCGACATCGTGCTTACACACCGGGAACACTTTTGTGCCCGGCAAAGTCCATATTCACGGTCACATCCGACCATACCAGAGAGACCACCGGGGAATCCCGACCGAGCACCAACGTGTGATCGGGTACATATTCGCCACTGTGGCCGACCACTCACCATTCGTATGGCCGAGCACCTCCGACCGCGACTCCACCCGAGCACGTCCGACCACACGATCAGGGTACCGGAAGCTCGCCTCCTCATGCTCGGGAACACCCTCGTGCTCGGATCATCTGGTCACCCGGCTTGTGCCCCTGCGCCGCCACTCCATGAGGAAGTACGCCCCATAATTTCAGGGGGTCAAATCGCGGCCTATCGCCACCTGCCACCACTATCTCCCGAATTTCCGCCGTCTGAACCGGCTGGAACCATCCCTGCCGCCACCTGCTACAACCGCCCCGATGTCCTTGGCGCAGGGCAGATACCACGTGGCGCCACCAGATTGGCCCACCGCCTGAGGGCACCATGCCCCTACTCACCCGCCGGGCGCCGTAGGGAGCCGACCCGATCGGGTCGCCCCGAGCACCCGAGCCCGCGGGAAACGCCTATAAATAGAGGACCTTTCCTCCGTTCCAGGTACGGACAATCTATCCTTGCCAAAACTCTGCCTCTCCCTTCGCTCATCAGACCCAAGTTCTGACTTAAGCATCGGAGTGCCCACGGCAGACACCCCACCGGTGTCCCCGTCACTTCTAGGTGCTTCCTTCTTGTCTTGCAGGAGTACGAGAGCACGAGCAGAGCACACGGACGAGGACGGTCGGAACAGCCGACCACATTGGGTGTTGGTGCCGGAGACATTTTTGGCATCAACAAATATGATGGTCTATTAATGCTGAGAAGTAACGATAATCCAAAAACGAATCTACCAAAGAAAATTCTATTTCTCAGTGAAAATGAAAAAGAAAATTCCCAATGGGCAAATAATGTCGTCCCATGATGGGTAGTTAAAGAAAATAAAAACAAAATGTGAATATGACCATCTTTTTTTTTTTTTTTTTTAATGTCAAACATGTTAACTTTCTATTTAATAATCTAATCTTATGTTATACTTTTATGCATAAAGAAAAGTAAGAAATGATTAAATACCAACGTTACTAGAAAATAATATCTGATCAAAAGAATTTTTTTAATCAGGTGCCGAAAGAGGTCTCTTGATGTTGTGTAATTTTGGACTATTATGATATCTTATATCATACTAACTCATGAGAGAATAAAAAATAACAAAAATTGAACGAAAAAAAAAAAAAATTGACGATCCAAAATTAATCAGCAAAAGTATTTTCTATCACGAAATCCTTGACAAGATATCTACTCAAATAATGAAGAGATCATTAATAGACACGCGCGCCCACAAAAAAGAAAAAAAAGAATAAAAAAAGATTTTAAGAATAAAAAAAGATTTTTATTCTGAATTATAGATCAAATTCTATTTATCTCCGAATTCTAAAACATCTAAAAACCAGTACTCGAATTATTAAATTTATAATCCTTTCATTCATAATAATAATAAAATTGTATTGTAATTACCTTTAATTAGTGTTAATATTATCCTTTTCACGTTCTAGATTTCAATTTTAAATTTAAAAGTTGTAAATTCTCAAAAAACACTTATATTCCAAACATTATAACAATAAAGTTAATCTCCATTAAAACTCACTTGATCTTTACATGATAATTATAGTTGAGTCTAACAATTTTTAAAGGTCATGATTATTATAAGATAAAATACTAATTTGAGATCTATTTCTAAAATGTTTTAAAATTCAGAATTAATATAAAAATGAACTTATAATTAACAAAAAAAAAATTGATCCAAAAATTTTTACATATAAATAATACATTTGAACTGACAATTTTTACAAGAAAACAAAGTACACGGTAAAAAAAAAATAATAATAATTATGAGTTTCACCCTACAATCCAAAAAAAAATTTTGCAATTATATAAATGTACCTCCACCTTAGTACGGTTCCGGTTAGGCATTTTGGCATTATATGTAAAGATAAGATCAAAGACAAATTAAATAATAATTTCTTTTTAGTTTTTTCCCAGGTAGAACCAACCATCGACCGAGTCCAATAATAAATAATTTATTTACTTTTTATTACCTCCCAAACCGACCAGTCGCCGGTTCAGACCCACCCGGTCCAACAACTCCGGTTTTGTATTTCCTTTTTTCTTTTTGAAAAAAGAAAAAGAAAATTAAATAAATTCATTGCTTATATATTTTGTTTTTCTTACATTCCTACATTTTCTTCTCAATCTTTCTTTTCTTTCTTATCTATTCTTCTTCTTTCTCTCTCTACTTTCTCTCTCTTCTGATAAGAGAGTTAACGAGGTAAAGAACCCAGATTTTTCACGGGAAATCGACTGGCTCCGATTTGATTCGAGGAATGTTCTAGCTTCGCCGCCATTTTCCGGCCATGATTTCGACAGCCATGGAAGCTCCGAATATGTAAGTTTCCCAATCTCTCTGTCTCTCACCCTATTTTGATTGATGTTGCAGCTTCGGAAAAAGGGAGAAAAAAGGAACTTTTTTTTTTTTTTTTTTCCTTTTCCTTTTTCTGGAAACCCTAAATTAGATTGCTTTTTCTCGAGCTTGGAGCTCCGTTTGATCTTCGATTTCTTCGGACATTGACGGTGAAATGATTTCTGCTTGTTCAAGGATCTCGGGATTTCAAATGTCGTTAGGGTTCTTAGCGGATTGAGGAATTTTACTTTTATTGCAATTTGGACTTGGACGGGAAATCGGACCTAGGGTTTTTGGATTTGAAGCATTTGTTTGTTTGGAAGGGAAGAGATTTAGGGATTTTATCTGATTTCTAGGGTTTGTTTTGTTGGATTTGAGACGGGGAAGATAGGTGTGGGCTGGAAGGATAATGTGTATACTTTGTGTTATTCAGAAGTGGTCTCGCCGGGTTGCGACGATGCTTCCTTGGTTAGTTATTCCGCTAATAGGTTTGTGGGCTCTCTCCCAGCTACTGCCGCCGGCTTTTCGCTTCGAGATTACCTCGCCGAGGCTGGCCTGTGTTTTTGTGCTTCTGGTTACTCTCTTTTGGTACGAGATTTTGATGCCACAGCTGTCGGCTTGGAGGGTGAGAAGAAACGCGCGGCTAAGGGAGAGGAAGAGGTCTGAAGCTATAGAAATGCAGAAGCTTCGGAAAACAGCCACCCGGCGGTGCCGGAACTGCTTAACACCTTATAGAGATCAGAATCCAGGTGGGGGTCGGTTTATGTGTTCGTATTGTGGGCACATTTCGAAAAGACCAGTCTTAGACTTGCCTGTGCCGCCTGGGATTTCGAATTCGGGTATTATCAAAGAATTGGTTGGAAAGAGTGGCAAGATATTGAATGGAAAAGTGTGGTCTGATAATGGGTGGATGTGCGCACAAGATTGGTTGGATAATGGCAACTGGGTTGGTGGTTCTGTCTCTGGAAAGTCTAATTATTGGAGGAAGAATGGCAGTGGTCTTTTTGGAGGAGATGAAAATTGTTTGGCGGAGAGGTCTTACTCAGGTGTTGTTATTTTTGCCTGCAAGATTTTGACGTCGTTTTTCTTGAGCATTCGATGGCTTTGGAGAAAGATTTTTGGAGTCACTTCATCCAGGGAAGATGCTTCCTCTGATGGAGAGCACAAGGGGTTGTTGGCAAAGGGGGGTGAAAATGGGGGGAATTTTCATGAGAGCAGAGGAGAAAAGGCACGCAGAAAAGCTGAAGAGAAGAGGCAAGCTAGGTTAGAGAAAGAGCTTTTGGAGGAGGAAGAGCGGAAGCAGAGAGAGGAGGTTGCAAGACTTGTGGAGGAACGTAGGAGATTGAGGGATGAGAAAACGGAGGCCGAAAAAGATCGTGGGAAAACTTCAGCTTCTATCAAGGAGAAAGATGGTAAGAAAGAAGCAGAAAGGAAGCGTCGAGAAAGAAGAAAAGAGAAAGACAGGGGTTCTAGTAAGAGCAACTCTGATGTAGAAGACCTGGAAAAGAAAACAGGCAAGGACAATGAAAGAAAGAAAGACTTGATAAAAAGAATGAGAATGACCGACGGGAGCACCAGAAATCAGGGATTGATCTTGTTAAGGGCCAGGCTACTGAAATGGGGCTCGGAGTGAAAAATGTTGCTGCAAATAATTTTAGCCGAGGTAATGCTGGAACTAGGTACTTGGATCGTATGAAGGGTACTATATTGTCATCTTCTAAGGCATTTAGTGGGGGCAGTTTCTTTGGAAGGGGAACTAGCGCTGCTTCTACTGTGACAAAGGAAATCAAACCTAACAGCTATGTAGATCATGGCCATATTTATGTCCAGAAGAAAGATATATGTCCGCCTGAGCGTGTAGCTTTACGATCTTGTATGAACGGAGACGATAAGAATATTAACCGTCTGGTAAATTCTTTTGACTCATTGCTGACTTTTATATACTTTCCTTTGGAGTGAATACTTTTCAACATTTGGAAAAATATGCACATTTTGATATGGAGATATATCATCATCCTTTCCATTAGAGGGCTTTTCTACCTTGCTTTTAACTATTAGAAGAATAGACGCGTTTGTTAGGGAATTATATTGCTATCCCCTTCTGATTTTCTCAGGCCATGCCTTATCTACCTGCCTATTGTAGTTAATGTAGCTCTGATAGCGGATTCATAACATTGACTTCTAGCTTGGCCGTTTTGATTTACTGGTATATAAGTTTTTTTTTTTTTCTGAATTCCATACTTTAAAAAGAAGAAATGATGCTAGTTTTTTTCATAAACAAAAGCATGCCAGTTTGATTGATGTAATTAAAGCTTTGGCAGTCATACCTTATACGCTTATAGTTGTTGTTGCTGTTGTTTTTCCTACTTAAAATTGTTTTAATATTTCGGCCACTGCTGATAAGATTTCTATTTTTATTTCGTGGGCTCATTTATGGTGATCAGAATATTATTAGCAACATTTATCAGATTTTGGTGTTACAATGCCAAGCTGTTCATTGCAGGTCCACTCTGAACCGCCACCAGTGGCAGCACCTAGAAAATCTTGGCAGCAATTATTTACTCGTTCAACACCTGCTCCTCCATCCTCAAATGCAAATGTCATTAGTCGACCAAACTCAAAGTTCCAAGTAGAAGCTCAAAGTCCACAGTTATCTGGTCAATTATCAACAACACAATCATTTGATAATCCAATAAATTTTGGGTCACCCTTTGCTATTTCTACGTTTCCAAATGGATCAATTAGCAGTAGTCTAGGATTTTCACCTGGAATTGAACCTATGTTCCCTCGTGTTGGGGAAGCACATTGTGAACACATACCAGTGGAGCCAGAGCTTTTTGAAGATCCTTGTTACATTCCCGACCCAGTATCCTTACTTGGGCCCGTTTCAGAATCACTTGATAATTTCCAGCTGGACTTGGGTACCAACCCTGCTATGGATTTCGGATTGGAAAGGCCTCGTACTTTAAAGAATGTTTCAGCTACTTATGATGTCAGCAGGCCATCTCCTATTGAATCTCCCATGTCACGAGAAAAGCATAATGTTTCTAGTCGGTTCCCTACTACACCAAAGGCCCAAGATATGCAACCTTTACCTGTGGATGATGCCAATCCAAGTGAAACGGGAATGTGGCAGATGTGGAACACTTGTCCTCTTGGTCAGGACAGTTTAGGCTTGGTAGGTGGCCCTGCCAGCTGGCTTCTACCCTCTGAACTGAACAGGCCGAGCAGGGATGATTTTGTGCTCCCTTCATCTCAGAAAACAATGGCCTCGCTGTTTACTAAAGATGAACCAGTTCTTTCTGGAACTCATTCCCCTCCAAACCTTTTTCTTGGAAATGGGCAGAATGGTGGGACATTTAGCCCTGTTACTGGTTCACTTGATCCTGATCCATGGTTGCAGAAAGCTTTTATTCCACCTTTGTCATCCGGGGAGAATCATTTTGTTATCAAACCTCAGGAGGAAACTACTCAGAGTGAATTTATTAATGGAAGTCCCAGCAGAGTAACCAATCATCCATTCGAGCAGTCTCTAGCCACTTGTTGGTCCAAGTAAGTGTTTGATCCTTTCACACGAGTCCGACCAGCTTGCATTTTATGACATCTTTCTGAGAATTAATAGATTTATTTGAACATGAGATCCTGGTTCTTTCGTGTTTGATTGTGAGATGAAAAGTTTTTGTTGTCTTTGTGACTATATGAATCTCCAAGTTACCTTGCCCCAAGTAACAGAACAGACATTTCATAGTTCTTGTTCTATGTGTTCTATAGCATTTAGCTTTTAGATTAGTTGTTTAGATAGTCTGAAGAAGTCATGGAACTTTAAAGTCGCTAACTGACCTCTATCGTTTGAACAGGAGTTAATTCTTGTGTGCCAAATGATTCCTCCTAATGTTTAGTCGAGTCTAGTTGGTTTCTTGTGTTCCTTTTTGCTTGGATAATAGGTTTTTGTCATTAATGCCACAATTATAGAATTTATAAATGATCGTAACCAAGATGAGCCTTTTGTAGCATTTGCTATGTCAAACACCCAATACTTTTAATTATCCGAAGGATTTCTGATCCACTGCGATTTTGATAACCATTCCTTTTTATATCACTTTATGATACTTTTCCCATCTTCTTATGCTCCGTGCTCTTTTGGGCTTTTAATTTTCAAAATCCGTCTTTTTTCTTTTATGTTGAAATTTTCTTAGGCATTTATTTTGGTCAATTATAATCCTTCTTTCAAGAAAGTTGCTTCAAGTATTTTGATAATCAAAATACAAATACACATTGCCCATAGCATGATATTCTTTTTTCTCAACTTGTAAGTTGTGGTGGGCCTTAACTGCCAAGACATTGAAGTTCATAAAAGATAAGCATCGACTGCTTCGGTTTGAATATGAAGTGTGGGAGAAGCTGTTGTCTACTTTCTTCTTGTACTTCAGTTCTTTAAGCAAAGTCGTTCTTTTCCAAATGAGGACAACGATTATAACTGATGACTGCCTGTGCCTGTTACCCACTTTGTGATGACACCTGAGAAAAGTTTTTTATACTTGAAACGGCAATAGGGATGGTGTTGAGTTTTTGCACTGTTCTCTTTTTGTCTTTGGATGAGACCGATACCCATTTCAAGTTATGACAGCCAACCCTGGATAAAAATGGACCAAAAACATACAGGGAAATTAAGACTTCCATAATTTCGGATAAGTTGTGACTCTGTCATATATAATGCTGGATTTGGATGTTAGTTGGATCAACCAAATCAGCTACCAACTTTTGGTGCTTTCTTGGGGAGGAGGATGGGGTTGCACACCCTTACGCAGATCTCAGTTGTGTGGTTAATCTTGTGGAAGCCCATTTTGGGACCTCTCTGGTTACCTTTTTTTATAACTCAACCATTACTTTTCAGGCGTCTTTACTTTGCATCAGAGGGAAAGGGAAAGTAGATAGTCATTCCCTTTCCCACTTAATCATTTGTTTGCCTGCAAAATGGGGAATGCAATTTTAGTGATCTCCGCACAATATAGGGAATGAAGCAGGGGAATGCCAATCTTCATATCCCCCTTGGTGTTGAGTCCTTGTGATAGGGAATACATATCAAATTTACTCATATACCCATAATAAGTTTCCATGTGCTAATTCTTTTTTTTTTTTAAATTATGTGAAAGAATATTTTAGTAATTACATTAGTAAGATTAACATTACTATGGTTAGTAAGCACAACAAAGGAAATGAAATTGTTTCCCTTTGCACCCTCTAGTAGGCAAGTAAACATTAGAAAGGGAATCAATGATCCACCTTTCTAGTCCATTACTTTGCTTTCCAATCCTGTTACCTTTCCTATTATATTTCTTTACGGTTTAATAAACGTGCAAATGATAGGTTTCCTGTCTTTGTTTAAGCTTTGTCGTTGAAAATGCCTCTTGTTGTAGAAATTTTTATCTGCGCAACATTATTTGCAAAATGCCCATCCTTTTCGCCATGCAGTATAACGGTCAAGAACTGAAAAGCATGCAAGACAAACATCTCTTAAATGCCAGTGTCTTAGGTTGTGAGGGAATTTTCGTATGAGAGAGATAATAATGTTAGCTTTACGATGTTTGTTCTGTCTGTTCTTGTCATCTCCTTTGATGGCGTGCATATGTTGATTTTTTATTTTTTTATTTTTCGTGTCATTCTGCATTGGTATTGTGCTCATCTAATTCTGCATTCGTGTTCTTTGTTTTGGCAGAAAGGAATGGGCTGTGCAGGGTACCGGGGAAGGTGTCGGAAAGTTGCCGGTGGCAAGGCCCCATGTTGGTGGGGGTAAATTTCCTGCCCCAGATGTACAGTCACTTTGGTCATTTGATTAAAAAAAAATTCCCAAAAAAAAAAAAGAACAAAAAGGAAAAGAAAAACAGTTGTGAGGGACTTTTTAAGAAAATACAAACCCTGTTCTCTAGAGAGGCAAATAGCCTCTTTAAGAGAGAGAGAGTTTAGAATTACTGAGACGCATTGTATCTTCCTGATCTTCTTTGTAAGGGAGATTGATGTTTACTTAACGTTAGCATGAGTAGGAATATACACGTGGCGCACTCTCCTTCACCTGTGTTTCAGCTCAGGTAACAAGAAGTAGGTCTCAAGATTTTACCTCAAAAAAAAAAAAAAAAAAAAAAGTAGGTCTCAAAAGTGAAATGTTTTGTTTTGTTTTTTTTTCCTCCGCTATATGGTTTAAATTTCAGTATGGAGCCAAATCCCTCTCTAGCTCAATGAAAGAATGCTAACGCAATCGCCCTTGCTCTCAAAAGGAGCCATTTCATTCAACTTTAATTTTCTTTTTCCTTTGTTTTTGAATCGAGACGCATTCAATCTGCGACAATCAATCGGTTAAATTGCAACTCTACCGGGTGCGTGTCATTCCATTCGCAGATTTTGTACCCGTGGAATGTTTTTCTAAGCGTTTTGATTCGCGACGTGGTTAATAGTTCCGTTCAATTAAGCAAAATTGAAAATGTGAATTTTGGTTGGGCATGATGAATAATGATTCATCATTTTCTTTGAAGAAAATGAGTTATGAGTTGGCACTAGCTCGGAAATTTCATCCAAAACATATACAAAACCAAAAACCAAAAACCAAAAAATATCCTTCTATCCGAAAAATTGTTGTCGGATTTCCTTGTTTGTTAATTGTTTTAGTTGTGAATATTAATCAGATTCAGAATTTAACTGTAAGAATAATTTGGGGACAAGAAGTGCTAACCCAGGATAAAAGCAATCAACGTCAAAGTCCAAGGCCTCGGGATTAGGAAACTTTGACATCCATTTATATGTGTATATATATAAACCTCAAAACATTGTTAATTGAAATGATAAACCGAAAAATTAATATGTATATATATATAAACCGAAAATTTTTTATCAAAACATTGTTTTTGTCATTTCGTGCCTTATTTCTCTAAAACATCTTTTAATCCTCTTTCGAAGAGCTATTCAATTGAAAAGCAAACAATAAACGAATTACTGAATATGCACTAAATTTTTCACAACTAAAATTTAATAATTTCTTTCCAACTACAGTTTTATCATATTCCGCTTCACAAGAATCTCATTGTTTTAAAATCTGTTTTACTTACAGTGTATTAATAAATTTGGATTTTTTTTTTTTTTTTACCTTTTTATATCTTATGTTTTACTTTTATTTATAAATATACCATGTTTTTTGAAGTTATATTTTTAATACCATCAAATTATGGTAATTATCAAAATTGCAGTATATGTCATAACGGTAATTACTACTTGTAATCAATTTTGTGAGTAATAATGGATTTTGAGTTAAAAACTTTAGGGTATTTTCAGCAATTTAACTTAATTGGCCCACAAACTCTGATGTGATAGTGATACAAAAGAAAGTATTGCAAATTGGTACAAGGCTTGAAAAAAAATATTTAAGAAGTGCTACCATTGAAATTATTTAAAAAAAAAAAAAAAAAAAGGAAAATTGGTGTAGAGTTTCTATTGAGAGTATCTTCGGTAAAATAAATGTGTTTGACCATAATATCTAATCTCAAAATGTTAGAAATGAAAGTATTGAAATATGGTGTTGGTTATAAAATAAAAATTTAAGAAGTGCTATTATTAAAATTGCCCCTTGAATTTTGTAATATTGTAGAAATCGTAAATGTTTCAAAATGTTATTAATACTACACTGTTCGTACAATTATTGCATAAAGTAATAATGGTATGTAAATAAAGAAATAATCTAATGGACTGGAAACGATAATTAAAGAAACTATTATGTTTTTATGAGGAAAAAAGGAAAGAAAAAAAAAAGTAAAAAGGATAGGATATAATGAGACATCAAAAAAACAAAAATAAAAAATAAAAAATAAAAATCCGACCTGCCGGATTCGAACCAGCGACCTAAGGATTTCTACTTGGCTATTAACCTACTACAGTCCTCCGCTCTACCAACTGAGCTAAGGTCGGCTTGTATGTGTGTCGTGAGATTCATTTTATAAATAGTAGAAATATTTTGTTTGAAGCCCACTTTATTTTTTATTTTTCAAGGTTCATACCAATATTATTCATATGAGAGAGATGTAAATAATAGAGGCCACTCCACAATCCCAATGAGCTCAAATTTCTCAATGAATCGCGTAGGCACATCTCCCATATATTCCATTTTCCAATGTCTTCTTTTTTTATAATATTTATAATCACACAATTTGGAGGTTACTGCTTATATTTTCAGAAAATAAATAAATAAGGAGTGTTTTTCTTGTTTTGAAATGAATTTAGACATGAGACTACGTTATGATAATTTGTCAATTATACAAAATAATGCCTTTTTTTTTTTTTTGGTGAATAAGAAAATAATGCATTTCTTGTGTTGAAAGGCATCCTTGTCTCGCAAAAAGGATTGGG
The DNA here is from genome assembly GCA_025413485.1 of Ficus microcarpa. Taxonomy (NCBI): domain Eukaryota; kingdom Viridiplantae; phylum Streptophyta; class Magnoliopsida; order Rosales; family Moraceae; genus Ficus; species Ficus microcarpa. The sequence continues at coordinate 12,164,708 of CM046386.1, read as the reverse complement.
GCCTTACATTGAGAGAAGAAATAAGTACCGAGGTATCTCAAAGGGGATTATACCTAGCCTTGCAAGTTGCAACTCAAATATTTGGTCTTTAAGCATGCGTTTGGTGTTAAGGTTTGAATTATAGAATTTAAGTTTAAATTGATTATGTGCTTATCGAGATATTTGAATTACTAGAGTTAAAAAGTGTAAAAACTTAAAATATGTTGGAAAAAAAAAATCAATATAGAGTTTGTTTCGTTCATCTTGAAATTCTATGCAATTTAAAAAAAAAAAAAATCTCATTTCTACTAGTCTATGTAATTTATTAACTTTTAAAATTTGAATTATAAAACTGTGCAAATAGTGAAACCGAAGAAAAAAGACGAAAAATTGGATTGTAATTCTCATACTAAGTGTCAACCTGGTTTTTTAAAATTTATGGTTGGAGAATTTTGGGTTGTCTTAACAACGTGATTCGTATTTGTCAACTCCAAAATATTAATTTAAAAAAAAAAAAAAAAAAAAAAAACCCCAAGAGTAAGAGGACCAAATATCATTCGTACATTGCAACAATAATTTCTTTTTGGATAATTCTGGCAACAATTATTTACCTATGCCCCTTCGACCCCTTTGGCTTTAGGATCGATAAATAAATTGACTGAAACACTGTCCTTTTTTTTTGGGCTAAAAAGTTCTTCAAAATTTTTTATCAACAAAATGACTTAAAAACGATCAAAAAGGAGAAAGAAAAAACGATTGGATTTTTAAACGGTCGTTCCTGTATTACAATGGAAGAAGGCTATTTTGCTAATTTCATTTTTTGAGGTTGTCTTTTTGGCAAATATTCCTTGGCTTGCACTAATTTGACTTGTACTAGTACGAGGCATAAAGTGACTAAGATATATTTAAGCTACTGGTGATAACAATAAAGTCAAAGAAATTAAAAGTTACTAGGCAAAGATTGTCAGCAAAGAACATTTCAAAAGCTTACATCTTCCAACATTCATAGTCCAAACACAACTCAAGCTTGCATCTTCCAACATTCATAGTCCAAACACAACTTAGCAAGTTGAAATCTTGCTTTCAGTTCTAATCCCATTCAAGACTCCGAAAAAGCAAGTAATGAAATAATACGAAAAACAGAGAACACGCAAAGTTGACCTACGATTCCTGCGGTATGACGACCTGTATCGGGAGCACAAGTGGAGGCTGTTGCAATTGCAGTAGCGGTTGCGGTTGTGGCTGCGGTTGTGGTTGCGGTTGCAGTTGCGGTTGCTCTTGCTCTGCAATTTGGGGCGGCTGTAGCTGCTGTTGCTCCCCTTGCCAAGTCCAAACGATGTCCTTGAGAGCCGGCCTTATTTCTTGTTTCATCATCTTCTGATACTCCAACGTATCTCCATTCGACTTCTTCATCTCCACCAAATGGAAAAGCGGGGTGATTTCAAATATCTCTGCACTGATGCCCACGACTCCTTTCCTGCCCTCCTTGGACCCTTCTATCTTCAACAACCCTCCATCTTTCTTCTTTATTTTCAGTCTCAAACGCTTGGCGATGTCTTCCAGCTTCGAGATGATGGTAAAAGCAGGTTTGTTGGAAGTAAATCGCACTTCTTTTTTTCCTTCAGTCTCCTCAAACAAGCCAGACAAGTCGAAGCCTGAAGAAAAGGAGATGATATCAAAAGCATTCAGGTTACAACAAGGCTTTGTCAATTCTTGCTTTGAGTCGGTCATGGAGCCAAGATCTTCATTACATCCAAAGATTGCATCAGCATCCATAGGGGCTCGTTCTGTCTTTTCCTTTTCAACAATTACGGGTTTGATTTCCAACCCCTTGCGGAACCAAGAATTTGCCATTATTTTTTCCATGGATATCCGCGTTCTTGGATTTGGATCCAGCATCTTTGACACTAATTTGCGTACCTCTGGTGCAAACCAGTTGGGCATCTTGAATTCAGCTTTACCAATCTTCCTGTACATCTCCATTAGATTTGAGTCATGGAATGGAAGATAACCAGCCAGTAGAACGTACAAGATCACCCCACATGACCATATGTCAGCCTTTGCACCGTCATAGCCTTTTCTGTTAATTATTTCAGGAGCAACATATGCCGGAGTCCCACATGTTGTATGGAGCAAACCATCTTGATGCTTAGATTCAACAAGTGCGCTCAACCCGAAATCTGAAACCTTTAGATTCCCATTCTCATCCAAAAGTAGGTTTTCGGGTTTCAGATCTCGATGGCAGACACCTCTACTGTGGCAGTAATCGACAGCGCTGATCAGCTGCTGAAAATACCTTCTTGCAACGTCCTCCTTTAGCTTTCCTTTGGAAACCTTGTTGAAGAGCTCACCTCCTTTAGCATATTCCATGACAAAGTAAATCTTGGTTTTGCTGGCCAGTACTTCGTAAAGCTCCACCACGTTGGGATGTCTAATCAGCCGCATGACGGAAATCTCTCGTTTGATTTGATCAATCATCCCAACCTTCAAGACCTTCTCTTTATCAATTATCTTGATGGCTACACCCAAGCCAGTTTTCAGATTCCTTGCATAATGAACCTTGGCAAAGGTTCCTTGGCCTAATAGTCTCCCCAATTCATACCGTTGCATCAAAACACTTCCTTTGCTGTCCATTTGAACCTACAATTCTTATACAAATACAAACTACTTTTAACTGATGGTGTGGTGTGTGATACTGTATCTACTAACACAAATGCAGATGGTCAACCATCTTCGCAGACATCATGTTTTGAAAACATGTGCTCCCTCGAGTACTTTGCAGCATTGTGTATTTGAGCACAGGACTGATATGTGCTGTGATTTAATAATCCAAGCTCGTCATAGATAAAAAAAGACAGCCCAATCGGAGCCACAAGCTCAATAGTCTCAGCAGAATAGTTCTCAGCTTTCAAGCACATCTTTCTGCATTCCCAGGAATTTTTGGATAACCAGGTGCAGTAAAAGATATAGTTGAACTCTAGGTGGAACAACCGAAAATCAAAAGCAAAAGCTCCAAAGTTACAGCAAAGAAATCGGAAGCAGTTCACCTAACAAAAACAAAGCCATTACAACAGGCAACAATTTAGGATATGGCTGAATTAATAAATTTACAGAAAACCGAAACTCCAAAAAATTAAATTGAAATTAAATAATTTTTCCTACGTTCAGAATTCAAATTTCCCTTAAAAAGAATAACAAAGACATCCAAACACTGAAAGCCTTCAAACGCAAGCCCAAAAAAGAGGTACAAAACTCAAAATTAGAAACAAAAAAGAGATAAAATTCTTTATACAGCGCTATGAAGTAAAAGTTAAACATATTTTGCATCACTGGAATACGATATATATTACACAAGGATTTTGTGAACATAAACACGCATACATACATAAATATTCACACACACACACACATACATACGTGTGTATATGTGTGTGTGTGTATATATATATATGCAAACCATAAGTGATCGTCTCTAAAAAGAAAAAATGAACTTGGTTAATTTCAACATTGAAGAGAAGATAAATCAGATTCATAAGGCCTCGAAAAAACCTATATCACACAAAAACAAAAATCCACACACAAATTCAGTTTTCCCGAAACAGAACCATCCAAAAACGGAAAAGTTTGAAACAACAATCAACAATATGTCTCGTCTTTGTCATTTTTAGAGCAAGAGAGACGAACACAGCAACAAAACTACCAACTTTCTCGTAAATCACGGTAGTTTCCCTAACAAGAATAAGGAGCCCTAAGAATTCATGCCCAAAATTTTCTCGGAACCAAACAGAGAAAGTGAGTTAAGCAAGATGGAAAAAAAAAAAAAAAAAAAAGAAGTAAGTGAAAATCGAAGCAGCAGCTAAAATCATAGTTTGTCGAAGAAAAAATGGAATTGAAAATCTGGAAATTTACCTAGAATCGACGACGCGACAGAAAATCTCGCCCGAAATGGAATTGCGAAGAGGGGGAAAATGTGAGAGAGAGAGAGAGAGAGATTTTAATGGCGGTGGGTTTGAGGCCAGAAGTGAGCAGGGGGGAAAATGATGGAGATCGCTTGGCGTCCAACCACAAGTCGCGTCTAACATTCTCTGGAGCCAACGAATCATGATTGTGTTTATACTTTAATTTAATTTGATTTAATTTAATCGAAAAAGAAAAAAACTACAATCATTACTTGTTTGAAATAAAATAATTTTTAAAAATAATTTATTATTTAAAAAAATTAAATGATATGATAGAACGTATACTTCAACGGTAATTTTATAATTAATCTTATTAAAAGATAAAATCATATATGAAATCTTGTTTTTTTTATTTAATTATAAGGAGTAATTTTATTTAGATTAATTAAATATTAAAAAAAAATAAACAGATTATTTGAATTTCATTAACTTGTTCCAGTTTTGTTTATGAATATTTCTATTAATAGTACATAAAAAATAACTCTATTAACCCCCAATAGAAAAAATATTCTATTATCATGAAATACATTCATCCCAAACATTATGAATCATATGAATACAAAACTGTCATAATTTAATTCATTGAGCAATTTGTTAAGAGTTACTCCTATAATATTAGGTCGGAATTATAATCATTAAGCCTCCGTTTGACAAATCATTTTAAACTCAAAATTTTTATTTCAGTTTTTATCTTTTTATGAAAAGTCAATAAAAATTATAATTAGTTTTTAAAAGTCAACCAACTCAAACTGTTTCAACAAACTGACTCTAGGATAGTAATTATTAAAAAATCAAAAATAAATAAGAATAAAGATAGTGACAAATTTGTACAAAGAGAGCCATAATTGGAAGGATGAATCTAGGTTGTCCAGTGCTATTTTTCTTATAGTTTCCTTAATTAATTGAAAAGTCCACACTTTCCAAAAAAAAAAAATAATAAAATTTTGAAAGGTCCAATTCAACGACACAAATTCTGCCTATCTCTTACGTTGACGTGATTATTACACAAAGAATGTTTATTGGAACGCGTTTTTTTTTTTTTAATTTAATCTTAATTGTGTGATTCCATACATATATATTAAAAAGGAGAAATCAAATTTGGCTCCTTTTTTCTTTTTCTTTTGATAATTAATTAATTTGGCTGCTGCTGGTGAAGGTCCTTCTTATTAAGCCAAATAAAACATTGCATCTGGCAAAAATCCTCAGTCATCAACTTGATACTGCAATTTAAATATTTTCTAAACTCCAAGATGGTTACGAATTCAAAAAAAAAAATAAAAAGATGTCTTAATGTGTTTTTTTAACTTAATGTGATGGTGTCTTGTACTCTTTACTTAAATTTTATAACACGAATAATTATGGTTAAAATTACAATAAATACATAGTGATTGTTTTTTAATAACCAAATTTACCTACAAGCTAATTTTTTTTTTTTTTCCAATTTACACAAAGCAAATATAACATTCATAATTTTTTCTAAATATATATATAATTCACAATTTTTTCCATATATATATATATATATATATATAACATTCATAACCATCCTTTTGATAATCAGTAGTGACATATCGATAAAGATGATCGTTCGATGATCATGATAAAGATAAAATGATAGTCGATAAGAACTTAAACTGACTATTATTTTTTATCCTGTATGTGATTTTCTTAACAATTTAAAAACAGTATTCTATGAAGATGTTAGTATACCACCCACCACCACCCCCATTATTTCTGGTATTATTTAATAAAAAAATATAAAAATAAAAATTTTTGATTGTTGTCCATTTTCAATTAGAAAGAGTCACCTCAAAAAAAAATATTTGTATTTGCATTTGTATCTGTATTTTATTTATGTGTTCTTTAGCTAAACGACACCTCAAAGAATCTTGAATCTTCAAACGTCGAGTCGCAATGCCGTGCAGGCTCCTCCAACCCTAGCTGCCAACTCAGTGGCCGTTGGTGGGCCCACCAATGACAGGCGCTAACGGAGTGTCCGACCGTACACGTGTGCCACGTTGTTAGCTTGACGTCAAGCAAAACGACAATGTTTTTTTTGTCGTGTTTGTTGGGTGGACTAGGTGCGTCGTGTCATGTCGTGGGGCCTCAGCTAGAGTCTTGGGAGAGAGAAGGATCTTTTTGTCATTTGGAATCTTTATTTTTTTATTCTTTGTCCCCTATTTTATTTTGGAGGTGTAATCATCTATCCAGGATCATTACACGTCGTTGAGTTGTCTCATTTACCTTTTTTTTTTTTTTTTATTTTTTTATTTTTTTTATTTTTTATTTTTTTTATTTTAAGTTTTGGTGCTTACAATAATATCATCATATTTGAGACCTCTACTTTCTTAAGGACTAAAAATCTCTTGTTTACAAGTTCAAAAACACGTCTTATTTATTTTAACAGTTTCCTACTTAACTAATATTAAAAAAAAAAAAAAGCCAGTTAAAAAACAGGTGAATATATAATATAATATATATATATATTTTTTTATCATCGTACCCATCAAAATATATTTATATTGGGTGTATGAACTTCCTATATGATAATTAAGAGATTTCTCATATTAGTATGGTGGATGTTTCCAAGACCGTTTGGGGAAGCTTACTTGACGGTATTTTACTATCTAATCTAAAACTCTCAATTTTACATTTCACTTTCTCTTTCTTTTATTTTCAAAAAACTTACTTTAAAAATATACAACTTTCTCATTTTAAATCGAAAGGAGATAATTTTAGTCAAAATGCTCACAACAACGAAATGAATAAAACAAGATTAAGTTTGTATATATATATTTTTTCTAAATACATTTTAAATTTTATATTATTTTCTATATTAAAGAATTTTCCCCAAAATCCTCCCATGACACACATTTCCAACCCAACCTCCAAAATTCAGTCTCCAAATGTCCCTCAAACAGGCTCTAACTATTGTATCTAATCGAAATCATTTTAAAATTAAAAATTAAAAAAATCGTGTATCATAGTTTATAAATCAAACAATTAAGAAGAAATTCATACATATGAAGTAATTCCCACACTTAAGAACATCGAATTCTCTGCTAATTATTACTAAACCAAACATTTGTTCATTTCTTCATTAACTTATCTCAATTTGGATTACCATAGGTTGGTGGAAAAACTAAGCTAACAAGACCTCGCTTATCTTCTTTTCCCTTCGTTTAACTGATAAAACTTCTCTTTATCAAATAAATAAATAGCTGATAAAACTTTTTGAAGTTTTCATGTTTATTGGCAGAGATATATTACACATGAAAAAAAATGATTAGTGTCACCAATTTTAATCCTAATTTTTTATACTAATCTTGAGTTATCATTTTTTATTAATAAATATTACAACATCAATTACTAACAAAAGATTGTAGCTATCACATTATATGTCTATTTACTATTATTTTACTATGTGCACGTAATTTTGATACTACGTACACCAGATACTAAATTAGTAAAATGACTCAAATGTCCTTTTTTTTTTTCTATTAAATACTCTTTAAAAAAAATTATTAACAAAATGACTTCTGAACGACTTAAAACGACTGGGAACAACTAGTTTTAGATGGTTGTTTTTATTTTAAAATAAAAGAAGTTTATTTTATTAATTTTAATTTTTAAGGTTGTAATTTTGACAAATATTCCACACCGGATTCAGTCAAATAAAATTTCGTAAACAACATTAATTTTTCAATTGGAAATTATGAATTGTCTTTAAAAGTGTATTAAAGCCACTGGAAGGAGATATGCAATTAAAATGGCCAAATCTTTTTGCTCATGTTTGGTGTGGTAAAGTAGTGGATTTGGATTGTCTAACTAAATTATCTTTTTTTCACTTGATAAGTTAAATATATTTTTTATTTATCTGGATAAGAATATTATCTCTAAATGTTCCACCAAATCTTAATCATTATCACTATTTAATTTGCATTTGTATATATGCAATAGAGACGACTCCTTGAGTTGTTTATTTTTAATTGGATTTTTTTTTTTGGCGATAAAAAGCAAATATTGTATTTAGTTAATTAGCTGGCGAATATATTTATTCCTGTCTTGTGAAACCTAAACCACTCAAGCAACGCTTGTTAATGGCATAAAAATGTACTTTTATTTATTTATTTATTGAGTTCATCTAGAAAGTTGTGTCATAATGTGAAAAATCATGAGCGGTACTCAACAAAATCAGACAGAAGTGAGAAGAGATTGAAATCAATTTTCCAGTTGGAATTTTCAATTTGACATGTGATATGCGTGTTGGAATGTTTTCGGTTGATCCTGTCCAAAGGGTAGCCGTCTCGAAAATACATTTTAGTCAATTTCGTAATAATAACTGCCACCTAAACAAACACCATTTGTCTCGATTAAAATTGAGTCACGTATTAAAAGGGTCGGTAATATTATCACTCATCGTATGTGTGTTCAAATGTTCAAATCTCTTTTTCACTCTATTATGATGTTATAAGTTATGTCTAAAAGACCCGTTCTGCTTAATTTTTGTAGCTGTTCTGTTTTGTTTTCAAAAAGAAAAGTAGATGTTGAAAGATCAAATTATTTTGGCCGACTAAATTGTGCCCTCTCATTTTTTTAATTATTTATTATTATTATTTTTTGGGGGTGTGTGGCTAGGAAAGGTGGTCCAAGAAGAAGAATGTAACAAGGCAGATATGCATCCCCCAGTAGAAGTGCAGCTTGGCATTTTGTTAGGGGGGAAATGAATTGAGTGGTTTCAGAAATATATGGGGTGGTCCCATAGTTCATTTTGTGACTTTATAGCTTGAAAAAAAAAAAAAAAAAGGATATATCAAAGCGACACTCAAGAAAACAAGGACCACTTAAGTGGGCATAAACACTAATATCAAAGAGTCCATTTGAGAAAAAAAAATTTTTTTGAAAAATTTCAAATGTCATAAATGGGTGTTTGGCTGCCAAAATTTCAAATTGTTTTCATTTGGAGCATTTAGGAAAAGTTATAAATTAAGAGGGTTAAAAGTTTTAATTATTTAAATATTTTTTTTTTCAGTTTCAGTTTTTTTCATCCGAAATGTTTCCATTCAATACATTCATGAATGAACCCAAAGAAAACAAGCTTAAATGACATACATACCTACATATCTTCTGTGGTAGATATAGAAAGTTTTGTTCGCAAAAACAGGTAAGAATTAAATTAAAATTTTTTTCCTTTTTTTTTTTTTTTTTGGTTCAACAGGGATAATATTATATATTTTTGTGAAGCGAGCACATAATTATAATTTTTTTTAAATTATATATATTTTTAAAAATCTTATATGAAAGAATTAAACTAATAAAATTTGACTGGGACACATGTCCTTCTCGAATACGTACGGCTTCGTCATTGTACATGTTACACGTTAGCTTAGCTTTTGTTTGGATTGTTAATTGGAATTAAAATTTTGAAGTTGGAGTTGGTTGACTTTTTAAAAATTAATTATAATTTTTGTTGACTTTTCAGAAAAATATAAAAATTGAGTCAAAAAGTAAAGTATAGTTTAGTTGAAATTAAACTAATATATCAAATAAAGTCTTAGTGTTACTGATTTGTCGATAAGAAGACAAGATACCAAAACGTAGCAATGAGACACTGCCTTTTGAAGAACTGGTTTTAGATTTTTCCAATAACAAGACCAGTCTTGTAAGGCAGGCGCAGGCCACCCGTTCCTTATTACTTGTAAGATTTGAAACTTGTAGGATTGGGAAGCTTCTACTAACTTGCAAGAAAAAAATTGTGAGCTGGGGATTTAATTGTTCCCAGTTTGTGTTTTGTCGTGAAGTTTGTTATGAAAGTTGCCTTCCACTTATAATTAATTACAACGCCATAAAACACAATCTAGTACACGTGTTTGTACTTAGTACGATAATGATTTTCAACTCAACTAATGATTAAACAGAATTCTATTGTACGAATTGACAAAAGCAACCCACATGCCTGATTTGAATAAGAAAGAGTTAATTTTGCATATTTTTTCATTGAAGTAAATTTAGGTGATGTTTGGTATTTCGGGGGATCTTATTTTAAATTAAATTATACTTTTTTATTTCAGTTTTTTATTTTTTCTGAAAATATTTTTTGTCTTTTCTAAAATTTTTTTTGTCTTTTCTAAAAAGTCAACAAAAATTATTATTAAAACTTAAAAATCTTAACTCAAACTCATTTACCAAACACCCCCTTGATATTTAAAAGAGTAATTTTCTTGTTTAGTTTCTCAATTATATACATTATATCATTTTAGTTCATGAACTTTTGATTTTGATAAATTAGTCCCCGAATTTTTGATTTTTAAAAGTTTTCGTCCTTGATATAGACATTGATAAAATATTTTTTTTATTTAATATAGTATATTTAACCATGTTTAAACTCCATGTTAACATACAATTTTATATAAATAATAATAATTATACTAAGCATGAACAAATTTCCTCCTTATTCTTATTAATCCTTAAAAACTAAAAAAGAAAGAAAAAATTGAACTTAATGTACGCTTTAAATTTTAGAAATTATCCATCAATTTCAGTGGGAGGAATCAAAATTGCCGAGAAATGTAAGTTTAGGGATTAATTTAGCAAAATAAAAAATTTAGAGATCAAAGTGACATAATATTCATAATTTAGTGATTAAATAGAAAAATTATCCTATAAAAAAACATGCACTACCAATCAAAGTACTTGATAGGGACATGTGATTTTATAGTTAAAATTTCATCAAATACCATCAGGTGTAATGAAGGAGCATATTTGAACTTAGGAGGTGGTCTATGTGACTTGAATATCGAAGAAGTGTCTGAACCAGTTCATTGAGTGTGCCCACGGATTTGTAAAGAACTCCTCGAAATAAAAACCCAAATGGATATTTCTTGAATTGGATTTTTAAATCCGATAGCGAATGATATTTAAAGAAATTGATTGAATCTCTCTTATTATTTGAACTTCTAATTACCCCTTTCAAAATGAATGATTGGGTCATTTAACAATGTCACTCCCACATCTCCCACGTCTAGGTGAGATTTGAGAAGTTTCTCGACCGACCTGAACCAGTCTTGCAGTTGCTTTTTCAACCGACATTAGTACATTTATGTTTTAAACCCAAGGAGATATAAATCAATATCGCTTTTACAGAATGCATTGAATTGTTTGAGCATCTAGTAACATCTAGGGCCATAACCAGATACTTAAAAAGGAAATAACGAACCATGTGGGCAAGAGGCAACAAACAGATTTCAGTAACTCAAATTATCACATTATTAATTACAAAGAAAACTGTCATTAATTTTTTTACACAATATTTTTCAATTCAAATGTTTAAGACTCTATTTGGATCATGATTCAAACCCATAATTTAAATAGTATTGAAAAATGTTTGAAAAGTGAATTTAAAACATGGTACCAAACATGAGTTGAGGAATTTTCTTTTAAAAACCGAAAACAAAGTGATAGACATGGACCAACTCCACCCAAGCTAGGCAAGGAAAGCCACAGAAACTGAAGCAATAAGCTGATGGTTTCAGATTTTTGCTGCCAAGATTTTGCATTTTCTAAAATCTCTATTTCCAAATCATAAAACAAGAGAAGAATCTAAAAATCTCGAATCATAAATGTATGCAAATGTTGAGCAGGTGAAAACAAGATTTGACATTTCATGATCGTGTAATTTTTTACAATCACTTCCCAAAACCCATATATTTATAGCACAAAGACACATTGTATGAACATGTCCACAATCATTTTAAGACCTGATTTTTTATTATGATACAGGCACACAGAGTGTGAGTAAGTATATAACTGCGTTTTTGATACTTGCTATTCAAATCTGCTCTTGGTCTACCGTCATATGAAGGCTTAAGAGTCGGAAAGCAACTTTTCTCCACCTTCCATGCTATTAGTCGTAGGCGAATCGCAGGCATGAAGGACCGTGCATATGTCTTTTGTTTCGAGGAACTGCTCTGCATTGGCAAGGATCAGAGGTCCGTACTCAAAAACTATCCTCTTGCACTGCCAAAGAAATCAGGTTCGAAGTAATTAGAGAACTGAATAAGAATGTGTTGAAGAAATGAAGCTCGCTCCAGCCTTTGAAAACAATCTTTGGTTATCTTATTCGGCTATCGTTGGATTTTCCTTTTATAAGTTATACGAAATCGAGCATGGAATTGCAACCTTCCAGGCAATTATAATAAAGTTTCTACCTAGTTTCAGGCACGTTTGATGAACGAGATTTATCCAAGTACCGAAATATCAAGTTTAAGAGTCTTTACGATCATAGCAATAACATTTGATATCAGATATTATTTCCAACTCAAACAATGAGCCAGCACGAGATTTAAATCCTTTAAAATGAATAATATAGCAATTCTTGTAAGATGTAAACAACAAAATCCAATCATGCCATAAAGCTGCTAAATTTTGTTTAGTTTTCTCATCGTTCTCACCTTTTTCTCATATTCCTTCGTGGACTTGCATGCCTTCAAAAGCACCTCAATAATCTCCAGCTGACCAAAAAAAAAAAAAAAAAAATCAAAAATCAAAAATTAAAAAATCAAAAAATCAAAGATAAAAGACATGTCACTTAATGGTAAGCATCATAGAATAATCAATACGGTGGAGATAGTTCCCTTTAATAAATGAGATAGAATTAAAATCAAAATGAGATAGCAATGTTGTTCCTTTCGGAAAAGATACACTACATGATTCCAATGCAATTTTCCTTGCAAAAGTTTAGTATAAATCTTTAAGCTAGGACTGTATAAGGTTCCTAACTGCTCGGTTCATAATCTAAGCAAGCATGGGAAACCTATTTTGAAACATCACTTTATGGTTCTACTAAATGTTTCTGTAACCCTTGTTTGTACAGGAACAGCTCAAAAGTCTCTCATTTATTCTTTCGGCACGGACTTTTACTCGTAAAAGTGTGGTAAACCCAGGCAATAAAATGAAAGGATAGGTAACTAATTTCACATGTGCAGTATTCTTAACATGACTTTTTGACTAAGGAGGGACTTCATTTCTTCTGTTTCAAAATGTAAGCCAAAGAATATGGACGAAAAACAAATTATGGAAGATAACTGCTCAAGAAACATATGATTACTCATAATGAAAAAGTTTTAATTCAAGGTTAATTTAAAGAAGTTATTAATAAGCATCTCTGAATCTTAAAGCTGTCCATTACAAACCTGTGTATCAGGATCTTTCAGCTTAACCAACACTTCTGAAATGACACGGTGACATAACGCGCAGCTATCTTCACGAAGTTGTGTGGAAATCAGGACAATTTGTTGACATAGGTTAACCTTTCGGCAGAATTCTGCAGCTTGTATTGAAGAAACCTCTAGAAAGAAAAGAGGGGCGTAATAATCTACCAGAGTGAGACACTGCAGGAAAAGAAAAAAGAATTTAGAATAAGAAAATTAGGACTGTTGGTAGCTGAACAGCATATGCAGAATACCGTAATAAAGCCTCTTCATAATCAATAAAGCAACTTAATTATCAAGCAGAAGAACTACTATGGATGGCTGCCAGCATACTTAATAGCCATTTTGTTTCAACACACTCCCGCACACACTTTTACTTAATTTTTAGTTTATAAAATTTCTGTAAAAACATAAATTGAAGCAAAAATGTTATGTTCCTGCTGCTTATAAGAGTGCAGTTGAGAGCATGATTGGTGTAGAAGTTCAAGGATCTCAGTCTGGGTCTTGTTGCTGTTAAGGTACTCGAGGGCCTGGCCAGCATACTGCTCACACAATGTGCAAACATTATCGTTCTTCATAACATCTTCGGAAGTCTGCATTTCTGAAGGAGAAAGTAGAGTCAATAGCTGAGGCTATTTTCATTACACAGAAACAAATTGATTCTTGTTGAAAAGAACATACCACTAAAAACCAGAAGACAAAATATTTTTCCTCCAAAACATTAAGGTAAGGTATTTAGCCCTCCACAACATTAAGGTAAGGAAATTTCAGATAACATATAAGGGTAGTTGGAAAGCTATTTATTTAACAATCACAATAATCTGACACTTAGAAGCGAAAAGGATATTCATCATCCACAAGGAATCCATAGTACAATTAACATGAGGGGTATCAAATTTGCTCTTGGAATATATCAAACATATAATACAACCATTGATGTCCAACCAAACAACAATCCGATTGAGTAGCTATCGTAACTCCAAAACAGCACAAGAAGAAATGGTAGCTCAAGCATGTGAAGTAACTAAAAACATTATCTGATGTCATAAAAACTACAACGAGACAAACACTTGTAGTGCATCACACAAGTTTGTGTATCAACTGAAGTGCCAATGTTGAATTGAGGTCTCAAAAAATAAAAAAGGCTTCATATTTACCTGACAAGTAAGGCTTTTCCAATTGTCTAGCATCACAGCACCAGTTGGCACCCAAAAGACAAAGCAACAATAACCCCACTCTCACATCCATTGTGTTTGCACCTGAAGTTACAACCACAAACGAAGAAATTGAGTGATTTCAGGCTCAGTCTAGTGGTAACTCCACGCTCACCTCAAAGTTAAGGTCTTGAGTTCGAATCCCCGAACCCAAAGTTCAAAATAAACAAATTAATTAATTAAAGAACAAATTAAAAAACCACAACAACTCATATATATATAATGAAAGAACAATCTACAGATTCCTTATATCATATCGGACTGCTTTTTAATCGTTGGATTAATTTTTTAACTGTCTGATAATGTCCACCTTAAACAATTTGCAGTGCGTGACACAAAATTGCTCCATTCATATACGAGACCGTTGAAAATTTAATTTAACGATAGTCCAAACAACAAAATAAGAGATCATATCATAGAAATTCCACAAAGAAAGGAAAACACTAATATATGCAGAGTTAGCCGTATGTCTTCAAATTCTGTCAAATTGTCGAACTTTTTTTAATATGATATAATTTTCACGTGATCTGACCATTTAGAACTGCGTTTCACCGGTAGTTTTCCTTTTTCTTTTTTTATTTTTAATTAATACCCCAACACAGAATTTCTCCAACAAGAACTTCAAATTCTAAGCGACGACCGAACAATCAGAATTAGGGAAAAACCAATCTCAACACATAATACATGAACGGAAACCTAATCAGAAAATAACTCAAAAAATAAATATAATCAGATGCCAACATCCTTTCAAAAGATTTCGTCTTCTCAACGACAAAAAAAAGGTTTTTTCTATTAAAAAAAAAAAAAAAAAGAGCTTGATCAGAGCTCTTTCTCGGTGTTTGGCAAATCAGAAAACGCACGAAAAAACACAGAATTTGTTATTAAAAAAAAAAACACACACACACAAATTTTCCACTCCTTTAACAAATTACAAAAATCGGAAAAAGAATTGAGAATTTTCTGGGTTCTGATTCGTACCTTAGGCAGTAAAGAGATCGGATTCAGAGAAGGAGAAGCCCCGATTGATTGGGTAAAATCAGTAGAGTCGTCGCCGTTTTTGGTTGGCTTTCTTTTTGTTCCTCCTTTGATAATATTATATAAGCAAAAGTCACCGTCGCCGATTAGGGTTTTTCTCCTATGCGGTGAGGACCAGGTAAAACATTCTTAATAATCGTAATTGTTAGCCACGTGTCCACCAATCTCCTTATTGAGTTTTTTGCTAACGTGTACCTATTAGAGGCAATAAAAGATTTTGGTTTGGGTGTGATCGAGGGTAGAGGATCTGAGTTTCCAGTTGACTGTTAGGAGAAGAGCTCGAGGGAGAAGCAAAGAAGATAAAAATGTACCACATGTCAGCTGACTCACTGTGGACATGTTTTTGTTTTTATTTTGTTTTGTTTTTTGTTTTTTACTTTTTTTTTTGTGTTTTGTTTTGTTTTTTTTGCCTTTTAGGCTAAGCAAGAATTGACTTTTTGTGCCAAATTTGAAAACTTGTGTTTGAAGATTAAGCTAAAAGCATAATTGTCACGCAATAATGTACTGTTTTTTTTTTTTTTTTTTAAATATGAATCACAGAATAATGAACTTGATAATCATAATAAATTAATTTTAAAAAGATAATCATAAGGTTTGTTTGGTTGGTTGGTTCAATCCAACTCAATTCAAACTTTTTTTTGTCTTTTTCTCAAAAAGTTTGTCTTTTTTGAAAATTCAAAAAAATTTACTATTATAACTAAAATATTTCAACTCAAACTAATCAATCAAACACCCTAATAATAAATCAAAACGAACTGCTCATAATAAATGGAAGTAAAACGTACAGTAACTAATCAAATATAAGGAAAATTTTGTGGTAATAACTATATTTTTAGCTTACTACAAAAAAAAAAAAAAAAAAACCATCTTATCCTAGAATTATGTACTATAATTATAATCATTGCATTAATTTTTATAGCATTCTAATTTGTGGTTACATATATAATGCATTACAATTTTTAATTTAAACAGTAACACGGTAACTTATTAGATAATTAAAAGTCACTACCAATCATAAAAGGAAAAGTACCATTGTTCCATAAGTTTTTCTAAATTATTAATTACTCATTAATTTTTTGTTTGCTTTCGTTTTATAGATTACTCCACAATAATTGTCAAGAGAACGGTTTTCTTTTATTGAAACGGTAGGTTTCAGTGCTATGCATCAATTAAGGGTCCGTTTGATAAATGAATTGAGTTTGAGTTGACATGAAATTTTTAAGTTTAAGTTTATTTGAGTTGAGTTTAGTTTTTAAAAAGTAGTTATAAATTTTATTGACTTTTCAGAAAAAGATAAAAATTAAGATGAAAAAGTATAATTTAATTAGAGTTAAACTTTATTACTAAACAAAACATAAATTAATCAATTCCGTGAAGGTTTAAATGCAATCCGCTTGTCACGTAGCATAGCATAATTTGTTTTCGGTTCACATGGAAAGATCATAATATAAGCTCATTGTATGCTAAGATCTATTAATGAGAAACTGTATTTGAATAGTTGGCTTAGTTTTTTTAATGTTCAAAATTTACCTTGTCTGATACAATATTACTCCAATCATAATAAACAAACAATTAATCTAGTAATTATTAACTAAAATAACCGTTTTTATTTGATATTGTAAAATTAGACATCCCATAGAAACTTCTATAACATAAACCACCAAATAAGAAGAGAAGCATTTGATTGAATCTCATCGATTGATGTCGGTGGCTTCAAATTATGCCATGGCAACAGACATAATGATAATTAATTAGTTTAAATTCACCTATCCTTAAAAAAAAAAAAAAAAAAAAAAGAAATCATGTCATCCTATTTAACCATATATAACATTAATTAAGAGGTTAAAAAAAAAATCACTAATGACTATATATATACACACGCACAATGACTGGAATACATATGACACGACTAGTCGTCCGTCACCTACTAAGTCAGGCTGACAACGGACAGCAAGCAGGAAACATAATATACATACATACATACTTATTATACTGACTATATAACATAACATACACATATACTTGTTATACTGACTATATATAACATTTGGCGTGTCAATTCAATTTCAACTAAACTGTATTTTTTTATCTCAATTTTTTTCTTTTTTTAAAAAGTCAATAAAAATTATAATTAATTTTTAAAAAGTCAATAAATTCTAACCTAAAAATTTTATCTTTAACCGGCAAATCAAATGCAAACTAATTAAGAGGTTAAAAAAATCACTAATGACATTATTATAAAAAGTGGAATTCACGACGGTAAAAAACCATCATGAAATCCACAATCATAAAATCTTCGTGGATTCCACGACGGTTAATGGTTCATAAAATCTTTGTTTGTTAACCGTCATGGTAGTTGACATTCTACTATGGTTGCAAACTATCATGGAATAGACAAAAATGACACTAATATAAACATACAAAGATTGGAGTACAAATGACACGACTCGCCACCCGTCACCTGCTAGGTCAGGTTGACAACGAATCGCGTGGATGAAATATAATATACATACATACTAGTTATACTAAAATTTGCATAACAACATAATCATAAATAGTGCGAAAATTGTCAAATTTTAACGAGGTTGAGGGTTTCAACAAGTTTCTAATTGGCTATAAGTGAAGCACCACCCACTATAACTAACAACAACTTAGTTTGATTAAAAAATCAAAACAGAAATAAAAGATGAGGGGACAAATATCAGCATTCTTCTCATTTGTATGAACAAGTTTTTAACACTCCCCTCTCTCACTCCTTCATTTTCTCTGAAGAAAAATTCGTCACCCTTGCTAACCACGCAACAAAAACTCACTTGCACCACTCTTGATTGCTTAAATCTCCATCTCACTCTCTCCCCAACTTGTAGTATAACAATATCCAAAACTTTGTTCATTTTTTTAAAGCCTTTTGCAGTACCAAAAATCCATCTTTAGTGGCTGTCAAATTGAGTTTTTGAAGGGGATTGATGTTTCAGTAATGTTTTCATCATTCTCATTTTAAGAACTCTGAAATTTTCTTTTATGGCTGAGTTTAATCAATGATTATTTTGTTTTCTATGGTTGAGTATTTGATTTAAAATATTTTTGGTACTGGCTTGTTGATTTTGAACAAGTTTTAAAGTATTTGCATGCTATATATTTGATATATATTTGATGGAAGGCTCACATATAACTTTTTTGTGACATGTTTTAAAGTTTCGATTTGTGAGCGAGCTTGTTGAATGCTGTTGTCTGATTTACTATTTTTCCTTTAAAGTAGACATCTAAAGCTTTAACTGGGCTTTTTAATCATCCAAATTGGATTTTTCTAAAATCAGTTAAGATTTTTACAATTTCAAAAAAAAAAAAAAAAAAAGCAGTCAAATTTTTGATCGACCAGCGTAACTGGGGATTGCGAGCTGATTTTGAGATATTTTAGTCTTCAAAACCTAACATGCATAGCTCTAAGGAAAGCTCTATGAGTCTAGTTTGATTTGGCTTTAGTTTCGTTATTTTTGAATGTACCTACAGTACGTTATGAATATTTTCGTAAGAGTCGACAAATTTGTCTTCTGCAGAGACTTGCCTTATGATCCACTTTTTATAAGCTAGTTGAATTAACAAATAATTGAAAAAATGGTTTATTATTAAAAACTAATCTAATAGCTACTGAAATTTCAAACATGTTTGTATGAGTTTCAAGTGTCATGTTTTGATGACAAATGGTTTATTTTCGATTACGAAAAGTTTAGCAAAGCTGAAATTTTGATAAGTTAAGTTGAAAATCTAAATTTTCAAGGTTAAATAATGTATTCGACAATGTTGAATGGCTTAAAACCTCATGATATGGATTTATTTACTTTTTTTTTCGTAAAGAAATTGTAGTTGTGAAATTAAGGATATGGAGTTCAATTATTTGGTTTAATGGAATTTCTTATGAGAGATATAATCATCTTATAAGTTAAATTTCGGAATGGTTTTGTTAGATTATAGACAAATTTATTAATTTTCATAGAGTATACCTTATCGTTCAAACTTTATTTAATGAATCTACATACAAGAGTTTTAAGTATGATTCCTTGTGCTATAGGAAAAAGAAAAAGAAATACTTTACGGTAAAAGTTCAGTGATCAAGAAAGAAGATCAAAGTGGATGTGCATATATAAGTTGCAGGTGAGCATTGCACACATAATTTAAAAACTTAAAGAGATTAAGTATTCATCTAATTTAACATGTATTTTCCTGTTAATTGGAGTTTTCCAAAACTCTTTAAGAGTTCTACGGAACTTTAGAAATTATCAAAGAATTCCTAAGAAATAGGAAATCATATTTTCTCATATTAAACATCTTTGTTGCAGATTCATACTTAAAGCTCTTGTGTATGGATTTATAGAATAAAGTTTGAATGATAAGGTAGACTCTCTGGAGATTATTAACTTCATCTTAACAAAATGATTTCGAAGTTTAGCTTATAAAATGACTATATCTTTCGTAAGAAATTTCATCAAACCAAATCATTAAACTCCATATCCTTAATCTTTACAAATACGATTTCTTATGAAAACCAAAAGTAAACAAACCCATAACATGAGTTTAATATAAATCATTCAGCATTGTCAAATCTATTATCTAAATATTAAAAAAAAATAGATTTCAACTTAACTTATCGAAATTTCAATTTTGCTAAACTTTTTGTAATCGAAAATAAATCATTTGTCACCAAAATATAACACTTAAGGCTCATACAAACATGCTTGAAATTTCAGTAGCTATTAGATTAGTTTTTAGTAATAAAATCATATTTTCAACTAGTTGTTAATACAAAAATATCGACTTTCGACTAGTTTACAAAAAGTAGATGATAAGACATGTTCTTGCAAAAAGATAGATTCGTTGATTCTTACAAAAATATTCATATTATATTGTAGTTACATCCAAAATTAAGAAACCACATCCAAATCAAACTAGATTCATAGGGCTTTTGTTAGAATTATGGCATTATAGGTTTTGAAAATTTTAAGCATATCAAAATTAGCTCGTAATCCCGGATTTAGCAAGTTTGTCAAAAATTTGACTGCTTTAATATGAACTTGTAAACATCATAACTAATTCTAGAAAAATCCGATTTGGGTGTTTCAAAAATTTAGTTAAAGCATAAGATCTCATTTATAGCAATAATTAAAAATCGGGCAGAAACATTTGAGAATCTTTATCGAAAATAGAATCTTTAGAAGTGATCACAGAATGTTGTACATGACCTTTCATCAAACATATAGCATGCAAATGCTTTAAACCTTATTGAAAAACAACAAGCCACGGCCAAAAACGTTTTTAATCAAATATCCAATCATAAAACACAAAATAATCATATATTAAACTTATCCATAAGAGAATAATGAGTTTCAAAATAAGGATGTTGAAAACATTACGGAAACACCAAACTCCTTCAAAAAATTAATTTGGCAGCCACTAAAGATGGATTTTTGGGGCTGGAAAAAGCTTTAAAAAGATTAATAAAGTTTTGGGTATTGTTATACTACAAGTTGGGAAGAGAATGAGGAGATTTAAGCATTTAGAAGTGAGTTTTTCTTGGGTGGTTTGCAAGGGTGCCGAATTTTCTAGAGAGATAATAAAGAAGAGAGAGAGAGAGAGAGAGGAGAGTGTTAGAAACTTATTCAGACAAATGAGAAGTGACTGATATTAATTCCTTCATCTTTTCGTTTTTATTTTTATTTTTTTAATCAAACTAAATTTCTATTGATTGTAGTGGGTGGTGCTCCACTTATAACCAATTAGAAACTTTTAGAAACCCTCAATATTTTAAAATTGACCCACATATTTTGAAATTCATATCTTGACCCACCATAGTCTATAAAATTATATTTTGGAAATTGTATTTTGTCAAAATTATAAGTTTGACCCCTGGGAATTGAATTTTGAGAAAATCTCTATACTTGACTAATTTCATCAAACATATAGCAGGCAAATGCCTTAAACCTTATTCAAAATCAACAAGCCACGACCAAAAAACGTTTTTAGTCAAATATCCAATCATAAAACACAAGATAATCATAGATTAAGCTTAGACATAAGAGAATAATGAGTTTCAAAATAAGGATGTTGAAAACATTACCGAAACACCAAACTTCTTCAAAAACTTAATTTGGCAGCCACTAAAGATGGATTTTTGGGGCTGGAAAAAGCTTTAAAAAGATGAACAAAGTTTTGGGTATTGTTATACTACAAGTTGGGAAGAGAATGAGATGGAGATTTAAGCATTTAGAAGTGAGTTTTTTCTTGGGTGGTTTGCAAGGGTGCGGAATTTTCTAGAGAGATAATGAAGAAGAGAGAGAGAGAGAGGAGAGTGTTAGAAACTTAGTCAGACAAATGAGAAGTGACTGATATTAATCTCTTCATCTTTTCGTTTTTATTTTTATTTTTTTAATCAAACTAAATTTCTATTGGTTGTAGTGGGTGGTGCTCCACTTATAACCAATTAGAAACTTTTAGAAACCCTCAATCTTTTAAAATTGACCCACATATTTTGAAATTCATATCTTAACCCACCTATTCTATAAAATTATATTTTGGAAACTGTATTTTGTCAAAATTATAAGTTTGACCCTCGGGAATTGAATTTTGAGAAAATCTCTGTACTTGACTAATTTTAACGTTTCGATTAAGGTTTTGATGCTAAAAATTCCATTCATAATTTAATTTGATAAATTTTGCTCTAATTAACATTTTTTTTTTTTGGGAAAAATACAAGCAAATGCCATGCTTCTTTTGTCACGAATGAATTCGAGATATTTAAATCCTCTCAAATTGTCATGAAAAAAAAAAAAAAAAACATTTAATAGTCATAACTTTCTTCATTAATAGATATATGGATTAAAAAAAACCATTTAATAGTCATAACTTTCTTCATTAATAGATATAGAAATCCATGATGAAAATTAGAGATTTACAACATGCATATTGAAATGCAATCGATTGGACGCAAGAATCCTAAACATGTCGTTATTCTTTGTTGGTTTTAAATTTTGACATTTCAGGATAAGTAAACTGGGAGCCAAATACTCCTTTTGTTATGATTTAAAAATCTACTCTCACATATTTCTTCTCCTTTTACACTCTATTTGGCGGGAAGAAAAGAAAAAAAAAAAGTGACAGAAAATCTTATAAAAAACAGAAAATTAAAATGATGAAGAGGAAATTAATTTTCCTCTAGATTGTTTGATAGATAAAAAAGAAAAAAATGGGTAAAGTTAATACGATTATATTAGCTCTAAAAGATAAAATTAATTTTAATTGTTATTGATAAAATTTATGTTTTCCATCTACTTTTACAAAGATAAAAATTTATAGGCCCACAACAATTTTAGTATCTGTTTGGTTCATCGGTTAAAATTGTTTTTTTTTTTCCCCTTAAAAAGTCAATAAAAATTATAATTAATTTTTTGAAGAAAACAAATGAAAAAAAAAAAAAGAGAAAATTAAGTTGAAAAATTTTTAATTCCAACTGATGCTCCAAACGAAGCCTACTAAGGTCGTCTTGAGGTTGGAATGGCTTATTGGGGATTTAATACTTCGTACTTTCGGTTGCCCAGTTTATTTAGGGTGTGTTTGGTGTGTTAGTTTGAGTTGAAATATTTTAGTTGTAATAGTAAATTTTTTTGAATTTTCAGAAAAGACAAAAAACTTTTTGGGAAAAAGACAAAAATTTTTTAGAAAAAAGACAAAAAAAAGTTTGAAATGAGTGGAGTTGGACTGAACACCAAACACCCCCTTATACAAGGGAAAAACACAAGTGCATTAAAGGAGTGCAATTTTCTCTCATAATCTTCCTTTTTTTTTTTTTTTTTAGCACGTCATAGCAAAGTCTTGTTTTGCATAAAAGTGGACATAACTCCCAAATGAGGGTGGGGGTGAAAGCATACTCTAATACGAGTATTCGAGGAATCGGAGCTTTTGCTGCAATTGCTAATTGACCCGAGTTTAAATAAATAAATAAATAAATCTGCAGTATCAAAAGAAGCTTCCCTAAACATAGCATGACATATATTTCACATATATTTTTACCACAACATAAAACAATACTTAAACACTACAAAATAAGGTTCAGGAAATCCGGGACCAAAAAAAATAAATAAATAATAATAATAAAACACAACTACTTCAGATAATCCTGAATAAGTACAATCAGAGAGAGACAGCAAGTCAAAGAAAATACTATTAGAAATCAGGGGTTTGGTTGAGACCAACTGATTAAACTACAACTACTACATTACCTCAAGTTCGTGGCTGTCTTCTTCTTTTTCTTACTTTGCTTTGCCAAGAGTAGCGAAAACCGAGCAAATCCAAACTTCTTTCTCTTACCAGAAAAATGTTTTTGAACACTCTCCTTCTCCGACCTTAAAGAAGAGGGTAGCTCACCATTTTGTTTGCTGAGCATTTGACCCAGAGACACCTTTGTTCTTACGGAATCTTTTCCAGCCATCCCCGCTTCAAGATCTGCTGGAAGCAGCAGCTTCCGGCTTAGGATTTGTCCAATTGACAAGGTTGGCTTCAGAACAGGCGTCGACCCATCGGTGACCAGATTCAGTCCATTCACATCAAGCAGGCGTGAATCTCTCCGATGGTGAGACGAGCAAGAATTCTTGAATTTGGTAGAGTTGTGGATAGAGCGTCTTCTTTGGCCATGCTCGATCTCCATTTGCGAAGAGCCTCTTCAACGGCTAGCTTCCCTTTATTTGCAGCCTCCACTCTGCTCAGAGCTTCTTCCAATGCCTTTTTACTGGTTTTGACTTCTTCAGTTGCTTCCTCTACCTTTTTCAAAATCTCTATCTTTGATATGCCTGCATCATCGACTTGCTCCATGGCCTCTCCGACTCTCTTCTTAGACAGTTCCTCAGCCTCTCGAGCTCTGCGGACTAGAGATGAGTACTCCTCAAACGAAAGGGTAATTCCTTGCTTTTGTGAGGCATCTCCAGCTGAGCCATCAGGGTTTGATATAGCCTTAATCTCTGCAAGAGCAATGGCTTCAGCCGCTCTAGCTGCTTCCTTCATTTTTCTGGCAGCAACCAATCTGACTTCAGCCGTTCTTATCCTCGTTTTTGTCTGTTCAATCTCCTGTGTTGCTCTTACAACCTCCGATCTCGCATCTTCTCCCACTTTTTTGAACTGCTCCACCTCAGAATTCAAGCGTTGCAGCTCCTTTGAAATATCTACAGGATTCTCCAAACCGCCTTTGCTTTCAGCATCCTTCGCCAATTGCAGCTTCACTTTTGTTTGATTCAGCTCTTCTTCTAGGGACGATATTTTTGAAGAATTCTGAGTCAACCTCTCACGGGTCTTCTCAAGTGCAAGCCGTTCCTTCTCCAATTTCTTGTTAAACCAATCAACTGAAGATCGAATGTCAGCAAGATCAGTGGTTGTCCTGCTAAGGTTCAGCTTAGCCTGTTTCAGTTCCATTAAGATCAAGCCAGGAGCTGCGGAGGGCAGGGGGTTACACTTTCAACCGAAGGGAAATTACGTCCCTCAGTCACGTTGTTTCCTTCTCAGCTTCTTTCAACGCAGGAGTCACATTCTTGTCGTCTGCATTTGCCCCGAGAACAAGATTCACTTCCGATGCTTCTTTCTGCAGCTTTTGCTTCAACTCGTCCATGATCAGTTTGGTCTTTTCCAATTCTTTCAAAACATCCAAGGTTTCCCTTTCTTTCACAATTAGATCTTTCTCCAAATGTATCGCCTGCTCCTCCAGTTTTGCCACATCAAGCTCTTCCACTTCATGCTGCCAAAATCAAGAGCCCAAAGTCGATCACACGGTCGAATAATTTCAAGGATAGTTGTACTTACCACATCATATTCAGACATTGATAATCAAGACCAAGAAGAAGGAAGCAACGGTTATTAAAACGTTAATAGAAGATAAAGACAATAACAAAACTAGAAAACGAATGGCCTGCGAATAATCTGCAAACGAGAAAAGTGAGTCAAAGAAACTCTCATTGTCTTCACACCTAATCCACACGAGATTTCGGGAAACAGCTTCCTGAATCTAGCATTTGTGAGTTACCTTGTCTTTGGTGTAAAATGCTAAGCCAAATACCGGTGGATACACCGCAAAAATTCCTCTGAACTTTCCTCTTGGCCTTCCAAATAAATGGGAAGAAACAAGTATCTTCCTTGCAGAAATTTCAAATAAAATAAACAAAATAGGGTCTGAAAACCGAAAAAAAGCAAACAAATTTCACGAATTTAACAATGAAAATGTGAAATTCCGCAACAGATATCGTATCAGAGTCGAGCAAATCTACGACGAAGAGCCAATCAAGATGATCATACCCGCACTACCACCTAAACTTCCATTCCTCAGAAAAAACACAAACAAAAACATTAAAGAACACCCTCATTTCGAATATATGGAAGGAAAAAAAAAAAAAAAAAGAAGAAAAATGTCCTTGGCGTGTTTCCGAGTTAGAGAGAGAATGGCATTCGTCCATTTACCTCAGGCTGAGAAAGCTTGGAGTGAGAGGGCTTCCAGAAACCGCTGCCGCCGAATCGACTGACGGCCTCCTTCACCGACTCGAACGGCGCCGAAGTGTCGATCTCAGCTCTCAAACCTCCCTCCATTTTCACTCCGCCACTACTCTGCGGCCCACATTCTAGGGTTTCCGCCATTGATGTCCGAGCATAAAACCTTCAAATCGCTAAAAATCCAAAACAAAAAACAAACAAACAAAAAAAAAGCCCGATTATTTTTTTTTTCCTCCTCCTTATAGAGAGACAAAATCCAGAGACAATGGCAAGAGAGAGATTTGTTGCAGAGAGATTTATTAACGTAATACAGAGTACAAAGACAGAGAGCAGACTAGAGAAGAAGAAGGAGAAGAAGAAGAAGAAGAAGAAGATGACACAAGCACAAGCGTACGTTCTGGTTTTAGGTTAAATTACGAAAACATCCCCGACAGATATCGCAAATTTCGGAACGTGGAGCGGTGATGTTGGGGAAAATAATGACAAAGATTGAGGCTAAAAAGGGAAAGGAGGAGAGAGAACAAGGCTTTGTTTGGTTTTGGTGTGGGCACAAGGTTAAGGGGCGGAAGAATTTGTTCAGTGGATATTTGTAATTGCACGATGATGAAGTGCATTGAAATTTGAAATGAGATGAGGGGTATTATGGTAATATCAGTGAGGCGTATGTGGGGGATTTTCTAACGGAAACATCTCCAACGGGCCAATCTTTTTTCTTTTTTGGTTTGGAATTTGGTTGGCCCGAGTAATGATGACGAAAAGGCAAAAGTCTGTCCAGCTTAAGCCCTTTCAATGTTGTTGGTCTTCACTTAAGCCGTTGGGACTTTTGGGAAGGTAAAAACGCACACAGGACACCAACTGTTAAAAAAGCTAGGTTCTTGAATAGGACAAAGTTTCAGTTTCCTTTCGAATATGGGAGAGACAAGAGACCATGATTAAAGTATAACCCCTAAATTGCATTAAACAACCAAAATAATAATAATAAAACTTCAACGAGTCCCGGTAATGTCTCCGGATTTTTAAAATGATCCGTTCTTCTTGATCTATGAAATGTTTTACAAAAAAGGCTTCTTCTGTTAGGATATTTACCAGAAATGAACACGCGGTAGGAGTATTAGTGGATTTAAAGGATCTCAAAGGTGTTTGTAGGTTGGGGGGTCTCGCCATGGGAGCAGTGTTGGTAGGTCATTACCAGAGTCAGCGAGGTGGCAAGGAAGGGAGAGCAACGATGCTAGTTGGGTGGAACAACAAACATCAGCCTTGGGTGGAAATAACACCAGAAATGGGAAAAGATTAATTAAAAAAAAAAACATTTTTAGTGTACATTAGGTATTTAATAAGCTTCCGTTTAAAATACGGGTTTGAAATTATATTTTTAAGTTGATAATGATTGATTTTTCAAAAATTCATTCTAATTTTTGTTGATTTTTCCCAAAAAAAAAAAAAAAAAAGAGATAAGAACTGAGATGAAAAATTTATATTTGAATCTGAGAGTCAAACGGAAGCTAAATTTATGTAAATTATGACGGTGGGTAGAAGAGTAATTGTATATTAACCCTCATTTCTTGTGTGACATGTGTCATTTCTAATATAAATTCAAAACAGAAGTCTTCATAAATGTTTCATACATCTAGAAATGAATGTTACATTTTAGAGATCATGAGGCACGTTATTTGAGGGGCCACTACTACAACATCAATGTTTCTCTTCAATTGGGCCCTTGGGACTTTGGAGGGTAAACACACACACAAGATACGATTGCAACAATTAGAGGTTATTGAATAGGACAAGTAAGTTTCCTTTTGAAGGGAGACAGGAGACAATAAAAAAAGTACAATTCCTACATTATACATTTTGTAAAGTAATCTAGCAAAAGAAATGACGAATGGGTGAATATTGGTGTGATGATTAAGATTTTTTCTTTCCTTTTTTTTTTTTTTTAACTGATTTTCTTTGTAAAAAGGGTTTTTGGTTTAGTATTAGTGTAATCTTGAATTCTTAGCTTGATCATTAAACTATACAACTACCTTGGACTCATATTGGTTGGAAGTGAAACTAAGCTCGTCGTTTTCGTTAAAGCGGTTTTTTGCACATCAATGTCCTTTTTACCACCTCTGCTGCTCTCCACAGTGCTCCTTCGTCTCTTGCCACTAGGGGGGCCTGGGGATGTACCTGCAAAAGGTACTTTGGCGCTTAAGTAAGGCAAAGAACTACGGAGATTAAAGGGATTGAGAGAAGTAGGGTTTTAATAAGATAGCAAAAGCCTTTTTTGGTGGATTTGTTTCAAGGGATGCCCTAAAATTAAGGCAAATTATCTTTCGATATATGATTGTCTCGGTCACTAGGGTTTTTTTTTTTTTTTTTTTTTTTTTTTTGGTGATTGAGATATGTCATCAATTTTTTAGAAACTAACTTGTAAAAAAGTTTGGAACCAACTTTATTTTAGGAGTATAATTCAGGGATGGGTCATTTACGAAAAGAACCCTAAAAATAAATAAAAATCAACTATAGGGCCTGAATTTAAAAAAAAAAAAAAAAGTTACAAGAGAGAGAATCTCTCACACACATTTAGTTGTGGTCTAGAAAGAGTGTGTAGCCATAAAAAAGGAAACGAATTAGATATACTAAATGATTGTTAAATATGAATTGACCCTTTTAATAAGATATTAAGATATAAAAGGGGGACATAGAACGAGACAAATAAAAGAGACGGTAGATGTTAGTCCTTATAGTTATAATTTTTTCAAAAGAAAATGCGCAAAAATGCGCTTCTGTATTTATATAGTAAGAACGTCACAATCATATTTTGTGTAACAAAAAGGATTAAGGGTGAGGAATTTAAACAGTAGGGGCTCCCTTGGGGCACCGTTGGAGACGATGTTTCGCTGTCTCTTTCCCAACGTTGTGTTTGGAGTGAATTTGGTTTCCAAATCTCTAAAAATTTGCTATTTCATAATTTTTTTTTATAAAAAATTTAATATTTAATTTTATGTTATTGTCAAATCAGCAATACATACATCCCCAAAATATTATTTTTTTTTAATTATTCTTCTATCAAACACAACAATTCAAAACAACTTTTTTCCAAAAATGTTTAACCTAAACCTATATTTTCAAAACTCATTTCAATTTCAAACAAAACATCTTTAAAACATTGTCTCCAAAAGTTCTCCAAAATGAGCTTCACCGACGTTGTAAGTATATATTAAGTTATGTTAGACTGATATTCAACATCAAAGTTATCAAACAATATTTTAATTTTTCTATAAAAAAAAATCCAATGGTAAATTAGTCATTTAATCCTTAAACTTTTAAGTCTTTGTAATTTTGTCTCTAATCTTTTTTTTCCTAGCTAAATGACCCTAAATAATTAAAATATTACTATAATAGTCTTTGCATTAGTTTTTGGACAAAATCCGTTAGTCATTTGGTCAAAAAATGATGCTAACTAACGAATTCCATCCAAATATTAATAAAAATGACTACTGTGGTATTGTTTTAATAATTCATAATCACTTCAGTTATTAAAAAAAAAAAAAAAAAACTACAGTTGTACAAATTTAAAAGTCTATGGACCAACCTAATACTTTACTAAAAAGATTATAAGGTTTAATTTTTTCGGGAAAAAAAATCCTTTTTTTTTTTTTTTCTAAGAATAACTGAATTGAAAATCCTGCATAAAAAAAATGAAGAATTAAAAACAATTATGAGAAACAATGAGCTCTCCTTTAAAAAAAAAAGTAGAAAAGGAAATATGCAAAACAAGCTTGTTTACTATTTTCAATTAAGACAAAAGGCCATGTGACGATTACAATTCAAAAGAAAGTTTAGAAATAGTGAAGGCAAAACTCAGCACCCGTTTGGTACATTAGTTCATTTCCGTTCAAATCAAAATTTTTTTTGTCTTTTCCCAAAAATTTTTTGTCTTTTTCTCAAAAAGTTTTTTGTCTTTTCTGAAAATTCAAAAAAATTTACTATTACAACTAAAATATTTCAACTCAAACTAGCGAACCAAACGGGCCCTCAATCTTAACACTGGCCGCTAACTATCTGCGCATAAACTGGCTAGTCGCAACCCGTCTGGTCATCAACTGTTTGGTCGCGTTCAACCGGTTATGCTTTCACAGCTTGATGCGTTGGTCTGGGCTTGATTAGTTTCCTCATTGATCACCAACAAGCTACTAATTATGTTGCTCCTAATTGGAAATCTCCTCGTCAATCTTCCACTCAACACGCATTTCCCCTTTGTATCGCCAATTCTGGCTTTTTACTCGTCATTGCGCTCCATTAATGATTTTTTAAGTTCATCCTTAACGTACATCATCTCTTTGCTTCTCAACATCACCTTTTCCTACTACGTAAGAGTGGCATTCTCGTTTTTCTTTTCCGACATTAATTTGTTCTAGAAAGGTGGCAAACACAACCCCAATACACAAAGCCTACCAAAAAGAAACAATAAAGAGAATGAATAATAAACGATTAACGACTCTAAAACGATGAATATCTTTCATGAAGATGGAAAGAAGTTATGTTCATAGAGTTGAAAGCCACTAAGAGCCTCCATATCTCTCAGTAAAAATAGTTGTTTTATTGTCTTAACAAAGACATGAAAATCTGGTAAGCTAGCTGCAGAGTCTTCCTTGGATTCTTCACCGGCTTTGCTCTTCTTCTTCACCCTTTTCTTTTCAGCCTCGACAATCTGGATGTCAACGGGAAGAGTTGGAAACTCTGCACGTACGAGGGGTTACCTCTCTTTCTTCAGACCATTGCTCTTAGTCTCACCACTTTTTTTCACTTCCAAACCTCAGAATTATTTTTTTTCCCTAGCTTCTGGATCAGCTTTTGTTGCAGAAAATGAGTCATCAACGCTTGGTGAATCAACTTGAAGCCTTGATATGACTGAATCTGCGATGGTAGCCTCTACGTCAATTAATTGTGTAACGTAATTAGAGGACCAGTACAAGCGGTGGAGACCACACAATTTCCACAAAGAAGACTTGCATAAGTTTGGCGTTGAAAGCAAGGGATCTAAATGATTTGAAGACCACCTCTTGCAAGGGAAAATTTTGTCTAATTTCTCCTTTCTACGTTAAGCCCTGGTGTACAAAGTTTGTTTGTTTATACAATCAGTGTGATTTGTGGGAATTTCGTTAATTTGCTCTGCAAGGTAGAGCTAGCTAGTTTTTTTATTAAAAAGGCATGATAGTCTTCGATAGCAAAAAAATAGTGCAGAGAACTAGTAAGAATTGTGCCTGTCATCTAGCTCGTGATGCATGGCGAGATTTCATTACCATTCGATAAATGGAGGCTTGATAAGTGTCTTCATCAAAATTTTTTTTTTCTCCTGCTAAGATGGACCAAACAGTGTACTCGACTAAAAAATGTTTTGTTAAATGTCTGAAATATCATGAACGAATGGTATATCAGAAAAATTTTGAAAAATAAAAAATGTTTCTTTATACACAAAACTCTTCCTAGTTCATTTACAACCATCTTAACTCTGAAGTTCAAACCAAAATATACCTAGTTATCATGATTTGATTCAGTTTCAGTGAAATGATTAGATCCTGTCTTATAGAATTGTGTCTCGTAAAAGCAAATACATATATAAAGTGTTTACGGAACCCAATCGTTATGATAAATATTAATTGCCATATTCTCTCTATAAAATTTGATCATCTCATTATTTATTAACTCAAAATTCTGCCATTGCATATCAAACTCGATATATTTGATGGCATAATCGGCACAATCTCCCTTGTGTTAAACAAAATGTTTGTTAGTGTTTGTAGTTATAAATGACCAAAAAAATAAATAAATAAAACATTTGAAGTACACTTACGATTTTTCGTTCTGCGGATGGTTGATTGGACGCCTATAGGCCATGGAGAAGGATCTAGGTGGCCGAAATATCCAGATTTTTAAAGTATTAACGGAATCATCTTTTGCACAGGCTCCATAAATCTATCAAGCTTTACTTTTTTGGTGAATTTCCAATTGCAATAAAAAACCATCAGCTCTGCAGTTATCAAATCAACCTTCGCCGAAACCCAATGTTTTCCTCTTTCTTTTTCGATGACGTTGGTGTCCAATATGTCATATAAATTATGCATGAAGTAAAGTGTCTTCGCACTATTCCAACATTTTCTCATCTTGGGGATGTCGCCTTTCATGTATGTTATCAAACAGTCATTTATGATCCCATCTTCATTGACATTCATCACTAATAATTGGCTGAAGATATCATTCAAAATGATGACGTCTTGATTGATGACATCTTGATACTTGGACTGTTTTTTTCTTATTCATACATGGCTTCTTCTATATGCTACAAAAACAAAAAAAAAGTTGTAGTATAAGTAAAAAATGTTAGACATAAAAAGAAATCCATATTAAAAAAAAAAAAAAGCTTAGATATAGCACTTTTTAGTAGAAAATCACTTACATCACTTAAAAGCCAAAAGTGCTCAGTTAATATCTGATCAAAGAAATCCCACGCTCATGTTATCCCAAGACCAGAAGTAAATGGGGGCTTCAGAACTGAATTCTTGTAGTCTTCAAATGATTTTCGCATACTGTCCGATAGGTGCAATGGATCGAATTCTTTTATCGACCATTTACGAAACATCATCTTCTTTGGACCAGGATCGGTGTATGGAGTTCTCTTATATTTTGACTTCTTTAAATGTCTTTGAGATCATCTCTTTTGTTGCCCAACATCTAAAATATCTTCCTCACAATCCTTATCACTCGAACAAGTCGGAGTCTGATAAAAGATTTCATTGAGGGGAGAATCTTCCATGTCTCTTTCTACACTGATTTCAGTTCCAAAACAAACATCTATCGGTGCATATATATCATCCTGAGCCTCAATATCACCACCGACAATAATCCTAACATCAACACCTCTACTATGCTCACCTCCACCTCCACTGCTCTCACCTCAATCTCCACCTTTCCAAGTCTCTGATTGTTCCTGAACAAATCTTGACACAATGTTTGTCAGCATATCAACGCGATTACCATTCTCAGTTATCAATCTCTCTAATTGTAAAAACCGATATTCATGTTCGGTGGATATCTTCTCTACTATTTGCTTTAGAGCTTGAAGCTCACGTAGCACCATTGAATTGTCAGCATGAGAGCTAGTTTGTGGAGGTATAGACACGTTGACAGTAGGGTTAGACAGCAGATACCTAGTTTGCTTTGCTGCAGTGGCGCCCTCTTGACGTGTATACTGCTCATGTATAATATCTTCAGGATTCTCTCTATCTCTTCTTGAACTCTCTCACCACAACCATTAAGAAAGTTGAGTCGGCCTTCTAGATCAGCATATAATAAGTCCTCCCAAAATATGCTTCTTCCAGACTCTAGGATGGTTGCTTAATTGTCCATAATGACGTCGGAATTATCATGATAAGGAACAAACCCAATCATGTGGTTGGCTTTCTGCTCCTCGAAGGTTGTGACAAGTATGCTATTTATGTTCTGAAATTTATGAACTTCAAATTAGTAACCGAGAAATAAAGACGTACCTATATAATATAAAATAAAACAAAATAAAAGACCAACCGTGTAATCCCCAACTGCATGAAGAATTTGCTCCAAAGGTGGAGCTTATTGTCGATGAAACTTTGTTTTCCATCGACAAATTCTTGGCTTCGGTCCTTTAACATTTTCTCTAATCTCAGCATACGTTGGAGTCAGGGTAGGAATACACTCAAATGGTAGAAACTATAATAATAAGCAATAACAAATATTAGATTGCAAACATTTTGAAACAAATTAAGTGTAAGAATCAACAATAAAACAAAATTTACATATGACAATTCCATTTTGTCAACTTCTCCAAAGCGTCTTTACATTTTGCAACTATGTCTAACTTCTGGACCTGAATCATCAAATATTGGTATGTCTTTCTTCCACATGGGTAATTGACACACCAATCCAGGTCTTCAATCATTTTAAAGAGGTTGTAATCAATTTTTTGATCGGGTTTTTCTAGACCACGGAAGACCGCACACAAAAAGTATAGGATAGCCAACTTCAGCTTATCATTTACAAGGATCGATATCTCTTTTTCTCTTTGATTTCTTTAGTGCACCTCCTTCTATTGCTCTCATTCTCCTCGGGAGGGATGACCATACCTTCCAAGTATTTCTTAACATCATTCTGCAATATTTTTTTCATTCCGCGAAAGACCCTTTTTCTAAATCCGTTTCCTGTATGACAAGGATCTTCAGGATAAGCAGAACAATTAAGTCCACTTATAAGTGCATGCTCCATGAGCGAATACCTAATGGGGATGCCATTCAAAACGAACCACATTTCATATTTCTTTTGTGTGACCACTACTCGGGGTAATAACATCCATAATAGGGTTAAAGTTATTTTGATGTGGTCTGTAATATCAAATAGGTGGCCAAATTGAGACTTCTTAAGCCACTCTATGCCATTAGGGTGGTCCTGTAAGGTATTGGTCACAGTATTAACATCCTTTAATAAGTGCTTGATTGTAATTTTGCATTTAAAATTGATTTGATCCACATTCAATTTCAAAATGGGTGATGGAAGATCCAAAACCTGCATTTATATAAAATCACATATAAATAAAATATATTTTATAATAAAACCTAATAACATAAACAAAATATACAATTTCATAAATAACAAATAATTAAATACTTCTCCAAAAATTCGACAGCATAATAACTTACTTTTATTGACATCCAAATTCAAAACTTACTCTATTTCGAAAAAGTACCTTTTTTGTTAACCTAAAACAAAAGTGCATGGTTGTGACTGCTTTATCTTGTTAACTAATGTAATTGTTTTGAACGTGCAAAAAAAAAAAAAAAAATTTCATGATGGATCATATTACCTTTGAACTTTTGAACTCAAAAGAGGACACCGGTCAAGAAAAATAATAAACGGATATACAAAGCTCACTAATGGCAGACAAAACTCCAAAATTCAAGTCCATAATTCCATGATAGAACGGGAAGGTAGTGGAAGGTGTCCATTGAAAAGACTTAAGTATACCAAAACCGTGGAATTCCTCACTATATAAAATATACATATATATATATATTTAATTGACAACTTACCTTTGGTATTGAGACTGACGTCGATTAAAGTGACCTGTTGCCATCTGGTTGGGGATTGGTCTTACTGACTCCTTCAGAATCATTTTCTGAGTCCATCTCCAGTGGTTCTAAATATCACCGCCATTGGGTAGGATGAGAAGAGTATGTAGATGATGTCCGGCTTCGTACCATAGCTAGAAACAAAAATGATAAAACAAATTTAAGTATACATATTCGTATATAAACAAATTTCTTTTAAAAAATTATTTTCATTTTTGCAGTTTTAATGTTGCCCACCGTTTCACTTTATAAGATGTCCTTTGATCGTTTCTCAAATGATTCACTTGTAATATCATAAACAGAAACAATAATAATAATAATAATAATAATATTGAACAAGAAAAAAATGTCTAACAAAGTCTACAAAGTCTACAAAGTCATTATCGTAGATTAAAAAAGAAAACAACAAAGTATTTGACTTTTGGAATGTAGATTAAGAGAAAAATGGATATCACTTTATGCTCATTAATCAAGCATATTTCATTCACCACCACAGCACTTTTGTTTGGTTTAACCCTGTCTCATTAGTACCATATATGGACTACTAGTTCAAAAGGTGACTTATACTTTATCTAACAAATCTACAACTCCGATTAACATACCTAATAAAGAGTAAAAAGTTGCACCAAAAAAAAAAAAAATCAAAATGCAACAGCAACGACAATAACAATAATAATAATAATAATAATAAAACAAAAGATACAGAGAGTCAAAAAATATTAATTGAGCACCAGTATGAGTGATCACAATGATCACAAGCACATACCAAAATTAAAGCTAAATAAAATACGCATTCCTAACTCTGGAAGATAAGTGAGCCAAAGGAAAATGAAAACTAAATTGGACTAATTTTCCCAATTTGACTTTCTGGTTTAAGATACTTTTATGCGATTTCAGAAAATGCAAATTACAGTTCCAAAAATGATTCGAGCAAAGTTCTATTTGGTTCAAATTACTATTTCCAATTTGGCCAAAAAAAAAAAAAAACCTTAAATCAATCATCAAGAATCAACGAACTACAAAACATGAGTAAATGAGAAATAAATCCACAATCCACATGTCTAACAAAGTCTACAAAGTCATTGTCGTAGATTAAGAAAGAAAACAACAAAGTATTTGACTTTTGGAATGTAGATTGTTCGTCGACGTCTGAAAAATGGTCGTCAATATCGTGATAGAATGCATTTGTAATTGATGAATATGAGCAACATTTATAATTTACGATGATTATGTTACACCTAATTCAATTATAAATTGTAGTTCGAATCCCTACTTAAAAAAAAGAAAAGAAAAGAAAATCAATCTAAATAAAACCATATTGAGGGAGATCTATAATTTGGTCGTTACATAAACATTGTCACACTGGGTAGCCATAAAAACAATTTAGCAATTTAGCAAGAGTGAAAATAAAAACCACATATATGAGAGATAGAGAGTGAGTTTAGCAGAGCTTAGGTGAGGGAGTAGTGGGGGGGGGGGGGGCTTCTTTTTCGATGAGGGAGCTTCAGTGTAGGGGGGCTTCTTTTTCAGGGGGCTTTTTTTTTGGCGATGTAGTGGGTTTTTCAGCGAGGAAGCTTTAGTTGGGGGGGGGGCTTTCTTTTTCTGCGAGGGAGTAGTGGGAGGGGCTTCTTTTTTCGGTGGGAGCTTCAGTGGGGGGGGGGGGGCTTTCTTTTTCAGCGAGGGAGCAGTGGGGGGGCTTCTTTTTTCGGCAAGGGGCGGTGAGGAGCTTTAGTGGGGGGGTTTCTTTTCGGCGAGGAGGGGAGCTTCAGTGGTTCAGTGAGAAGTTGAGCTTCAGTGGGGGGCTTCTTTCGGCGAGGGAGTTTATGGGATGAGAGACAGAGAAGGCAAGGGGAGGGGAGGTAGGTATTTGACCGCCTTCTGACTTCTTTTTGGCGCCCAATATATGCTTTTTTTTTTAATTGAATATAGTTGAAGGAGCTTTTGGTCTTTTTGTTTAAAATTTGAATTAAAAAAAATAAATATAAAAAGATAATTATAATGGAGGTTAGATTTGCAATGATGGTTCATTTTTAGCTTATATATGCAAAAAACCCAACTTAAGGGGAGTGATTGAGTCGCCTGAGACAATGCGGCTATTGTCGCCGTCGTGGTCAGTTAGGTTACTAAGATGACGATTAGAGGCACGATTGGACGGGGAGAGGTCTTCAAGATGAACAAAGTGATTGAGTTTTTTTTTTTTTGGCTGGTAGATATTTGGGTGGGGGGGGGGGGGAGGAACAATGGGGTGATCAAAGGGGAGGATCAATGGGGTTAGGGTGGTTGGAATTAGGGATGGACAGGGAGACTAGAGGGAGTGCTTGAGTTTTGTTTTTTTGTTTTTTTTTTTTTTTGGTGGTAGATTTTGGGGGGAAAGATCAATGATGTCTGGGACTTATAATTTTCAGAGGAAGGGTCATTTTTTTGAAAGGAGGTAGTCTTTTTAGTCTCTTTACTTAAAAATTGAATTAAAAAAAAAGGAAAATAAATTTTAAAACAAAGTTATATCTATAGTCTAGTTTCATTTGGAGGTTATATATGCAATTGCTCCTCATGGTTTAATGTCTCACTCTAGTCTGGGCGCTTTGCAAATTTGGGATTAAAATGAGATTCATGTTGCAAGACTAACCCTCAGACAGAAAACATTGCAAGGCTAACCTCCTTCATTAATCAATCTTTTGTTTTCTCCAAAATACCCTTTACAAGTAAAAAATAAAAATAAAAGATATATTAATCAATCTTTTGCAAAGCGCCCATCTGTAGAAGCCAGAAGGAGGTCCATCTTCTCTTAAAAAAAAAAAAACTAAAGAAATCCGAAACCCACTTTGTTCTTTCATTGGTTTCGTCTCCTTCACCACCTCAAAACTACCATCATTTTTCATCTCCATAATCCCCTCAAAACGACCATTCTTCTATTCGGGTTACCATCATCGATTTCCAGCCAAAGGAAAGGAGAGGAAGTACTCTAAAATTTTGGTAAGTTCATCTCAAACTTTCAAATTTTTTTATTGAAATCGTTTTCAGAGTTATTCAAGGGTTGGGCATTCATGGTTTGAGAGTTTAGTATAGAAAAACAAAATGATTCAACCTATTTTGCACTAGTTTTTGGCTTGTAAAATCTGTAAATTTGCAAATCCTGTCCTAAATCAGTACAGTGACCTGACCGGCCGGACCGGCCTGATCATGTGAAACAAAAAAAATTCACATTGCTGGTTTTCCTGACCGGTTATGGTTTTGAGGACGGTTTGGTAGTTTTGAACTAGTCTTTAATTTTTCATTAATTTTTTTAATTCTTTCATAACAATCTTTATTGTTTTCTAATTTTTATTTTACAGGAAAATGAGTGAGATTGTCATATATTTTCAATATGATGGAGAATGGAAGGAGAAAAATGATGGGTCATATGAATGGTGCAGAAGGAATAAGGAAATCAAGAGCATAATACTACTAGATGATCCGGATAAGGTGAAATATTCTGAAGTTATTGATTGCATATTTAAAAGGCTTCATGTGGACCAAAAAAGTACGGAATTAAAAATAAGTTACATTCCTTTGTGTACAATATCGTCAGGTCCTAAAAGCATTTTCGATGATTTTGATATTAAGTGTTATCTTTTAGACTTTTGTAAAACAACACAATGTAGAAGTATGCTATATGTTGAGCTCATGAAAAAGGTTGAAAATAGTGACGATAATGATAACAACAATCTTGAAGTTGAAGGAGATGGAGAATGCAATATGGAAAATGATGGAAATATTCGAGATGAGTACTTCAACGTTAACATGGAGCCACCAAGGGTCTATGATGCTACTTCTGCACCATGCAACAAAGGTGATGTTTTAGTCATGCCTACCTTGGAGGAACGCCCTAATCAGGAGACAACGGCATCTGCCCCAACTCCGAAACGACAACGTTCATGCGTAGAAGTAGACCCGGTGATAGATCATTGTGAACCATTAGCAATAGATGACAGTTCTGTGTCTTTTAGTTTTGATGATGGTATGGGTATTGCAGTTGGTTAGGAATTTGAAAGCAAGAACGGGGTGAGAAATTTGATTATCGATGCTTCGTTGAAAGCTTGTTTTGATTATAAAATAGTCAAATCAACCACAAAGTTGTTTGTGGTGAAATGTACAGTCCTAGATTGCAAGTGGGCATTACGAGCTGTGAGGATCACGAACTCAGATCGTTTCTCTCTCTGAACATATTACAACACTCATACCTGCTCTGCTAGTTCGGTGGATAAAAGAAATAGACAAGCAACTGCAGATTTAGTTTCAGATATGTTAAAAAAGTAGTTTCCAGGTCAGCTTGAGACACCTATCCCAAAGGGAGTGATAGACATGATGAAAAATCGGGGCGTGTTAATATCCTACTTCAAAGCTTTGAGGGCCAAACGAAAAGCAGCAAGTGATGTTAGGGGTGCACCAGAGGTTAGTTTCGAGATTCTTCCTAGCTATTTGCACATGATAAAGTTAATGAACCCCGGCACGGTTACATACTTTAAAGTAGACAAAGATCAAAGGTTCAAGTACCTTTTCATTGCATTGGGCGCGTGCATCGAGGGATTTAAAGCAATGAGAAAGGTAATTGCGGTTGATGGAACATTTTTGAAGACGAAATACAAGGGAACAATGATTATCGTCATCGCCCAAGATGGTAACTACCATCAGTATCCTCTTGCTTGGGGAGTGGTTGACTCGGAGAATGACAACTCATGGACATGGTTTATGATGAAACTTAAGGAGCTCATACCCGACGACAAAGAGCTGGTCATAATTTCTGATAGGCACCAAAGCATCCGCAATGCAGTTGAAAAGGTATATAAAAAGTCTCACTATGGATTTTGTGTATGGCACCTCTCTCAGAATATCAAATCACGTGTTCACCGAGGATCTCGTGTTAGAGCTGGAAAGGGTACAGGTAAGGTCAATATTAAAGATACCGTCACCAGTATTTTCATGAAAGTCGCTGCGGCATACTCTGAATACAAGTTCAACCGACTCTACGATGACCTAAAGAATAGATATCCTGTCGCCATAGAATATCTTGATGATCATGTAGATGTCAGAAAATGGGTTAGATGTCACTTCACAGGATCACGTTACAATATCTTGACTACCAACGGTGCCGAGAGTATTAACAGTGTGTTAAAGAAGGCAAGAAGATATCCTTTGTTGCCCTTGATTGATTCAATTGTAGAGAAAATCTCTAAATGGTTCAACAATCACCGTAAGGAGTCGAGTCTTGGATCATTCTCACAATACTTAACTCCAATGGTGGAGAAAACATTACATACAAGATACAAAGAGTCCACAATCCTGACTGTGAAAGAACTAAACAGTACTACACAGTAGTATTATGTCACAGGATCGAATGGCAGTTTCTTGGTTGATCTTGGAAGGGGAACCTGCACATGTAAAGTATTTGATATCGACAAAATTCCTTGTGTTCATGCCCTTGCAGCATTCCCAGGGGGTAAGGATAAAATGCATGATTTATGCTCAAAATACTATCTAAAGAAGATATGGGCATTAGCTTATGTCCAAATCATTTATCCCATCCCGAGCTCATCAGAGTGGGTTATCCCGGATGACATAAGGAGTGAGAAAGTATTGCCTCCTGATTTCACAAAAAAACGTGGGAGGCTTCAACAAACCATATTTCCTTCTATTGGAGAACATCGGAAAGGCAAAAACAAACGATCATGTCAAGCAACTTCTCATGAGAGCTCAGAATTTACAACTCCCCTTTGAATATATTTGATCGCAGCAGATTTTCATGTTGTATGGTCGTGGTTTTATTTTTAACTTTTCCTAAAGATTTTGGATTACATCTCTTATAATAGTAGTTGAATTATGTTTGTAGTGATGAACTGTATTTTGGATATTATAGTGGTTGAAATCATTTTAATTGTTTTTTACAGGGTCTTTAGTGTTGGTGTTTGATGAAAATAAGTCAACATGTTTTTTGCCGGTCATGCCAGTCCGAAAAATTTTTCTCCGGACCGAAGTTATCTTTTTGTTTTTTTGTTCACCACACCAAAGAAATACTTTTCTGAATTTCTAGACCGACATGCCGGTCATGCCGGTCCAGAAAAGTTTTTTCAATATCGCAAAGAGAGATAGCCAATTACACAAACAAACAAAAAAATACTTGGCCGACTTAACCGTTTTTCTCGATCCACTCGTTATTATGGAGCCAAACATTTTGGTTGTATGGTCTATTAATGAAAGTTATCACAAGCAAAATATCGGTTGTATATTCGTAACTCATGTATTTAGTGAAAGAACAGACCAATCTTCTCGCTTACTTAATATGACTTAGTATAAATTAAAAATATTACTTAGAAGTCAAAAACTT
This sequence comes from Ficus microcarpa, assembly GCA_025413485.1. NCBI lineage: Eukaryota > Viridiplantae > Streptophyta > Magnoliopsida > Rosales > Moraceae > Ficus > Ficus microcarpa. The sequence continues at coordinate 12,123,290 of CM046386.1, read as the reverse complement.
TTTTAGCAATACCAAAGTTTCTTTTTTTTTTTTTTTACTTAAATTTTTTTATATATGCAAAAAAAAAAAAGAGCGAAAAACACCGAGTATAACTTGCTCACTGTTTTTCCGGACCGGCCTGGCCGGTCTGGAAAAACAGCCAGCAAGTTGTGCTCGCTATTTTTCGCTCTTTTTTTTCAAATATAAAAAAATTTAGCTAAAAAAAAAAGAAACTTTAGTATTGCAAAATAACAGACAAAATTAATATATATATATATATATATATAAAGCAACAACCATCATAGTATATTTTTAACTATTCCAAAAGAAAGGGTGTTTGTTGTATCATTCACCTATGTGAATATGACAGACCCTATAAATTTTTTTTCTATTTATTCGATGTAGTGATTGGAAAAAAGAAAAAAAACAAAGGAGAACACCCCTGTCCGGAGAGATTCAATTCCGAACCGGCATGTCCGGTTAGGCCGGCATACCGATCCGGAGAACCCGGAAGGTGTTGTGGCAAAAAAAAAAAAACAAAGGAGAACACCTCGGTCCAGAGAGATTCAATTCCGGACCGGCATGTCCGCTTAGGCCGGCATGCTGGTCCGGAGAACCCGAAAGGTATTGTGAAACAAAAAAAAAAAACAAAGGAAACACCCCGGTCTGGAGAAATTCAATTCCGGACCGACATGTCCGGTTAGGCCGGCATGCCGGTCCATGTCCGGTTAGGCCGGCATGCCGGTCCGGAGAACCAAGAAGGTGTTGTAAAAAAAAAAAACAAAGGATAATACCTGGTCCAGAGGGATTCAATTCCGGACCGGCATGCCCGGTTAGGCCGGCATGCCCGGTTAGGCCGGCATGCTAGTCCGGAGAACCTGGAAGGTGTTGTGGAAAATAAAAAAACAAATGAGAACACCCGGTCCGGAGATATTCAATTCCGGACCGGCATGTCCGGTTAGGCTGGCATGCCGGTCCAGAGAACCCGGAAGGTGTTGTGAAAAAAAAAAAAAAAACAAAGGATAACACCCCGGTCCAGAGATATTCAATTCCGGACCGGCATTTCCGGTTAGGCCGGCATGCCGGTTCGGAGAACCCGGAAGGTGTTATGGAAAAAAAAAAAAAAAAAAAGAACAAAGGAGAACACCCTGTTCGGAGAAATTCAATTCTGAACCGGCATGTTCGGTTAGGGCGGCATGCCGGTCCGGAGAACCCGGAAGTTGTTGTGGAAAAAAAAAAACAAAGGATAGCACGTCGGTCCGGAGAAATTCAATTCCGAACCGGCATGTTCTCCGGACTGGCATGTGAGGTAAGTTCTAACATTTAGAACCCTTTTTTTTTGTTGGGAATTGGGATTTCACCTGTCTCACTTGGAACTTCGGTTTATGTCTGCGAAGAATTCGATTATATATGGACAGTCAGATATTTATTAATTTCCGTCCAATTTTCTCAATCTATCTTGATTTTATATGATTTCACCTTTCTACCTGGCATACAATTGTCATGTGCTTAAGAGTTCTATCCAAATTTAACACAAGTATATCATTTTTTTTTAAATTTTTTTGAAAGTTAACACTTGTGCTCGCTGGTTTTCCGGATCGGTCTGACCGTGATCGGGTCAAGCCGGTCCGGAAAACCAGGTCTGGACCAGCGAGCAAATTTTGCTCGTTGGTTTTCTAGACCGGTCTGGCCGGTCCGGAAAACCATGTCCGGACCAGCGAGCAAAATTTGCTCGCTGGTTTTCCGGACCAGTCCGGACCTGGGCCGTTCCGGTCGGTCCGGAAAACCAGGTCCGGACTAGCGAGCAAAATTTGCTCGTTGGTTTTCTGGACTGGCCTGATCGAGACTGGGTCAGGCCGGTCCGGAACCAGCGAGCCTTTTTTTAAAATTTTTTCAAAATTTTTTTTCAAAACTTGCTCTATGGTTTTCGTATGTTTGTTTTTTTTCAAAATCTTTTTGTTGTTTGTTTGTTTGTTTGTTTGTTTTTTTGTTTGGTATTTATCAATTTTCATATGGCGTATGAATGAAATCATTAATGACTAAAGAAATTGGAAGTTTAGGTTTCCCACCATTTTAGAAAGTTCAATAATTTTTTTTGTTAAATATTTATTTATACACAAAACTCTTTCTAGTTCATTTACAACCATTTTAACTCTGGAGTTCAGACCAAAATATACCTAGTTATCATGATTTAATTCAGTTTTAGTGAAATGATTAGATCATGTCTCATAGAATTGTGACTCGTAAAAGCAAATACATATATAAAGTGTTTAAACAAATACATATATAAAGTGTTTAAGGAACTCAATCGTTATGATAAATATTAATTGTCATATTCTCTCTATAAAATTTGATCGTCGCATCATTTATTAACTCAAAATTTAGCCCTTGCATATCGAACTCGATATATTTGATGGCGTATACAGCACAATCTCCCCTGTGTTAAACAAAATGTTTGTTAGTGTTTGTAGTTATAAATGAAAAAAAAAAATTAAAACATTTGAAATACACTTACGATTTTTCGTTCTGCGGACGCCTATAAGGCCATGGTGAAGGATCTAGGTGGCCGAAATATCCAGATTTTTGAAGCAGTAACGGAATCATCTTCTGTACGGGCTCCATAAATCTATCGAGCTTGACTTTCTCGGTGAATTTCCAATTACAATCAAAAACCACCAGTTCTGCATTTATCAAATCAACCTTCACCGAAACCCAATGTTTTCCTCTTTCTTTTTCGGCGACGTCGGTGTCCAACATGTCAAATAAATTATACGGGAAGTAAAGTGCCTTCGCACCATTCCAACATTTTCTCATCTTGGGGCTGTCTCCTTTCATGTATGTCATCAAAGCGTCGTATATGATCCCATCTTCATTGGCATTTATCACCAATAATTGGCTGAAAATATCATCCAAAGTGACGATGTCTTGATTGATGACATCTCGATACTTGGACTGTTTTTTTCTTATTCCGTACATGGCCTTTTTGATGTGCTACCAAAAAAAAAAAAAAAAGGGTTGTAATATGAGTCAAAAATGTTAGACACAAAAAGAAATCCATATTAAAAAAAAAAAAAGCTTAGATATAGCGTTATTTTGTAGAGAATCACTTACATCACTTAAAAGCCAAAAATGATCAGTTAATATCTGATCGAAGAAGTCCCACGCTCGCGTTGTCCCAAGATCTGAAGTAAATGGTGGCTTTGGAATTGAATTCTTATAGTCCTCAAATGAGTTTCGCATGCTGTTTGGGAGGCGCAATGGATCGAACTCTTTTATCGACCATTTACGAAACATCATCTTCTTTGAACCAGGGTCGGTGTATGGAGTTCTCCTATATTTTGACTTCTTTAGATGTCTTTGAGGTCGTCTCTTTTGTTGCCCAACATCTAAAATATCTTCCTCACAATCTTTATCACTCGAACAAGTCGGAGTCTGATAAAAGATTTCATTGAGGGGAGAATCTTCCATATCTCTTTCTATACCCCTTTCAGTTCCAAAACCAACATCTGTCGGTGCGAACATTTCATCCTAAGCATCAATATCACCACCGGCATTGATCCTGACATCAACACCTCTACTGTGCTCACCTCCACCTCCACTGCTCTCAACTCGATCTTCACCTTTCCAAGATTCTGATTGTTGTTGAACAAATCTTGACACAATGTTTGTCAGCATATCAAAGCGGTCATTTATCAATCTCTCTAATTGTAAAAACCGCCGATCATGGTCGGTGGACATCTTCTCGATTGTTTGCTCTAGAGCTTGAAGCTCACGTAGCACCATTGAATTGTCAGCATGAGAGCTAGCCTGTGGAGGAGACTCGTTGACAGTAGGGGTAGATGGTAGATACTTGGTTTGTTCTGCTGCAGTGGCGCCCTCTTGACGTGTATGCTGCACAGGTATAATATCTTCAGGATTCTCTCTATCTCTTCCTTGAACTCTCTCGGTTCCACCATTAAGGAAGTTGCGTCAGCCTTCTAGATCAGCATCTAATAAGTCCTCCCAAAATATGCTTCTTCTGGACTCTAGGATGTTTGCCCAATTGTCCACAATGACGTCGGAATCCTCATGATAAGGAACAAACCCAATCATGTGGTTGGCTTTCTGCTCCTCCAAGGTTGGGACAAGTATGCTATTTATGTTCTGAAATTTAGGAACTTCAAATCAGTAACTGATATCATAAGGACGTATTTACATAATATAAATAAAACAAAACAAAAAACCAACCGTGCTAGACCCAACTGTATGAAGAATTTGATCTAAAGATGGAGCCTGTTGTCGATGAAACTTTGTATTTTGTCGACAAATTCTTAGCACCGGTCCTTGCACATCTTCTCTAATCTCAGCATACGTTGGGGTCTGGGCAGGAATACACTTAAATGGTAGAAGCTATAATAATAAGCAATAACAAATATTAGATTACAAACATTTTAAAATAAATTAAGTGTAAGAATCAACAATAAAACAAAATTTACATACCATCAATGAGAGTATGAACGCATGACAATTCCATCTTAACAACTTCTCACGAGCGTCTTTACATTTTGCACATATGTCCAACTTCTGGACCTGAGTCATCAAATGTTGGTATGTCTTTTTTCCCCATGGGTAATTGGCACACCAATCCAGGTCTTCAATCATCTTAAAGAGGTTGTCATCAATTTTTTGATGGGGTTTTTCTGGACCACAGAGGACCGCACACAAAAAGTAGAGGACCGCCAACTTCAACTTATCATTTATAAGGATCGATCTCTCTTTTTCTCTTTCTCTGACTTCATTAGTGTGCCTCCTTCTATTGATCTCATTCTCCTCAGGAAGGATGACCATACATTCCAAGTGATTCTTGACATCATTCTGCGATATCTTTTTCATTCCGCAAAAGACCCTTTCTCTAAATTCGTCTCATGTATGACAAGGATCTTCGAGATAGGCAGAACAATTAAATCCACTTATAAGCGCATGCTCCATCAACGAGTACCTAATGGGGACGCCATTCAAAACGAACCACATTTCATACTTCTTTTTTGTAACCACCGCTCGGGACAGTAACATCCATAACGGGGTTAAAGTTATTTTGATGTGGTCTGTAATATTAAATAAGTGGCCAAATTGGGACTTCTTAAACCACTCTATGCCATTATGGTGGTTCTGTAAGGCTTTGGTTATAGTATCAACAGCATCCTTCAATAAGTGCTTGATTGTGATTTTGCATTTGAAATTGACTTCATCCATATTCAATTTCAAAATGGGTGATAGGAGATCCAAAACCTACATTTACATAAACTCACATATAAATAAAATATATTTTATAACAAAACCTAATAACATAAACAAAATATACAATTTCATAAATGACAAATAATTAAATACTTATCCAAAAATTCGGCAACATAACAACTTACTTTTATTGACATCCAAATTCAAAACTTACTTTATTTCGAAAAATACCTTTCTTGTTAACCTAAAGCAAAAGTGCATGGTTGTGATTGCTTTATCTTGTTAACTAATGTAATTGTTTTGAACGTGCAAAAAAAAATTTAAAAAAAAAAAAAACTTTGACTGCTTTATCTTTCAATGATAACTTACCCTTGGTATTGTGACTGACGTCGATTGAGATGATGTGTTGCCATCCGGTTGGGAATTGGTCCTACTGACTCCTTCAGAGTCATTTTCTGAGTCCATCTCTAATGGTTCTAATTATCGCCGCCGTTGGGTAGGACGAGGAGAGTATGCCGATGATGTCCGACTCCATGCCATAGCTAGAAACGAAAATGATAAACAAATTTAAGTATACATATTCGTATATAAACAAATTTCTTTTAAAAAATCCAAATGCAACAGCAACGACAATAACAATAATAATAAAAAAAAATAAAAACAAAACAGAAGATACAGAGAGTCGAAAAATATTAATTGAGCACTAATATAGATGTATGGAACATGAGACATTGAGCAGTCTTATGCTGCATGAGATTGTTTGTGTCATATATATATATATATAGAATATCGATGTATATAAACATATATCTTTGGAAGCTTCTCTCCCTAACAGAATGAGAATTTAGATTGTTTCACGATCTGGATTTCCCTTGTTTCTCCATAACAAAATTCATTTGGGGCTGTTTCATACCAATCTCTAGATGATGATCACATCTGTACAGGGACATAGGTGAATTGTTTTGTTCTATCAAATATGACAATCGCAGTACTTTAATGATTTAATCCCGAGATAAAATTGCTCAATGCCATTCCATGCCGTGTTATGTTTCTTCTCTTGACAAATTCCTTGCTATTTCTAATATATATATATATATATATATATGTATTTATGAATGAATATGTATATGTTTGTGCAGAAATAGTGATGAAGTTGTGGGAAAATATGGCTGTTTTGGGGGGTGAAAAAGAGAGAGTTGAGGATTCATGAGTCTAGATGAGCTTGGAACTGATTTGACAGACTACATAGCAGAAATTTCAGAGACTTCAGTGAAGGAGAGAGGAGTCTTTGCTCTCACCTTATATGGTGGTTCTCTCATTAGCTTAATGGGGTAACCATTTAAATGCCCTTCCTTGCTCCCAATATTTTTTCTTTTTTGCTTTTATGGATTTTTTTAATATATTATATAAATATACAGATTTTGGTGGTGGAAAAAAAGAAAACTCTGTGAAGCTCCTTATAACAAGACTGTGGACTGGAGAAACCTAGTGGCATCAACAACTATATCATAGCACAGAAAAGCATCTCTTCATCCTTGCTCTGCAAATCCTCGATGCTATATATAGTTCCACTCACTTTAGTTTCACATGCAAACGTACTTCAACAATTATCAAACCACTGTAGGCAAGCGGTTTAAGTCATTCTTATAAACTTTAGTTTTGTTTTCCACTAATAAACTAATTAAAGAGAAAATCACTCAGATCAGAATTCCTCAATAGTATAAATATCCATTCGAAAACATGCACTGGTTCAAAAACATGCACTGGTTCGGGTCCTTTGTAGATATGGGATTAAAATGGGCCAGACGTTGCAAGACTAACCTCAAGAGAGAAAGCTTTGCAAGGCTAACCTCTATCATTAATCAATCTTTTGTTTTCTCTAAAATATTTTTTTTACAAGTATAAAAAATAAAAAAAATAATAGATATATGAGATAGAAGGAGATCTGAAGAAGGGGCGGGAAAAAGAGGTTCATCTTCTCTTACAAGAAAAAAAATAAAAAAAAACTAAACTGAAGAAATCCGAAACCCACTTTGTTCTTTCATTGGTTTTGTTTCCTTCACCACCATTTTTCATCTCCATCATCCCCTCAAAACGAATCTATTTCCAGCCACAAGGAAAGGAGAGGAAGGACTCTAAAATTTTGGTAAGTTCATCTCAAACCCTCAAATTTTTTTATTGAAATCGTTTTCAAAGTTATTCAAGGGTTGGGCATTCATGGTTTGGTAGCTTAGTATAGAAAAACAAAATGATTCAACCTATTTTGCACTAATTTTTGGCTTGTAAAATCTGTAAATTTGCAAATCCCGTCCTAAATCAGTACAATGTCCTCAGGCCGGTCAGACCGATCAGGAAAACCGCAGGCCGGTCCGACTAGTCAGGAAAACCAGCAACGTACACATTGTCATTTTTTTTTGTTTCACATTGCTTTTCATTAATTTTTTTTAAATTCTTTCAGAACAATCTTTATTGTTTTCTTTTTTTTTTTTTTTTATTTTAAAGGAAAATGAGTGAGATTGTCATATATTTTCAATATGATGGAGAATGGAAGGAGAAAGATGACGGGTCATATGAATGGTACAGAAGGAATAAGGAAATCAAGAGCATAATACTACTAGATGATCCGGATAAGGTAAAATATTCTGAAGTTGTTGATTGCATATTTAAAAGGCTTCATGTGGACAAAAAAAGTATGGAATTAAAAATAAGTTACATTCCTCTGTGTACAATACCGTCAGGTCCTAAAAGTATTTTGGGTGATTTTGATGTTAAGTGTTATCTTTTAGACTTTGTAAAACGACACAACGTAGAAGTATGCTGTATGTTGAGCTCATGAAAAAGGTTGAAAATAGTGACGATAATGATAACGACAGTCTTGAAGTTGAAGGAGATGGAGGATGCAATATGGAAAACGATGGAAATATTCGAGATGAGTACTTCAACGTTAACATGGAGCCACCAAGGGTCTATGATGCTGCTTCTACACCAGGCAACGAAGGTGATGTTGTAGACGTGCCTACCTTAGAGGAACGCCCTAATCAGGAGACAACGGCATCTGCCCCAACTCCGAAACCACAACGTTCATGCGTAGAAGTAGACCCGGTGATGGATCATTGTGAACCATTAGCAATAGATGACAGTTCTGTATCTTTTAGTTTTGATGATGGTATGGGTATCGCAGTTGGTCAGGAATTTGAAAGCAAGAATGAGGTGAAGAATTTGATTATCGATGCTTCGTTGAAAGCTTGTTCTGATTATAAAATAGTCAAGTCAACCACAAAAGTTGTTTGTGGTTAAATGTACGGTCCTAGATTGCAAGTGGGCATTACGAGCTGTGAGGATCACGAACTCGGATCGTTTCTCTCTCCGAACATATTACAATACTCATACCTGATCTGCTAGTTTGGTGGATAAAAGAAACAGACAAGCAACTGCAGATTTTGTTTCAGATATGTTAAAAAAGGAGTTTCCAGGCCAGCTCGAGACACCTACCCCGAAGGGAGTGGTAGACATGATGAAAAAAAGTGGATTGTAAATATCCTACTACAAAGCTTTGAGGGCCAAACGAAAAGCAGCAAGTGATGTTAGGGGTGCACCAGATGTCAGTTTCGAGATTCTTCCTAGCTATTTGCACATGTTAAAGTTAATGAACCCCGGCACGGTCACGTACTTGGAAGTAGACAAAGATTAAAGGTTCAAATACCTTTTCATTGCATTGGGCGCGTGCATCGAGGGATTTAAAGCAATGAAAAAGGTAATTGCGGTGGATGGAACGTTTTTGAAGACGAAATATAAGGGAACAATGATCATCGCTACCGCCCAAGATGGTAACTACCATCAATATCCTCTTGCTTGGGGAGTGGTTGACTCAGAGAATGACAACTCATGGACATGGTTTATAATGAAACTCGAAGAGCTCATACCCGACGACGAAGAGCTGGTCATAATTTCTAGTAGGCACCAAAGCATCCGCAATGCAGTTGAAAAGGTATATAAAAAGTTGCACTACGGATTGTGCATGGCACCTCTCTCAGATTATCAAATCGCGTGTTCACCGAGGATCTCATGTTAGAGCTGGAAAGGGTACAGGTAAGGTCAATATTAAAGATACAGTCGCAAGTATTTTCATGAAAGTCGCTGCGGCATACTCTGAACACGAGTTCAACTGACTCTACGATGACCTAAAGAATAGATATCCCGCCGCCGCAGAATATCTTGATGATCATGTAGATGTCAGAAAATGGGCTAGGTGTCACTTCACAAGATCACGTTACAATATCCTGACTACCAACGGTGCCGAGAGTATTAACAGTGTGTTAAAGAAGGCGAGAACATATCATTTGTTGCCCTTGATTGATTCAATTGTACAGAAAATCTCTAAATGGTTCAACAATCACCGTAAGGAGTCGAGTCTTGGATCTTCCTCACAATACTTAACTCTAATGGTGGAGAAAACATTACATACAAGATACAAAGAGTCCACAATTCTGGCTGTGAAAGAACTAAACAGTACTACACTGTAGTATTATGTCACAGGATCGATTGGCAGTTTCTTGGTTGATCTTGGAAGGGGAACCTGTACATGTAAAGTATTTGATATCGACAAAATTCCTTGTGTCCATGCCCTTGCAGCATTCCTGGGGGGTAAGGCTAAAATGCATGATTTATGCTCAAAATACTATCTAAAGGAGGTATGGGCATTGGCTTATGTCCAAACTATTTATCCCGTCCCGAGCTCATCAGAGTGGGTTATCCCGGATGACATAAAGAATGAGAAGGTATTGCCTCCTGATTTCACAAAAAAACGTGGGAGGCTTCAAAAAACCAGATTTCCTTCTATTGGAGAACATCGGAAAGGCAAAAACAAGCGATCATGTCAAGCAACTTCTCATGAGAGCTCAAAATTTACAACTCCTCTGTGAATATATTTGATCGAAGCAGATTTTCATGTTGTATGGTTGTGGTTTTATTTTTATCTTGTTCTAAAGATTTTGGACTATATCTCTTATATTAGTAATTGAATTATGTTTGTAGTGATGAACTGTATTTTGGATATTATAGTGGCTGAAATCATTTTAATTGTATGGTCTATTAATGAAAGTTATCACAAGCAAAATATCGGTTGCATATTCTTAACTCATGTATTTAGCGTAAGAAAAGACCAATCTTCTTGCTTACCTAATATGATGTAGTATAAATTAAAAATATTACGTAGGAGTCCAAAATTTTTTTAGCAATACCAAAGGTTTTTTTTTTTAACTTAAATTTTTTTATATTTGAAAAAAAAAACCGAAAAACATCGAGCATAACTTGCTTGTTGTTTTTCCGGACCGGCCTGACCGGATCCGGTCTAGAAAAACAGTAAGCAAAACTCAGGCCTGACTAGTCCAAGTCAGGCAAAACTGGTACTGGTCAGGCCTGACTAGACCGGCCTAGCCGGGGCCGGTCAGGCCGGTCTGGAAAAACAGCGAGCAAAACTCAGGCCTGACCAGTCCAAATCAGGCCTGGTCGAGGACAGTTAGGCCGGTCCCGAAAAACAACAAGAACAGACCTGCTCGCTCTTTTTCGAGACTGGCCTGACTGGTCCCTGGTCCAACCTGATCGGCACCGGTCAGGCCTAACCAGGAATGGTCATGCCTGACCAGACCGGCCTGACCCGGTCCCGGTCAGGCCGGTATGGAAAAACAGCGAGCAAATTGTGTTTTAGCTCTTTCGCTCTTTTTTTTTCAAATATAAAAAAATTTAGTTAAAAAAAAAAAAAAGAAACTCTGGTTGAAAAAAAAAACAGAACGTTTTGTGAAAAAAAAAATAAAACAAATAAAACAAAGAGATAACACCCCGGTCTGGAGAAATTCAATTTCGGAGCGACATGTCGGTTTAGGCCGGCATGCCGGTCCAAAGAACCCGGAAGGTGTTGGTTAAAAAAAAAAGGCAAAGGAGAACAGCCCGGTCCGGAGAATCTAATTCTGAATTGGCATGTCCGGTTAAAAAAAGAAAACAAAGGAGAACGCCCCGGTCCGGAGAATTTCATTTCCGAACCGGCATGTCCGGTTAAAAAAAAAAACAAGAGAGAACACCCCGGTCCGGAGAATTTCAATTCCGGACCGACATGTCCGGTTAAAAAAAGAAAACAAGGGAGACCACCCCGATCTGGAGAATTTCAATTCCGGACCGACATGTCCGGTTAAAAAAAAAAAAACAAGCAAGAACACCCCAGTCCGGAGAATTTCAATTCTGGACCGGCATGTACGGTTAAAAAAAAAAAAACAAGGGAGAACAACCCGGTTCGGAGAATTTCAATTCCGGACATGTGTCTGGAGAATTTCAATTTCGGACCGGCATGTTCGGTTAACGAAATAAAACAAAGGAGAGCACCCCGGTCCGGAGAATTTCAATTCCAGATCGGCATGTCTGGTTAAAAACAAAAACAAGAGAGAACACCCCGGTGCGGAGAATTTCAATTCCGGACCGGCATGTCCGGTTTAAGAAAAAAAACAAGGGAGAACACCCGGGTCCAGAGAATTTCAATTCTGGACCGACATGTCCGGTTAAAAAAAAAAACAAGAGAGAACACCCCGGTACGGAGAATTTCAATTCCGAACCGGCATGTCCGGTTTAAGAAAAAAAAACAAGGGAGAACACCCGGGTCCGGAGAATTTCAATTCTGGACCGGCATGTCCGGTTAAAAAAAAAACAAGGGAGAACACCCCGGTCCGGAGAATTTCAATTCCGGATCGGCATGTCCGGTTAAGGAAATAAAACAAAAGAGAACACCCCGGTCCGGAGAATTTCAATTCCAGGCCGGCATGTCCAGTAAAAAAAAAACAAGGGAGAACACCCGGGTCCGGAGAATTTCAATTCCGGACCGGCATGTCCTGTAAAAAAAAAAGAACAAGGGAGAACACCCGGGTTCAGAGAATTTCAATTCCGGACCGGCATGTCCGGTAAAAAAAAAAGAACAAGGGAGAACATCTGGGTGCGGAGAATTTCAATTCCGGACTGGTATGTTCGGTTAAAAAAAGAAAACAAGGGAGAACACCCCGGTCCGGAGAATTTCAACTCCGAACCGGCATGTCTGGTTTAAAAAAAAAAACAAGGGAGAACAACCCGGTCCGGAGAATTTCAATTCCGGACCGGCATGTCCGGTTAAGGAAATAAAATAAAGGAGAACACCCAGGTCCGGAGAATTTCAATTCCGGGTCGGCATGTCCGGTTAAAAAAAAATAAGGGAGAACACCCGGGTCCGGAGAATTTCAATTCCGGACCGGCATATCCGGTTAAAAAAAAACAAGGGAGAACACCCGGGTCTGGAGAATTTAAATTCCGAACCGGCATGTCCGGTTAAAAACAAAAAAAAACAAGGGAGAACACCCCGGTCCGGAGATTTTCAATTTCGGACCGGCATGTCCGGTTAAAAAAAAACAAGGGAGAACACCCCGGTCCGGAGAATTTCAATTCTGAACCGGCATGTCTGGTTTAAAAAAAAAAAAAAACAAGGGAGAACACCCCAGTCCGGAGAATTTCAATTCCCGATCGACATGTCCGGTTAAGGAAATAAAACAAAGGAGAACACCCCGGTCCGGAAATTTCAATTCCAGACCGTCATGTCTGGTTAAAAAAAAAAAAAAAGAGAACACCCCGGTCCGGAGAATTTCAATTCCGGACCGGCATGTCCAGTTAAAAAAAAAAAAAACAAGGGAAAACACCCCGGTCCGGATAATTTCAATTCTAGGCTGGCATGTCCAAAAAACCCGAGAGCTTAACTTGGAGTTGTAGTTTTTTTTTTTTAACTCTCAGGTTTTCTGGACCGGCCGGACCGGGCCCTGGTCCTGCTGGTCCAGAAAACCCGGTTTTAGAATTTGGAGAGTTTTTTTTTTTTTTTTTAGTGAAAGGATTAAATGGAACTAAAATTAATTAAGTTATGCGTACGACCACCAAAAACTTTTTCTTAATTCCTTTCAATTACAAAAAAAAAAAAAAAAAAAAACACATTCTTAATGCTCATAGCTCATATAAGTAAAACATTTGCTCATGTAAACACATTCTTAATGATTTCACACTTTTCTTACTGCGTAAGTATTGGAAAACTCAGGAAGGAATGTATGCTTGTTTTAATTCTATAGCAGTTGTGTGCTCCAGCAGTGTTTAATTATAGATGCATGTTACTTCCCTTTTTTAGGACAAATCCACAACTGGAAAGCAAGTACTAGGAATTAAGGACCAGACAAAGAAAATCGCTGGTTGCTACTTTCAGGGGAAGAAGACATCATTTAGTGACAGTGAGGATGAAGATTCTTCTGATCTCGAATGTTCAGAAAAAATAAAACCTAATGTCCATTTAGTAATTGAAAGGAAGAAGGAACCAAAATTGAAGTTTAATACAATATAAAGTGTTTAAGCAGATACATATATAAAATGTTTAAGGAACCCAATCGTTATGATAAATATTTATTATCATTTTCTCTCTATAAAACTTAATCATCGCATCATTTATTAACTCAAAATTCAGCCCTTGCATATCGAACTCGATATGTTTGATGGCGTATACGGCACAATCTCCACTGCATTAAACAAAATGTTTGTTAGTGTTTGTAGTTATAAATGAAAAAAATACAAATACAAAAAATTTGAAGTACACTTACGATTTTTCATTCTGCGGATGTTTGATTGGACTCCGATAGGGCCATGGTGAAAGATCCAGGTGACGGAAATATCCAGATTCTTGAAGCAGTAATGGAATCATCTTCTGCACTGGCTCCATAAATCTATCGAGCTAGGCTTTCTCGGTGAATTTCCAATTACAATCAAAAACCACCAGTTCTGCATTTATCAGATCAACCTTCACCGAAACCTAATGTTTTCCTCTTTCTTTGTCGGGGGCGTCGGCGTCCGACATGTCGAATAAATTATACGAGAAGTAGAGTGCCTTCGCACCATTCCAAGATTTTCCCATCTTCGAGCTGTCTCCTTTCATGTACATCTTCAAATCGTCGTACATGATGACATCTTCGTTGACATTCATCACTAATATTTGGCTGAAGATATCATCCAAAATGACGACGTCTTGATTGATGACATCTGGATACTTGGATTGTTTTTTCCAGATTCCGTACATCGCCTCTTCGATGTGCTACAAAAAAAAAAGGGTTGTAGTATGAGTCAAAAATGTTAGACATAAAAAGAAATTTATATTAAAAAAAAAAGTTAGATATAGCGTTATTTAGTAGAAAATCACTTACGTCGCTTAAAAGCCAAAAGTGCTCAGTTAAGATCTGATCGAAGAAAGCCCACGATTACGTTACCCCGAGACCTGAAGTAAATGGTGGCTTCGGAACTGAATTCTTGTAGGCCTCAAATGAGTTTTGCATGCTATCTGGTAGGCGCAATAGGTCGAACTCTTTTATCGACCTTTTACGAAACATCATCTTTTTTGGATCGGGGTCGGTGTATGGAGTTCTCCGATATTTAGACTTCTTTAGATGTCGTTGAGGTCATCTCTTTTGTTGCCCAACATCTAAAATATCTTCCTCACAATCCTTATCACTCGAACAAGTCGGAGTCTGATAAAAGATTTCAGTGAGGGGAGAATCTTCCATGTCTCTTTCTACACCCCTGTCAGTTCTGGAGCCAACATCTGTCCGTGCAAATATTTCATCCCGAGCATTAACATCACCACCGGCATTGATCTTGACATCAACACCTCTACTGTTCTCACCTCCACCTCCACTTCTCTCAGCTCGATATCCACCTTTCCAAGCTTCTGATTGTTGCTGAACAAATCTTGACACGATGTTTGTCAGCATTTTCAATTGTAAAGACTGAGATTCTATCGATCTCTCTAATTGTAAAAACCGCCGGTCATAGTCGGTGGACATCTTCTCCATCGTTTGCTTTAGAGCTTGAAGCTCACGTAGCACCATTGAATTCTTAGCATGAGAGCTAACTTGTGGAGGTGTAGACTCGTTGACAGTAGGGATAGATGGCATATACCTGGTTTACTCTGCTGCAGTGGCGCCCTCTTGACTTGTGCGCTGTTCAGGTATAATATCTTCAGGACTCTCTCTACCTCTTCCTTGGACTCTCTTGGTTCCACCTTCAAGGAAGTTGCGTCGGCCTTCTAGATTAGCTTCTAATAAGTCCTCCCAAAAGATGCTTCTTTCGGACTCTAGGATGCCTACCCAATTGTCCACAATCGGGTCGAAATCCTCATGATAAGGAACAAACCCAATCATGTGGTTGGCCTTCCGCTCCTCCAAGGTTGGGATAAGTATGCTATGTATGTTCTGAAATTTAGAAACTTCAAATTAGTAACCGAGAAATAAAGACGTACCTACATAATATAAAATAAAACAAAACAGAAGACCAACCGTGCTATTCCCAACTGCACGGAGAATTTGCTCTAAAGATGGTGCTTGTTGTCGATCAAACTTTGTTGTCCATCAAAAATTCTTGGCACCGGTCCTTGCACATCTTTTCTTGTCTCAGCATACGTTGGGGTCAGGGCAGGAATACACTCAAATGGTAGAAGCTATAATAATGAGCAATAACAAATATTAGATTGCAAACATTTTGAAATAAATTAAGTGTGAGAATCAACAATAAAACAAAATTTACATACCATCAATGGGAATATGAACGCATGCCAATTCTATCTTGCCAACTTCTGACGAGCGTCTTTACATTTTGTACCTATGTCCAACCTCTGGACCTGGGTCATCAAAAATTGGTATGACTTTCTCCCCCATGGGTAATTGGCACACCAATCCAGGTCTTCTACAATCTTAAAGAGGTTGTCATCAACTCGCTGATGGCCTTTTTCTGGACCACGGAAGACCGCACACAAAAAGTAGAGGACCGCCAACTTTAACTTATCGTTAGAAGGATCGACCACTCTTTTTCTCTTTGATTGATTTCGCTAGGGCGCCTCCTTCTGTTGCTCTCACTCTCCTCGGATGTGATGACTATACCTTCCAAGCAACTCTTGAGATCATTCTGCGTTATCTTTTTCATTCCGCGAAAGACCCTTTAAATTCGTCTCCTGTATGATAAGGATCTCCGGGATAGGCAGAACAATTAAATCCACTGATAAGCGCGTGCTCCATCAGCGAGTACCTAATGGGGATGCCGTTCAAAACGAACCACATCTCATACTGCTTGTTTGTAACCACCTCTCGGGACAGTAACATCCATAACGGGGTTAAAGTTACTTTGAGGTGGTCTGCAATGTTAAATAAGTGACCAAATTGAGAGTTCCTAAACCACTCCATGCCATTAGGGTGGTCCTGTAAGGCTGTGGTCACCGTATCTACAGTATCCTTCAACAAGTTCTTGATTGTGATTTTGCATTTGAAATTGACTTCATCTATATTCAATTTCAAAACGGATGATGGGAGATCCAAAACCTACATTTACATAAAATCACATATAAATAAAATATATTATATAACAAAACCTAATAACATAAACAAAATATACAATTTCATAAATGACAAATAATTAAATACTTATCCAAAAATACGGCAGTATAACAACTTACTTAAATACCTTTCTTGTTAACCTAAAGCAAAAGTGCATGGTTGTGATTGCTTTATCTTGTTAACTAATGTAATTGTTTTGAACGTGCAAAAAAAAAATTTTAAAAAAAACTTTGACTGCTCTATCTTCCAATGATAACTTACCGTTGGTATTGGGACTGACGTCGATTGAGGTGACGTGTTGCGATCCGGAAGGGAATTGGTCCTACTGACTCCTTCAAAGTCATTTTCGGAGTCCATCTCCGATGGTTCTAAATATCGCCGCCATTGGGTAGGACGAGGAGAGTTTGCCGATGATGTCCGTCTCCGTGCCATAGCTAGAAATGAAATCACAAATCACAAATCAAATTATTTTGGAAAGCTCCAATTTATTTTATTTACAATGTAACATAGTTTAAAAAAAAGTTGAAAGATAATCAGGAATCACATCAACAAGAGGAAAGATCAACATATATACAAAATAATAAATAACAAGCAAGAAAAACCCAATCAGAAGCTTTCTAATCCCAAACTATTAACAATCCATTTTTAATCTAAAGCCAAACATAACAAATATGTTCTTCCAAATCAGAAGCTTTCCGAGCAAATTTTTCTAACACCACATACTAGGAATGCGGTGTAAAACAAGAAACACCTGCACTTTAATTGTTGTAACTTATATTAGGTTCTTCTTGGAGAAGAAATTGAGCACGTGAGGTTGATCACGCTGAACCGGCCATGTCAATTTGAATGTCATCTCATCAAGATTGGTATGCTAGGCTACATAAATTAGATCCATTTTCTTTTCGTGGTTTCTTTTTCGGCCTTCTTGATTCTGTCTCTAAATGGTTCTTTCTTTTATCATAAACAGGTTTCTCTACTAGCAGAATACTTGGAAAAGTGGGAAAAAGATGACAAAGCTGAGCTTGTTATATTCAAGGTTAGTTAAAAGCTTCCGGATTTTGAACTATGATTTCCTGTCTGCTGGTTCAAGTTATGATATGGTTTTCGATATTTTACTTTGACATATACATTACAGCCATTTAGTATTAGAATCTTGATATGCTTTTGTTCCTAATTGTCTGTAGGGAGCAGGCCGAGCTTTGAAAAACTGGTGGTGATCTAAAAATGTTTTATGATGGCAGGACACAAAGTAAAATGTTCACCTTAAAGAAAATCTTATAAATTCCTATTTACCGGACCTGGAATGCGCAGAGACGGCGGCGCTAGCGAACTGCGTCTGGTGTGGCAGCGGAGTATGAATTCCGCTGACGAGCTCCGAAGACGAGGGAGGGAGGGAAGGCGGGAGATTGGGCGAGGGAGGGAGGGAGCGAGGGGCGAGGGAGGGAGGGAAGGCGGGAGATTGGGGGAGGGAAGGAGCGAGGCGAGGGCGAGGGAGCCGAGGGAGGGAGGCGGGAGATTGGGTGATTTTTTTTTTTTTTGGGGCAAGGGAGGATGGAGGGCTAAGAACACAACAGGGAGAACTGAGCAGAGGGGAAGAGGGGATTGTTAGGGATTTTGACTTCGCCCCTTGTTTTGTTTTGACTCCGGAAGTTAACTTTTTTTTTTTTTTGGAAGATAACTTAAGGGAGCTTTTGGTCTTTTGCTTGAAAATTGAAATTAAAAAAAATAAAAATAAAAAGGCAATCAGAAGGGAGGTCAAATTTGCAATGGAGGTTCCTTTTTGGCTTATATATGCAAAAAATCCCTTATATATGCAAATGTTCGGGTCCTTTGCAGATAAGGGATTAAAATGGGAACCTGTTGCAAGACTAACCTCAAGAGAGAAAACATTGCAAGACTAACCTCCTTCATTAATCAATTTTTTGTTTTCTCCAAAATACCCTTTACAAGTAAAAAAAAAAAAAAAAAAGATATATGAGATAAAGGATCTGAAGGGCAGGAAAAGAGGTCCATCTTCTGTTAAAAAAAAAACTGAAGAAATCCGAAACCCATTTTGTTCTCTCATTGGTTTCGTTTCACCTCAAAACTACCCTCATTTTTCATCTCCATCATCCCCTCAAAACGACCAACCTTATATTCCGGTTATCATCGTCGATTTCCAGCTACAAGGAAAGGAGATGAAGTACTGTAAAATTTTGGTAAGTTCATCTCAAACCCTCAAATTTTTTTATTGAAATCGTTTTCAAGGTTATTTAAGAGTTGGGCATTCATGGTTTGGGAGCTTAGTATAGAAAAACAAAATGATTCAACCTATTTTGCAATAATTTTTGGCTTGTAAAATCTGTAAATTCGCAAATCCAATCCAAAATCAGTACAGTGACCTGACCGGCAGGACGGCCGGACCGGTAAGGCCGGTCCGGCCGGTCCTGCCGGTCAGGAAAACCAGCAAGCCGGTCATGCCAGTCAGGAAACTTGCCGGTCCTGCTGGTCCTGCCGGTCAGGAAAACCAGCAAGCCGGTCATGCCAGTCAGGAAAACCAGCAAAAAAAAATTCACATTTTTCATAAATTATTTTTAATTCTTTCATAACAATCTTTATTGTTTTCTTATTTTTATCTTAAAGGAAAATGAGTGAGATTGTCATATACTTTCAATATGATGGAGAATGGAAGGAGAAAGATGACGGGTCATATAAATGGTGCAGAAGGAATAAGGAAATCAAGAGCATAATACTACTCGACGATCCGGATAAGGTGAAATATTCTGAAGTTATTGATTGCATATTTAAAAGGCTTCATGTGGACTAGAAAAGTATAGAATTAAAAATAACTTACATTCCTCTGTGTACAATATCGTCAGGTCCTAAAAGCATTTTGGATGATTTTGATATTAAGTGTTATCTTTTAGACTATTGTAAAATGACACAACGTAGAAGTATGCTGTATGTTGAGCTCATGAAAAATGTTGAAAATAGTGACGACAATAATAACGACGGTCTTGAAGTTAAAGGAGATGGAAGATGCAATATGGAAAATGATGGAAATATTCGAGATGAGTATTTCAATGTTAACATGGAGCCACCAAGGGTCTATGATGCTGCTTCTGCACCAGGCAACGAAGGTGATGTTTTAGACGTGCCTGCCTTGGAGGAACACCCTAATCAGGAGACAACGGCATCTGCCCCAACTCCGAAACCACAACGTTCATGCGTAGAAGTAGACCAGGTCATGGATCATTGTGAACCATTAGCAATAGATGACAGTTCTGTGTCTTTTAGTTTTGATGATGGCATTGGTATTGCAGTTGGTCAGGAATTTGAAAGCAAGAACAAGGTGAAGAATTTGGTTATCGATGCTTCGTTGAAAGCTTATTTTGATTATAAAATAGTCAAGTCAACCACAAAGTTGTTTGCGGTGAAATGTACCGTCCTAGATTGCAAGTAGGCATTAAAAGCTGTGAGGATCACGAACTCAGATCGTTTCTCTCTCCGAACATATTACAACACTCATACCTGCTCTGCTAGTTCGGTGGATAAAAGAAACAGACAAGCATCTGCAGATTTTGTTTCAGATAGGTTAAAAAAGGAGTTTCAGGCCAGCTCGAGACACCTACCCCGAAGGGAGTGATGGACATGATGAAAAAAAGTGGATTGTCAATATCCTACCACAAAGCGCGGAGGGCCAAACTAAAAGCAGCAAGTGATGTTAGGGGAGCACCAGAGGTCAGTTTCGAGATTATTCCTAGCTATCTGCACATGATAAAGTTAATGAACCCGGGCACGGTCACGCACTTGGAAGTAGACAAAAATCAAAGGTTCAAGTACCTTTTCATTACATTGGGCGAGTGCATCGAGGGATTTAAAGCAATGAGAAAGGTAATTGCGGTTGATGGAACGTTTTTGAAGACGAAATACAAGGGAACAATGATCATCGCCACCGCCCAAGATGGTAACTACCATCAATATCCTATTACTTGGGGAGTGGTTGACTCGGAGAATGACAACTCATGGATATGGTTTATGACGAAACTCGAAGAGCTCATACCCGACGACAAGGAGCTGGTCATAATTTCTGATAGGCACCAAAGCATCTGCAATGCAGTTGAAAAGTTATATAAAAAGTCTCACTATGGATTTTGTGCATGGCACCTCTCTCAGAATATCAAATCACGTGTTCACCGAGGATCTCGCGTTAGAGCCGGAAAGGATACAGGTAAGGTCAATATTAAAGATACCATCGCAAGTATTTTCATGAGAGTCGCTGCGGCATACTCTGAACACGAGTTCAACCGACTCTACGATGACCTAAATAATAGATATCCTGCCGCCGCAGAATATCTTGATGATCATGTAGATGTCAAAAAATGGGCAAGGTGTCACTTCACAGGATCACGTTACAATATCCTAATTACCAACGATGCCGAGAGTATTAACAGTGTGTTAAGGAAGGCAAGAACATATCCTTTGCTGCCCTTGATTGATTCAATTGTAGAGAAAATCTCTGAATGGTTCAACAATCACCGTAAGGAGTCGAGTCTTGGATCTTCTCACAATTCTTAACTCCAATGGTGGAGAAAACACTACATACAAGATACAAAGAGTCCACAATCCTGACTGTGAAAGAACTAAACAGTACTACACTGGAGTATTATGTCACAGGATCGAATGGCAGTTTCTTGGTTGATCTTGGAAGGGGAACCTGCACATGTAAAGTATTTGATCTCGACAAAATTCCTTGTGTCCATGCCCATGCAACATTCCCGAGGGGTAAGGATAAAATGCATGATTTATGCTCAAAATACTATCTAAAGGAGGTATGGGCATTGGCTTATGTCCAAACCATTTATCCCGTCCCGAGCTCATCAGAATGGGTTATCCCGGATGACATAAGGAATGAGAAGGTATTGCTTCCTGATTTCACAAAAAAACGTGGGAGGCTTCAACAAACCAGATTTCCTTCTATTGGAGAACATCGGAAAGGCAAAAACAAGCGATCATATCAAGCAACTTCTCACGTGAGCTCAGAATTTACAACTCCCCTTTGAATATATTTCATCGATGCAGATTTTCGTGTTGTATGGTCGTGGTTTAATTTTTAACTTGTCCTAAAGATTTTGGACTACATATCTTATATTAGTAGTTGAATTATGTTTGTAGTGATGAACTGTATTTTGGATATTATAGTGACTGAAATCATTTTAATTGTATGATCTATTAATGAAAGTTATCGCAAGTAAAATATCGGTTGTATGTTCGTAACTCATATATTTAGCGTAAGAACAGACCAAACTTCTCGCTTACCTAATATGACATAGTATAAATTAAAAATATTACTTAGTAGATCTAAAATTTTTTTTTTCCTGTCTTTTTTGCTCTCGGGTTTTCTGGACCAGCCGGACCGGACCCCGGTCCGGCCGGGTCCAGAAAACCCGTGACACTAACTAGGTTTTTTTTTTTTTTTTATGATTTTTGAAAAAATATATATTTTATACATTTTCCGGCATGACCATGCCAGACCAGGGCCAGTCCGGCCGGAAAATGTACAGTTCCGGCCCAGGTCCTGCCGGATTTGTAAATTTTCCGGCAGGACCATGCCTGACCGGGGCCAGTCCGGCCGGAAAATGTACTCTTCCGACAGAACTGTACATTTTCCGGCCGGACCAGGCCCTGGTCCTGCTGGATTTGTAAATTTTCCGGCAGGACCATGCCGGACCGGGGCCAGTCCGGCCGGAATATGTACTGGTCCGGCCGGAAAATGTACTCTTCCAAAGAACTGTACATTTTCCGACAGGATCATGCCGAACCAGGGCTAGTCCGGCCGGAAAATGTACTGGTCCTGCCGGAAAATGTATTCTTCCGGCAGGACTAGACACTGTTCCGGCCGGACCAATATTTTTAAAATTTTTTTTTTTACTTAAATTTTATGATATTTGAAAAAAAAAACGCCAAATTTAGGCCTGACCAGTCCTAATTTGGCGTGACCAGGACTAGTCAGGCCTGAGTTTTCTGCTCACTGTTTTTCTGGACCGGCCTGACCGAGGCCGGTCATGCCGGTCCGGAAAAACAGTTTGTCGTTGTGCTCTTTGTTTTTAGGTTTTTTTTTTTTTTTAATATAAAGAAGTTTAAGTAAAAAAAAAAAACTCAAAAAAGAAACTTTGGTTTTGCTAAAAAAGTTTTTGACTCCTAAGTAATATTTTTAATTTATACTACATCATATTAGGTAAGTCGTGCTCTAGCTTTTTCGCTCTTTTTTTTTTTTTTTTTCAAATCTAAAAAAATTTTAGCTTAAAAAAAAACTTTGTTATTGCTAAATAAGAGACGAAATTAATATTTATATAAAGCGACGACCATCATTGTATATTTTTAACTATTACAAAAGAATGGATGGTTGTTGGATCATTCACCTATGTGAATATGATAAACCCCGTAATTTCTTTTCTATTTATTAGGTGCAGTGATCGGGAAAAAGAAGGTTTTGTTAAAAAAAAAAAATTAAAAAAGATAACACCATGGTACGGATAATTTCAATTCCGGACCGGCATGTCCGGTTAAAAAATGAAAACAAGGGAGAACACCCCGGTCCGGAGAATTTCAATTCCGGACCGGCATGTTCGGTTACAAAAAAAAAAGGGTAGAACACCCCGGTCTGGAGAATTTCAATTCCGTATCGGCATGTCCGGTTAAGGAAATAAAACAAAGGAGAACATCCTGGTCCAGAGAATTTCAATTCAAATTGGTCAATAATTTTTTATTTATGAAAAATAACAACCATATAAATTTTTTTAAACACAAGTATATCATTTTTTATCTAAATTGAACAAAACAAGTATATCTTTTTTTTTTTTTAATTTTTTTGAAATTTAAAACTATTTTTTCGTCCCGCTGGACCAGGGCTGGTCCAGTCGAAACTGGCCCCGATCCGGCCAGACCAGTACATTTTCCGGCTGGAACAGTATATTTTCCGGCCGAAGCAGGCCTAATCATGCTTTGGTCCGGCCAGACCAGTACATTTTCCGGCAGGACCAGGCCCAGGATCGGCCGGAACACTATATTTTCCGGCCGGACCAGGCCTAGTTTTGCTAAATCATGCTTTGCTAAAAAAATATATACAGTACATTTTCCGGCAGGACCTGGGTCGAAACTGTACATTTTCCGGCCGAATTGGCCCTGGTCTGGCATGGTCATTCCGGAAAATGTATACAATATATATTTTTTCAAAAATCATAAAAAAAAAAAAAAAAAAAAAAAGATCACCTAGTTAATGTCAACCCGTGAACTAAGTCAAAAAAAAAATTTTGAAAAAGGACCCCTATCTTAGCTCACGGGTTTTCTGGACCCGGCCGGACCGGGGTCCGGTCTAGCCGGGTCCAGAAAACCCGTGAGCTAAGTCACAAAAAAAATTTTTTTTTTTTAAAAAGGACCCCGGTCCGGCCGGATCCAGAAAACTCGTGAGCTAAGTCAAAAAAAAAAAATTTTGAAAAAAGGACCCCTATCTTAGCTCACGGGTTTTCTGGACCGGTTCGGTCTGGCCGGTCCAGAAAACCCGTGAGCTAAAAAAAAAAAAACTGTCACATTCTGATGTAGCTGTATAATTTATGCCGACGTTCATTTTGATTGTTACAACAAAGTTGGCATTCGTTAGATACTCTTAAACATAGAAGTGCCTAGATGAGTTATTTTGAGCAAAGAAAAAGAAAATGGTCAGACGAGTTTATGCTTTGAGATATCTGTCTACTTCGTTCTAATATTCATTTGAGTCCATGATTAATACTGATTTTGATTCGTATTCCTTATTTGACATTTGTTAGATCCACATCAACATAAAAATTCTAAATGATTCTTTCATTACAAAAAGAAGAAGAAAATGAAAAGGTAGAGAAGAGTTTATTCATCATTTCTTCTCATGTCCAATTGAAAGGAAGAATGAACCAAAATTGAAGTTTAATACATGTATATAACGTGTTTAAGCAGATACATGTATAAAATGTTTAAGGAACCCAATCGTTATGATAAATATTTATGGCCATCTTCTCTCTATGAAACTTAATCATCGAATCGTTTATTAACTCAAAATTCAACCCTTGCATATCGAACTCGATATGCTTGATGGTGTATACGGCACAATCTCCCCTGCGTTAAACAAAATGTTTGTTAGTGTTTGTAGTTATAAATGAAAAAAATAATAATAAAAAAAATTTAAAGTACACTTACGATTTTTCGTTCTGCGGATAGTTGATTGGACGCCGATAGGGCCATGGTGAAGGATCCAGGCGACTAAAATAACCAGATTCTTGAAGCAGTAACGGAATCATCTTCTGCACTGGCTTCATAAATCTATCAAGCTTGGCTTTGTCGGTGCATTTCCAATTAGAATCAAAAACCACCAGCTCTGCGTTTATCAGATCAACCTTCACCGAAACCCAATGTTTTCCTCTCTCTTTGTCGGGGGCGTCAGCGTCCAACATGTCGAATAAATTATACGGGAAGTAGAGTGCCTTCGCACCATTCCAAGATTTTCTCATCTTAGGACTGTCTCCTTTCATGTACATCTTCAGAGCGTCGTATATGATGATATCGTCATTGGCATTCATCACTAATAATTGGCTGAAGATATCATCCAAAATGACGTCTTGATTGATGACATCAGGATACTTTGACTGTCTTTTCCAGAGCCCGTACATCGCTTCTTCGATGTGCTACCAAAAAAAAAAAAAAGGTTGTAGTATGAGTCAAAAATGTTAGACATAAAAAGAAATCTATATTAAAAAAACGAAAGGCTTAGATATAGCGTTATTTAGTAGAGAATCACTTACGTCGCTTAATAGCCAAAACTGCTCAGTTAAGATCTCTTCAAAGAAGCCCCACGATCGCGTTTCCCCGAGACCTGAAGTGAATGGTGGCTTCAGAACTGGCTTCTTGTAGGCCTCAAATGTGTTTCGCATGTCGTCTGGTACGCGCAATGGGTCGAACTCTTTTATCGACCCTTTACGAAACATCATCTTCTTTGGATCGGGGTCGGTGTATGGAGTTCTCCGATATTTAGACTTTTTTATATGTCGTTGGGGTCGGTCCTGTTGTTGCCCAACATCTAAAATATCTTCCTCACAATCTTTATCAGCCGAACAAGTCGGAGTCTGATAAAAGATTTCAGTGAGGGGAGAATCTTCCATATCCCTTTCTGCACCCCTATCAGTTCCGGAACCAACATCTGTCGGCGCAAATATATCATCCCGAGCAGCAACATCACCACTGGCATT
This sequence comes from Ficus microcarpa, assembly GCA_025413485.1. Taxonomy (NCBI): domain Eukaryota; kingdom Viridiplantae; phylum Streptophyta; class Magnoliopsida; order Rosales; family Moraceae; genus Ficus; species Ficus microcarpa. The sequence goes on along the minus strand of CM046386.1, from coordinate 12,097,423 downwards.
GATTCTGACATCAACACCTCTACTGTTCTCGCATCCACCTCCACCGCTCTCAGCTCGATATACACCTTTTGAAGCTTCTGATTGTTGCTGAACAAATCTTGTCACGATGTTTGTCAGCATATTCAATTGTAAAGACTGAGCTTCATTGTCGGCGGTCAGCTTCTCTATCGATCTCTCTAACTGTAAAAACCGCCGGTCATGGTCGGCAGACAGCTTCTCTATTGATCTCTCCATCGTTTGCTTTAAAGCTCGAAGCTCACGTAGCACCGTTGAATCCTCAGCATGAGAGCTAGCTTGTGGAGGTGTAGACTCATTGACAGTAGGGATAGACGGCAGATACCTGGTTTGCTCTGCTGCAGTGGCGCCCTCTTGACTTGTGCTCTGCTCAGGGATAATATCTTCAGGACTCTCTCTACCTCTTCCTTGGACTCTCTCGGTTCCACCTCCAAGGAAGTTGCGTCGGCCTTCTAGATCGGCTTTTAATGAGTCCTCCCAAAAGATGTTTCTTCCGGACTCTAGAATGCCTGTCCAATTGTCCACAATGGGGTCGGAATCGTCATCATAAGGAACAAACCCAATCATGTAGTTGGCGTTCCGCTCCTCCAATGTTGGGACAAGTATGCTATGTATGTTCTGAAATTTAGAAACTTCGAATTAGTAACCGAGAAATTAAGACGTATCTACATAATATAAAAAAAAAAAAAAAAAAAACAAAGACCAACCGTGCTATTCCCAACTGCATGAAGAATTTGCTCCAAAGATGGTGCTTGTTGTCGATCATACTTTGTTGTCCATCGACAAATTCTTGGCACCGGTCCTTGCACGTCTTTTCTAGTCTCAGCATACTTTGGGGTCAGGGCAGGAATACACTCAAATGGTAGAAGCTATAATAATGAGCAATAACAAATATTAGATTGCAAACATTTTGAAACAAATTAAGTGTGAGAATCAACAATAAAACAAAATTTACATACCATCAATGGGAGTATGAACGCATGACAACCCCATCTTGCCAACTTCTGATGAGAGTCTTTACATTTTGCGCCTATGTCAAACCTCTGGACCTGGGTCATCAAAAATTGGTATGACGCTCTCCCCCATGGGTAATTGGCACACCAATCCAGGTCTTCTACAGTCTTAAAGAGGTTGTCATCAACTCGCTGATGGCCTTTTTCTGGACCACGGAGGACCGCACACAAAAAGTAGAGGACCGCCAACTTCAACTTATCATTTATAAGGATCGACCTCTCTTTTTCTCTTCGCTTGATTTCGCTAGGGTGCCCCCTTATGTTGCTCTCACTCTCCTCGGAAGGGATGACCATACCTTCCAAGCGACTCTTGAGATCGTTCTGCGTTATTTTTTTCATTCCGCGAAAGACCCTTCCTTTAAATTCGGCTCCTGTATGAGAAGGCTCTCCGGGATAGGCAGAACAATTGAGTCCACTTATAAGCCCGTGCTCCATCAGCGAGTACCTAATGGGGACGCCATTCAAAACGAACCACATCTCATACCACTTTTTTGTAACCACCGCCCGGGACATTAACATCCATAACAGCATTAAGGTTACTTTGAGGTGGTCTGCAATGTTAAATAGGTGGCCGAATTGAGAGTTCCTAAACCACTCCATGCCATATGGGTGATCCCGTAAGGCTGTGGTCACCGTATCCACAACATCCTTCAACAGGTTCTTGATCGTGATTTTACATTTGAAATTGAGTTCATCCATCTTCAATTTCAAAACAGGTGATGGGAGATCCAAAACCTACATTTACATAAAATCACATATAAATAACATATATTTTATAACCAATGTAATTGTTTTGAACGTGCCAAAAAAAAAAAAATTAAAAAACAAAAAACTTTGACTTGTCTATCTTCTAATGATAACTTACCCTTGGTGTTGGGACTGACGTCGATTGCGGTGACGTGTTGTCATCCGGTTGGGAGATGGTCCTACTGACTCCTTCAGAGTCATTTTCTGAGTCCATATCCGCTCCTTCTGAATATCGCAGCCGTTGGCTAGGACGAGGAGAGTGTGCCGATGACGTCCGACTTCGTGCCATAGCTAGGAATGAAACAGAAGATACAGAGAGTCAAAAAATATTAATTGAGCACCAATATGAGTGACCACAATCATCACAAGCATATATCAAAATTAAAACTAAATAAAATACGCATTCCTAACTCTGGAAGATAAGTGAGCCAAAGGAAAATAAAAACTAAATGGGACTAATTTTCCCAATTTGACTTTCTGGTTTAAGATACTTCAATACAATTTTAGAAAATGAAATTAATATGGTATTACTTTCTTATGAGGTTTAATGAATTAGACCCTATTGGAATAGCTCCCCGTACTAACTTAAATTCAAAAAACTTCTTATAAGACTCTTTAAGTTACAATTTTCCATTGTCCTTAACTGTTCCATTTCATATATGGCAACATTCTATCTATCTAGAAGAAATAGCATATGAAAACATATGAATTGTCATTTAAAATGATGTTTGGATGTTCATAATCTAAACAAAAATATTTGAGCTGAGTATATTGAAAACAATACATACAAATCTGGCAAAAAAAAATCTCAATGTCCATGACACATTTTGACAAGGTATATGGATGAGATTTTGTTCCTCTTTGCACTTTGTACACATAGAAGAATAAATAAATAAATAAACTCAACCGGATTTAAATCTAGAAAGATACTGTATTTGGAAGCGTAGATTAAAGAGAGAGAATCAATTCATTCTCATATATTTTCTACGCACAAATAATGAAATGGTCCAAATTAAAGAGGGGCCTCAGTTCTCATTTTGAACTAAATGACCGAATGGAAACGCTTGATTAATACGAGTGGTCCTCTCAAAATTATGAACGCCAAACATCATTTTGGACGGATTATTTTTGGACGGCTCATTCAAATGGAATGGAACGAATTCCATCAAATGGTTCTCCCAAATAGATGCTTAGCATCCCAACTACGTTGATACTGTCTCAACTCCTCTATCCTACTCGAGCTCCCCACTCCAATCTATGAAAAAATTAATGGAAAGTTATTAATGAAATCAACTTAAAAGTCAGTATACTCTAATTAGTCATTTCCAGTAATTTGTCAGCAACATCAAGAAGACATAGCAAAATCATCTGAAATCCAGAAAGGAATCAATAGTAAAACTTTGATAAGCTAGAGTCAATAATGTAACGTTTTAAGACAAAGTAAGATATTTTAAGTAAGATACTTTATGCTATTATTTACATAAGCACAATAAATACTCAAATTTTCAAATTTTCATCCTTGTAATAATCTGAAAGGGCAATGTGGTTCATCGCCTATCAAAAAAACACACCATCCAAAATCATAACCTCGTAATCTAATAGTTGCAAGGCATAAATTTCATGCAACACCCAATTCTAAATTTCCCCCCTTGTGTTGATTCATTGGAAACGGTGACAAAGCCCCTTGTGTTGCAAACAAATATTACAAAATTAGCAAAAGTGAAAATAAAAACCAACCACATACATGAGAGTAAACGCAGAGGTTGGGCGAGGAGCAGTGGGGGGGCCTTCTTTTTCGACGAGGGAGCCAAAAGTGTCGGGGGGGCTTCTTTTTCCGACGAGGAGCTCCTTCAATGGGGGGGCCTCTTTTTTCCAGTGAGGGAAGGTCCAGTGGGTAGGTTTCTTTTTCGGCGAGGAGGGAGGTTCGGCAAGGAGCGGCGGGGAGCTTCAGTGGGGGGCTTCTTTTCGACGAGGAGAGGAGGGGAGGTTGTTCGAGAGGAGACAGAGCCGCGCGAAAGAGAGATAGAGAGAGAGAGGGACAGAGAGCGACAGACAGAGAAGAGAGCGAGAGACAGAGAAGAAGAAGAGCAGAGCGAGCGAGAGCCGAGCGAGAGACAGGGAGGCGAGACGAGAGCGAGAGAGAGGGGAGACGAGGGTTTCGTTCTTTTTCGGAGGGACTAGAGAGCGAGCGAGAGACAGAGAAGAATAATAGATAGAAAGAGAGGGAGGGGGGTTTTGTTTTTTCAGAGAGGGGAGAGCAGCATGTTCGGCTAGTTTAGTTGGAAGAACCAGTTTAGTTTGACTGGCTTCGGACTTCCTTTGGCGCCAGATGTATGGGTTTTTTTAATTTTTTTTAATTGAAAATAGTTAAAGGAGTTTTTGGTCTTTTTGTTTATAAATTGAATTTAAAAAAATTATTATAAAATGGTGATTAGAATGGAAATTAAATTTGCAATGGTGGTTCATTTTGGGCTTATATATGCAATAGTTCCCAAATGTTCCCACTGGTTTTATAAAATTCTCAACATCTCACTTTTAACATTAATCATTTCATTCCTAAGGTCAGACTAATAAATTACTATACAAACAAGTAAAATTAGCAGGGAATGCGGAATGTAAATACGACAGAAAAATCTTCATCCAAGTCTTGTAAATACGACAAATTCCTAAGAATTAAGACCATCAATTTTTAAGGTTGTTTACCTAAATTTATGCAAAAATAATAACCAATGAACACAGAATATTTAAATTGTTTTTGCTAACAATTTTCCTAACATTTTTTGAAGTGTGCGGATTTAGCCATGAAGCTGCATAATCGCCCCAACATTTTAAACATAAAAGAATTTAAAAACTAATTAACCAGTTCAAATTAAAAATTAAAAAAAAAAAACAAAAACAAAAACAAAAACAAAAATCAGAAATCAGAAATTAAGAGAGAGAGAGAGAATTAATGAAACATTTTAAAAAGAATCGTTTACCTCCAGCCATTTTTGTAGTTGTATTTGAAGACAAGTAATTTGGGTGTCGTAGCCTATTACGAGTCGTTCATAATTGTCTTCGTCTTCACTGTCGTTTGCAGGTAATTCAGAATCCATACCGAGGGAGTGTTTTGAGAAAGATCAAACCAGAAGAAAAGAGAATTAATAACCAGAGTATGATTTTAGGTTTCTCACAGCGGCTGTGTAAGAGTTGACAAGCGGCGAAACGAAGCAATTTATGAAAATTAGGGTTAACAGTTAATGACAATGGGCCTAAAAAATTAGGTTAAAGACCCGTACATGTTACTGGGCCGAAGGGGAAGTGCTTGTTCGGCCCATCACATAATACGGCTCATGTAGAGGGAGGTCTTTCCAATAATATTATCAAAAACATTAAAAAAAAATAATTAAAAAAAAAAAAAAAAAAAAAAAAAAAACCATGAAGCCATAACATTTCAAACCAAACAATTAATTTCAAGCATCAAGTATGGGAAAATGGACAGGACACAACAGTGGCATGGAAAGGCAAGAAATTTAAATACCATTACATTAATATAATATAAAAAGTTAATGTTAGATTAATATGATATAAAATTAAACTAAATAAAAATATGTTTTACGTTGGTCAAGAATAGAAAATTTACGTCATACTAGTTAATTAATGGAAAAAAAAATGTACTTATTTAAGTAATTTTCTCCTGAGAAAATGGACAGGACACAACAATGACATGGAAAAGCAAGAAATTAGTCTAGTTACTAGTGGCAACGGCATTGTAGAAGATCCTAACGGTGGTAAGCGATCCTTCTGCAAGAAAATCCTTTGACACTAAGACATGAGCGAGAAAAGCACTCGATGCCCTCTCTTCACACGAGTACCCTCGAGAAGATGACGATAGGAATTTTTTTTAATTTGGATTTTTGTTTTTTTGTTCCTATGGATGTGGGTGTGCGCGCGCACCTTTTTTTTTTTTTTTTTTGTGTGTGTGTGTTTGGTTTAATATATAAGCTAAACATATACCACTTATAGAGGATACTTCCGGAAGTAAACGGGCCTTTCTTTTTTCTTTTCTTCTTATTATTATTTTTTTGTCTTCAAAATCAATTATTGATTAAAAAAAAAAGAGAGAGAATGTATATAGATTAAGTATTAAATATAATTTATCACAAACTCTCAAATCCATATGAGAGACTATATGAGTGGTCACTTGAACTAGTCCAAATTTATTGGGTTTAGAGTTAAGATTTATCAAATTACAAATACGTGGCAAACATTTTCCACCAAAAAAAAAATGTAGCAAACATTCCCAAACTAAAGACAATATTTTTTAACATTAAAAAACAAAAGAACGAGGATCAAAATGTCATAAACGTAATTATTTATTAAGGAACAATCAAGCAATTAAAACAATCCATTAATGAAAATTTTTACGTGAAAAACAAAAAAAACAAAGAATTGAACCAAAATGGCACAAATGTTATAGCTTAAAGACCAACCAAATAATTAACTGTTAATAATATGAGTGGTCACTTTAATTAATCAAATTTATAGGGTTTAGAGTTAAGATTTATCAAAATGGAAATTTTGAATTAACTTTTTTATTTGCTTGGTTAAGGTCACTTTACCCCCTTGATAGAGTAAAAATTATATATCATCATGTCACTTTTTGATGGTTGAGATAAAAATACATACTAAACAATCATAAAAAGAAGTACACCTGATAATAAAAAAACATTTAAAAAATTATTTTTCAAAACAAAAAAACCACTGGTGGCCATCCCTCAACCAGCAGCCCCCTCCATCGGGGAGGCGCCGGAGTTGGTGAAGACAGAGTTTGCAAGGAAGAGCCTTTTTTTTTTTTTTTTTGGTGATTGTCTTCTAATCATGTGCAGTTGCACACATGATCAATTTCTTGTGCACGTGACATCTATACCATCAAAATCACATCTAGTGGTCCAAAATTTTTTCCCCATGGATGAGAACAAGCATGAGGGTCTTATTGTAGAACTTCCAATTTTATTTTATTATTATTATTTTTTTACTTCAAACAAAACCAAACATCATGATAGGAGGTGACCGTTGCTTATCCTGCAAAAAGAAGTCAAGTCCAGTACTTACCACCGAATTTATTTTATTTTGAATCAACCCAGTTACTTTCGCTTGCATTGTAGGTGATGACAGTATATTTTCATCTTTTTCTGCAAAGCAAAAGCAATAATACTCTCAACAGTATTTTTTGTTTTTCAAATAGTGTATTTTGACTAATTTAGGTACTTATTTGAACGCGACTTCTAAATTTTAAAATGTGTTACTTGCGAGTTTTATTTTAGAAATACCTAAGAATATTGTCTTATCTATAATGGTTTCGCGATTTTTACCCTCTTACAAAATCAAATAAAAAATGGTCAACAAGTCAAAAATCCTAAACATGTGCACTAATCCACAATTTCCTCTTATTTTAATCTTTTGAATTTACATTAAAATTTGGACGGAATTGATTTTGACAATCCTCTTAAATTACAATAATTGTTGTCGTATAATATTGAAATTTTCAACTCGGATTTATTTCCAAATCCAAACCTTGGATCAAAATAAACATGCTTCAAGCTAAGTAGCGGTTGATTTTTTCTCCCACGAATATTCTCTAATAGCACTAGGCTTATAAAGATGCAAATTTGAAGAATGGTGCGCGCCATTTTTTCAAACAAGTGTGAATAGTTCAAGTTTTTGGAAAAACTTCACAAGTTCGTGTCCAAATGGCAAGAATATCAACAAAGAAGAAAACCTCAAGCTCAACCATTGCTCAAATTTTGAAAATTAAAAAAAAAAAAAAAAACTACATAAAGAGGGCATTTCAACACTCTAATATCAATAAGAGGAAACATTCATATGGGTGGATGGATTGGCAAACGAGGATGATATCTTCCTTAGCCCTTCTTTCATCCACCAAGATTCGAATCCTGTGGAACTTCTATAAGACCCCGCTCTAGCTTCGGTTTAGTAACATTGAGTTGGTGATGTTGTGGGTGGGGCCTTGGTTGATGACTAAAAGAGATTGGGTTAAAGGCTCATCTCTTTCTTGTCATACTCAGAGAAGTAGATCCTACCTATGGGGCTGAAGTTGGGGCAATAGTAGGGTCACCACTAGAGTCTTTTTTCACTTATTAGGGAAAAAAAAATTGATGAGAAGAATGAGAACATCGTATTTTAAAGTAATTTAGAGGGTATTATTGACATAAACATCATTGTTTGGGAAAAATTATTCGTGAAAAATCCTAGTGTCATTGTATTCTTTTAGACCAAATCAGATGAAACGGAAAATTTGACACTTTTGTAAGTTGATGGGGGTGAGATTCACATGCTTCAGAGTTCAAGGGCACGCAACAAACGTCCAAATTTAGAAGGAATTTCTAAAATTTATCCTAATTATTTCTTACTTCCAAAACCTAACAAAATCCATAGCTGGTATTATATGTTTAAACTTTTTTTTTTTAATACCAGGGAAGCGAATTCAAACTTTACATCTTATAATAGAGTCAAAATTATCATTCAATTATGCTTCTAATCCCTAAGTATCAATTTTTAGATACCAATATGTAGAGTTAATTAAATATTTATTTTATCACTTGTGTTTTGGCTAAAAAAAAAAAAAAAAAAAACTGTGTTTTATGCAATTACATATTACCATAATTTAGGTAAGTTATAACTCGTTGAAGTTTGTAATGACTTTCAACTTACTCTAAGCATTTTTTATCACAAGAAAATATTAGACGGTGGTGGTTAAATTATGAATTAGATTTAATACACTATAATATGTTGACAATAAGGGTCATAATACAACTACACGACTCGAAAACGACACGATTTTTAGGGTTAGGGTTGGGAAAAAAGCTAGACGGATCAAAATTGGTCTACTCGAATGTGAGATGACAAGGACGAGTCAATTTCAAGTTCAACCCGTCTAATCCAGGCACAACCTTTTTTTTTTTTTTTTTTTGGTGCATGTGAATTTCGGGGATCCCAAAATTGACACATATTAACCCGTAAAAAATTAAAAATAAAAAAATTGTTATTTATCTATGGTATGATATTGATGAAGATCTTTATTATTTTTGTAGGATTTTCTATGAATTGGGATATGATTTGCTTATTTGAATTAGTTTTGTTGGATGTTATTGGATTATTAATTTGCTTAAGTTGGGATGTTATTTTATTCATATCAATTTCTATTCACGGGTCAATTTTGGTTCGTATCACAGTTTTAAGGAAAATCCGTATCATGGGTCTAGTATGGATTGATAAAAAATTAGATTGACCTAAACATAACCCGTGGCATGAATTGCCATCCCTATTTACCATATAATTTCTTCTTCTATTCCGTAGCATATTTTAGATGTATATATGCACCCTCAAAGTCAATTTATTTATTTTCTTCATTTTGTTTGTTTGTTTGTTCTTTTAGTGGACAAGCTTATATCTTAACTCTTTAAAAAACCTACAATTAAGCAATTATTATGTCGTCAAACTATTATTATGACAACTCCACACGGCTCTCGAATTGAGGATCAAAATTTCAATCTACGCTAATCAAGAATATGCATACCATCTGTTTCATAAAAAAAAAAAAAATAATAATAATAATAATAACCATTTTTCAACCCGACAGATACAGATCTATGTCTAAATAAAGACTAAACTATGATCTAAACCTATTTGTCTGTCAAAATCAGATAGAAATCTTAAAGCCATTAATGTCGTCGTATATTAAATATTGTAGAAAGCTAGCCTTTGAGTCTTTTTTTGGAACTAGCTTTTGAGTTTGTTGAGAAGCCAAGCAAGTTATAGTTCATAAAAATAGAGATGATGATTGACCAAGGAAAAAAAACTCATTTTATCAAAATGTTGCTTTTCACTCTAATTTTTTTTAAATGTTATATATATTCACTATGTCATATATACTAGTGGATGAGGCATAATTTTAGTTTTTATTTTCAGAAAAACGTTAATTAAACTAAATTTTAAATCAATAAATTTTTTAGATTTTTTATATATTTCTTTTATTTTCCATAAACTTTGTAATCTAATTTAAATGGCTTTAAAAGTTCAAAAATTATTTTTTTGAGCAAAAAAATTATGAATTTGAATAGTTGTCTAGTTGATTTTTGGTTTATTTAGTGTCTTAAGTTAGAAATAATGTTGTAGTTGTAGGCATAGCCAAGTGGTAATAACACATTTGACATCTAAAGGTATAAAGTTCGAATTCTCTCACCCCAAGGTCAAACAAAACAAAAACAAAAAAAAGTTAGAAATAATGTAAATTAATTAGAAGTGAAATCCTGTCAAAATTTAAAAAAAAAAAAATTAGAAGTTAAATATTAAGATATAATTAAAACTTTTTAAAAAGTTCTAAGTAAATTATGTAATTATAAAATTTCAGAGGGGCCAAACTAGGAGATAATTTGTAAAACATCTTATGAATGGGATTAAAAATTGGGTGATTTGTAAGATTGCTTCTTAAAACGAAAAAATCTTTATATTATGTTAGCTATAGTAGCTTTAGTTTTTTTTTTTTTTTCTTTTTATCTTCAATTAGATAAGTATAGATTATTAAAAATCCAAAGAAGGGAGCAAAAATTATAAACATGTTTATTTAAGTAGCGCTATTTTCACAATTTTACCTTAAAGTTAAGGGAGCCCGTGGTGACGGATCAGACAGTGAGGCCTAACTTGGCACTGCCTTTACGGTACACAAATCATGTTAAAAAGCTCCTTAGATTTGTTACGTCAAAGAATATAGATTTTTAACATGATTTGTAAAATGTAGAGGATAATTTCAACACGATTATATATCACAATAAATAAGTGCAATATCTGTGAAACGCAGGTGGTGATCAACACAACATTTTGAAAAAACAGTGGACGGGAATTACAAATGACCAGAATAGCACATGGTTGGTCTTAATTACCTGTCGCTATTAGCATTATTAAAAGCTATAACTAGCATGGTCGATCAGATTCCAAAACAAAATTGGCCACAACATCAGCTATTGAAATTGCTCATCTACATGAAAATGTCCTCTCTACTTTTGGGGTTTTGTTTTGGCCTGAAAATATGTTGGTCCCTCAAAAGAATCTTTTTCTCTTTGCCCTCTATTAAATTCTTTCCTTGTCGTTTGCCTCATAAATAGAATAAGACATAGAGATTGTGTATATCCAAAGAAATATCAAGATATACAAAAGTGAATGTGGAAAAATCTGTCGAAAATGAAGAAAATAATAATGCCCTATACATAGCTATCAAAATCGAACTAAATACATGTGTGACAATTTCTCCTCCTTTTGGCGTGTACAAATTGCAGACCACATTTGCTTAATTCCTTCCATTCTAATTTCTACAAGCATGGTAATTAAAAAAAAAAAAAAAAGATAGATAAGTTGAAGTGAGTTTTAGTTTCTAAAATTAGTTGATATATGTTAAAAATGTACTTAATTCAGTTTCGTAATCATGATACATTACAAGATTTAATTGCACATTTTTTGTAGTTAATTGATCTTGTTAGGCCGCAAGAATATCATTAGTGTCCTCAAAGGGAAAAAAAAAGGGGGGGGGGGGGAATTTAAATCCTTGATAATTAAAAAAAAAAAAAAGAGAAAGAAAAAGTCATAAATAAGAATTAATGAATGCCGCGTTTTTTAATTGTGCATATGTGGCTGTTATCCTCACAGAACAAGTCTAATTCAATATGCATTGAAATAGTTAAAGACCATCGTTAAAGACACATCTTTAGTACAATCAAAGTGAAAATATATGATTGTGACATCAAAGCAAGATCTCAAGGAGTCTAGATCTACTGTTTCATTTTTATATCTTAATGATTATCATCTCAACAGTATTTTGACAGCTTATCAATTCGGTTAAGATTTTTCAGTATTCAACATATTTTTATATGATTAAATTCTTAAATTCATATTATATAACATAGCACTATTAGAGGAATAATCAATAAAATATGAAATTTGAGATAGCAAATCTTGACTCGATCTCAAGACTTTGAACACGTGCATGTTCAATGTTAATAGTTAAGAGGGAAATTCGAATTGCAATCAGAGTGTTTTTTTTTTGGATATAAATGACTAGAGAAGTTAACTGATATCAAAGTAATTAGAACATCTCAGCCTCAGCAAAACTAAAATTAATTGGCACCAACGAATCAATAGATGGGTTGATTAGGCTTTAGACCTTTTGAGTATGAGAATAAGGTTTTAAGTGGTAGACAACTATGCTGCCTTAAGGGTCTCACCAAAGGACCTGAAATTTAATTTGTAAGCTAATCTTAACCATTTAGCCTTTTTACTTTTAACCCAAAAAAAAAAAAAAAAAAACCCTAAATTGGCACAATCTAAATAATTTTTCCTTCTTACCAAAAAAGTAATTTGATCTTCCTAACAGATTGTTTAGTTGTGTGGAGGTAGAGTTCCTGAACCAAAATTTCATTTAACGGTATTTTTAGAATTTCAGTTGGGGATATACGTGAGTTAATGACTAAATGGCCTTTTTTAAAGAGGGTTTTGTAATAAAGGTCGAAGTTATGTAAATTAAGAAAATGTGAAAATGGTAAGTATTATTATATATTGTTCCGATTAAATTTGATGAATTATTGATTAACAATTTTCTAACAAAATTTTTTGGCTATTTATTTAAATAAATGTTTAAAATCTATCTCTTTACGTAATTTTTTCTTCCAACTGTACTTTTTTTTGTTTTTTTGTTTTTTGATTTTTGTTTTTGTTTTTTGTTTTTTGTTTTTTGTTTTTTGTTTATGTTGGGGACACATATTTAGTGTCATGTGAGAGAGTTAGAAGAGAGAACAAAAGTATATATGAGATGTGTTCGATTTTCTCTGATAAACTAATTTTTTATTATTGTGAATTTCTGACTGCAACTTGATACAAATGATATTGTTACTACTTACTACTTTACTAAAGAAAAATATATCCAACTATAAAATATTTTTTTAATGAATTGTGTTGAAAATGAAAATCTACCAACTTGAATTTGTCTTCCTCATGTAGCACTCAAATTCATCTCTCTTGTAATTAAAAGCATAAAAAATTGAACACAAAGAGATTTATAGGAGTTCGCCTCAATCAAGACTACGACTTCTCTGTTTCGGATGGTGCGTTTTCACTATTCTCTAAAAAAATTTACAAGTGTTCTCTGTAGAAAGTAGAGATATGTCTTCTATTGGGACTAGTTTACATTTTATTTCTCCTCTCCCGTTAGACAAAACAGTTATTGCTTTAGCACATTCCGAGTCCTTAATCAGTATTTTGCGGTTATGCCTCCACATCTCCCGGGGTAGTGGAATAGTAACTCTTCTTTGAGATTCCAGAAGTCTCGACGTTGTCTGGTGGAGCCGGAAGGAATAGCCACTCTTGCTGCCTTTTATGTCCTTAGAGTTAGCCTCATATGTATGGAGCTCATCCGATAACCTTTCATGGCAGAGAACATCTTAAAGCTTCCCAGCTCTTGTAGTAGAGGACACTTGTCCTCGACTGATTGATAGCCTTGATGTCGTCCACTGAATTGAGGGAAGTGTCTCTCCTTCTTGCTTAATTTGACATGCTTGGAGTTTACCTCAGTGTTGAGAACATATCTAATTACCTCTCGCTGTAGAGGACATCTCAAGCCTTTTCAGCTCTCACAATAGAGGAATTTTCTCCTCAACTGGGATGTAACAGATTGTATCCAATTATAATCGAGTCCATAGAACTTCTAGTCAGAGACTAAATCTTCTTAATAAGCACAATATAACTAGGAAGAACTCTTCTAATTGGGGTTAAATATATGAAAAATTGGTTCTACTCACCATCATTTATACGGTTCACCATTCAATTAGCTTAACTTACTTCTCACTTGAAAAGTTTTAGGTAGATAATATGTTATTATCAAAAACCAAGTTTTCAATCTGTCTCCGTATATCCCAAAGGAAATGATAAGCGTATTTATAAATATGTAGCTAAATTCCGGGAAATGCATTTTCGTATTACTATATAAATGCTCTGGCTTAATTTGGATTCCTTTACTCATTTTAGGTTTATGAAAGTTCAATAAAAAAAAATTTTTTGTTGTCATAATTTAACGCAGTGTCTCATTGCAAATCAATAAATGGCTGGAATAATTGTTTTACCTCACTATTACATGGTCGTTTCCATACTTCTCACCACCGTGTATGATTGTGGTGTATATATATATATATATAATGTGTGTGTATATACATATATATTTCTTAGAGAAAGTTAGCATTTTGTATGTAATTACTTTTATTAGGAGTTCGAATTTATTTATATTTATGTTTATATTAGGAGATATCTTGAAAATAACGTGTTTCATATTTTAAGATTTTTGAGTTGCAGCAAACAATAATCCAATCCTTTTTTTTTTTTTTTTTTTTCTGTTTTACCAAAGTGTTTTTTTTTTCTTTCTTTTTTTTTTTTTTGTTGTTTATTGAGGAGATTACATTTTTTTTATTCTTCTTCTTTTTTTTTTTTGAAAATTAAGAAATCTACTCCCAGCCTTCTTTTGTTTTGTGCCATTGAGAAATCTACGCCCATTTATGAACGAGAAGAAAAAGGCCAAAAATTTAGAATTATAAGAACCAATGAGAAGCAAAAAAAATAGACCCTTCCCTGAAAAAAAGAAAAAAAAAAAAAAAGGAAAAAGAAGTAGATAACCAGTTCCCTTAGAAAATGAAAATAGGCAGTACATATAACAATTTTTATCCAGACACATCCTTTATTTTAGCTGCAACACTCAATAATTCAGTTGTATGCCTTATATTTGTAAATATAGAAATACTCTCTTGTCCGACAGTTGGAGAACAACAATACTTGTAACATCTTTAGATTTTTACATCTTATAACTATTAGTTGATTTACATATAATTTTTTTTATTAAGAATCTTATAACATGAACTACTTAAAATTATCAATTTAAAAGGAATAAATATCGCTGAAAAATATTATAAGAAAATCAACTAACTATTATAATAATATACTAAAAAATTTACAACTATTACATGTATCATACTCTCCCATAAATATATACATATTATATATACATGTACTCACTTGTACATTTACTTATTCCGAGCACCAAGTTATTTATACCAACCTAAATCAAGAAAGCATAGCTAATCGTACTCCTACTCTCTCTCTCTCTCTCTCTCTCCTTGATCTCTACTTCACTTCTCGCCTTCTTCTTCTTCTTCTTCACCAAATCCTCATAATTATTATTCTCTTGAAAATTATCATTTGATCAATGTTCAACATGAATGGTACAAAGAAGTCGGATCATCAGCTTCCTCAAAAGAAGCCTCTCCAAATTCAACATGACGACAAGTTCTTCTCAAGGCTGTTATCCAGGGAAAACTTCCATAGCTCATCCCTCTTCGAGACTTCTCTACTACGGCCGCCGACCAGGCTCCGTCCCGTTCTTGTGGGAGTCCGAACCCGGCACGCCGAAATCGAAATCTCACGGCGACGACGACAAGTCGACTGTCCTTCGGCCTCCTCTCACTCCTCCTCCTTCCTACTATTTCAACTCCCACAAGAACAAAGCCATCAACAAACGCCCTAGAGCGTCCAATCTCTTAAACACCCTTCTCCCCAAAAAGATCAATAATTTTAGTCTCAACAAGAAAACACCTAATTATAATATTAACACCTCGCCTAATTCATTTTGGTCATCCTCGGAGAATTCATCCATGCTTGTCTCATTGACCGGTTCTGATTCGTCGTCGGCGGTGGCAGGTTTTCGTGGAAGGAGTGGTGCTAGCCGGTTTTCAAGCTCGAGCTCGTCGACGTCGTTCGATTGGCGAGGAGATCAGGAAGAAGATCATCATGAAGTCGGTTCTCCGAATTCAACATTGTGCTTTGGTTGTTACCGTCGTTGAGAAGGCGTAATAAAAAAAAAAAAAAAAATGAATGAAGATCATGAGAAATCTAGCCCTTGCTATGTGCATGAATGATTGTGAATTTGGCCTTTGGATCTATCCAAGGTACTTGCTTGATTATAGATATATGTTCTCTCTCTTTCTCTTTCTCTTTCTCTCTCAACATTTATAAATATTATGTTTATTATGTATCACGTTTTGTTAATTTAATTATTATCTCTCTTTAGGGGCTCGGATTAAGGACATTAGCTAATAAAATATGATAATCTCAAGTTCTCTAAAGAGCTTTTTTGAAAATTACATGTTAAATAAAATTTTTGCCTATTAAAAGTGTCAAAATATATGCATCTATATGTAACTATAGGATGAACTACTAAGTCCTGCATAAATTAATGTCATTGATTTTGATAATGCTCAAGCTTGGACCATTATTAATACAATTTGTTATGTTGTTATTGTTATTTAATAGAGTCGAGAAAATGGGAGAGTGGACAATAATGTTCATCAATTATTAAAAATATATATATATATATATATATATAGTGAAGTGATTGGTTGGGCCTTGACGTACTGCTCTATTGATAAAATTATTCATATTTCTATTTAGAACTTTTTACTAAACCCTGTGCTTTTTCAATTCTCTTCTTTTAACTGGATTTGAATGCTTTTGAAAGGTGGTTAGAATTAGGATGCTTTGGCTAACGCTTTTCTTGTTTGTTTTCCCTTTTTGGTGAGAGAATTAAAAAATAGATGATGCGCATTTGGCAATTTATTGTTGGAAGATATTGTGATTAATTCGTTAGATCTTCTTCTCTCCTAATTATTCTTGATCTTAATTTGTTTTAATATTGCAACCAGGAAAATAGGTGGATGTAGGTTCCTATCATGGTAGTTCATCTGTCTACTCTGCTCTTATTATTATTATTATTATTATTATTATTATTATTTTATTGTATTATTATATATTAGGAAGCTTCTATGACATGACCTTCTATTTTGCATTACATGAAAAAACTATCTT
Source organism: Ficus microcarpa (assembly GCA_025413485.1). Taxonomy (NCBI): domain Eukaryota; kingdom Viridiplantae; phylum Streptophyta; class Magnoliopsida; order Rosales; family Moraceae; genus Ficus; species Ficus microcarpa. Next base: position 12,080,696 of record CM046386.1, on the reverse strand, counting down.
TTAATGATCTGATCTATAAGTGTTCATGTTAAAAATATACAGCGCATCACATGATTATTTTATTGCAATACTAACCAAAATGTTAAAAAAGACTAAAATAATATTTTTAACTGGTAGTGCAAAATAGAAGGTCCTATTTCAAAACATCCCTTGTTATTATATATTTCTTAGTTTTTTTTTTTTTTTTAAATTTGTTTTATTGTTGTTTTGTTAGAATCACTGTGCTTACCTTCGTCATTGACATCTTCGAAGTTTGTTTTGTCATTTCTCTGATGAGGAAAATATTCAGTTTGTCTTTGTTTAGCCATTTAGACACTTAAGTCTCATACTATTATTTTCACATCTTTTTCCACAGTGGCTATATATACATATATATATACACACACACATATATATGAGATGTAACATCTGTTTCTGAGGTAGCTAAATCAGCTCAGCCATCTTGATCGACTTGATTTGACTGTTCTTTTATATTCACGTTTAAGTTAGTAAGCTCTCAAAAATACCAACATTAAGGTTTTCTTGATTTGTTTGTTTGTTTGCAATTCTAATGTTAGGTTGAATATTGAAAGTAACACCGGCATAGAGTCATTATGTTTGGTTAGTAGATTACTGAGAAGGGTAATTTTTTTAAGGTTTGTTGGCAAAGGGGTAATATAAAAAGTTCAATAGATATTGATTTTGAAATGGAATGACCATTCCACTGCTTTACTTTAAGATTAATGCATATTGACATATTTTCATGGAGCTAATAGCTATTTCTAAACCTTTTTATTCAACCAAGCATAAGAATAATTGTCTTTTACAATTTATCAAATACTAATAAGTGTAAGGGGTTTTTGGTTTGCCCTCCCAAATATTTTGACTTTTAATAACTTATCCTTCGAATTAATAATTTTAACCATTTATTACCCGAACTTTTTAAAATATGCATTGTATCCCATTTGTTAACTTTCGTTGAATTGAAATTTTGAATTTGTAAAATTTACACTAGGATTTGAATTTGGATTTAGAGATTTTTTGTAGGACGTAGGATATTCTTTCCCCATTTGAGATTACATCGGCTTTTCATCGCAAACTTAAAAGGAAGTTAAGTAAAAACGACAACACATTGTTTTAAGTAAGAAAGTTCAAACTGATAAATTGTTAAAATTAGAAATTTAAGAGATAAGCTATCACAAACTAAGAACTTTTCGGGGTAAATATAAAAAAAAAAAAAAAAAAATTGCAAGTCACGAGTGGAGACAAATCTCTTACCTACATACACATACCTATAACTATATATATATATATATATATATATATGTATATATCCTATCATATATAAAAGAGGCAAAAGAAGTTAAGAGTTGTTCTCTCCTCCATCAGCCACGTATCGTTCAAATGCTTTTTTCTTTTTAATTTTCCTTATTTTCCCTGCTTGATAGGATGCTTTAAATGATTTTTTTTTTTTATCCCTTAATTTTCTTTTCTCTTTCCTTATTAATTTTTCTAATTTTCCCCGTTTGATGGGATTCTTTAAGTGAATTTTTTTTTTTTTCAATTTTCAAAACTTCTTTTTTTTTTTTTTTTTTTTCAATTTTGTTTCTTCTACAATTTGCCTTTGCCATATTATTACTTTCTCTTCATTTGTAAAATTTATTCAGATAGACATCATTAATGAGATAATATTTTTTTCTGCTTAAATTGTTATTTTTTAGAATCACCCCGCCCTCCCCCACATACTTACAAATTTTTTCAATAGACATTATTAATGAGATGATATTTTTTTTCTGCTTAAATTGTCATTTTTTAAAATCCCCTCTCCCCCAACATACTTTTCTCTTAATCACGATGTTACTTTCCGTTTTTATTTTGCTTTCTTTGACTTTATTTTTTTTTATAACCCTAGATGAATTATTTATAATGTATCCATATCCATATATTTTTATACCTTACGGCCCTCTTAATTATCATATTTTTTAGTATCTTCTTTTTTTTTTTTAATTTATTTTTCAGTATTTTCCAATTAACTTATTAATTAATAATATTTTTTTTCTCAAACGTATGCCGATTTAATTTTTTCATAACGATCCTCTTAATTATAATTTTTATATCTCCTAGTTAATTTTCTATTCAATTTCACAACTTCTATAAAAAAAATTTTAAATTTACTTTTTATATTTTGATTTAAATTACTGTTATATAATTTACACACTATACCGATAGATGGAGGATTTCACACGCGTGAAGCGCGTGATCAAACTAGTATATATTCAGGCTCTTTTAATCATGCATTCCTTGCTTATCACACGGTCGTCACAGCATCGTTATAATACTGATCATATTATCATCACGTGAATTTTTTTCTTTATCTATTCTGTACGTGCGAATATAACTAATATGAAGGGGAAAAAAAACAAAATGTGGGAAGGAAGGCTCTTACGTCTTACAAATGTCAGAAGGTGGGACATGAAAACCATTAAATGAATGAGGACATTCTTTTGTATACCCTGAATTATTAAAGTACAAGGCCAGTAGAGTCACCCAATTGTTGGGACCAAAATCTGAGCTGTTCCACAGTTTTACTATCTCTGAAACCTACCAAGAAACCCAATATCAAGAGGACAAAAAGAAGACCAATAGCTACCAATAAAACCAAAAGGCACCAACCAAAATATTTCAGATTCAGATTTTGCATTCTTTCATCATTTTAATGATGGGGGAGCAAGAGAACCCAAATCGAAAGCACCAACAAAAAAAAAAAAAAGAAAAAAGAAAAAAACAGTGAGGATTATATTTTAGCCTTTCATATTCCATCATATTCGTCAATTATATACACACACACCTACTTTCTTGTTTGGGGTCAGACAAGAACGGCAGCCTTCTTTAGGGTTATTGGATGCGAAAATAAATGGTGCTGATGAGAAAAAAGATAGACTAGAATACAACTTCTCAAATTGTACCATCTCTCTCTACCAGATTTTCAGCTGCCAAACGACATACTCAATATATATATTTAATTTAATATGATTTTAATAAGATGTGATTTTCATAAATATGTATCATTAATAAGATGTCCAATTGTGAAGAAACTTCACAATCATACAGTTTGAGAAAGTAGTTGTCAGAGATGAAGATTAAATCTTGACTAAAAAAAAAAAAAAAAAAAACTCTTCAAGTTGTCGGCAGGTAAGAACTGTTAGTCTGCACAACACAGAAGCAGTGCTGGTGGAAGCAGCGTGCCAACCAGCATTACCATGTGCTCGTGAGTCATGGGCCATGGCATTCTCCTTTACCACACCTTTATGGATATCTTTATTAATTCATTCACCATGTTATTTCTATATGTATATATATATTTTGGAAGAGGAAAAAAAATTAATGTATTGATTTTTTTTTCCGCCAAATGATTACAAGTCTATAGCGAGGAAGGGGAATTTTAGGGTATATGACATCATATTTTTATTATTGATAAGAAGTGTTGTTTTAAATGCTTGATTAATGATCCATTTAGGGATGCTATGTTTCCAAAAGTTATTTTGTCCTTTTACTCCAATTTTACTACTTATTTTTCAAAATACTTTTAAAAAACTCAAACTTTTAAAGTCTATAATTTTATTGTTTTAAGTTGCATAGAATTTCAAAAGAAATGAAATAAGATTTATATTGCTAATTTTTTTTCTAAACACTTTCTAAGTTTTTATATTTTTTAACTCCAAATAGTTTATTTTGACCAAATGCACATTTTCAAAACTCAAACTATTTCCAACCTCCAAAACACTGTTTCCAAATGTGTCACCAAAACAAAGCCTAATTTTTCAATAGTTAGATTTACGACTGAAAGCAGTTTTATATTGTATATTACAAATTTTTAACGAGTATGCCTGTTGATACTCGTTTTTGTGCAAAGCTTGTTTTCATGAGGCCCCGGTCTGCTTCCCATAGCGGCCCCATCCATGGACCTAAGTCACGCTTGGGGAACTCTCAAGGGCCATGGTTTAGTGGGTCATAGGAAGATAAATAGAATTGCTTATTTATTGACCCAAACTGAGTTTGGTCCCATTCAAGGTAATTTGATCATAAATAAGTGGGTGGTGCATAAATTATCACACAATACTCTTCCTTATCCTTAGTATTTTAAAGCCTAAAATTATTATTTTAAAATTCAAATATTATAGGAAGTAAACCATTAGCTTGCCTTTGGTAACCTAATGTGCCTAGCCCATACTTTGAGTCCAAAAGGCCCAAAAAGAAGCCCACTTCCACTAGGAAGACCGGGTCCCATAGGTTAAACTTAAGATTCCTTTAAGTCATTGTGTAATTCTCATGTCCAGAGGAAACTTCGATTGGCCAGAGGAGGATGCTTTTGCCTTTTGGACAATAGAGTATTCTCCTTTCTCCTGCAACAACTTTGAAGGAGCCTCTGTACGCTTGTAAATCCTCCATCCACAAATGGTGTGTCATTATCATCCTTTGGAGGAATCTCAGATCCTTAAATGGAGACATGACAAGAAGAGCACCTTCTAAAACCATCTATACCCATGAGGAACTTGCTCCATCCAGCTAAAAGGACTAGATACTCGTCTTTTGATACCATTTTATGTGCCCTTCATCTACCAAAATAAAATGTCAATTCCATTCTTAACCAAAAATAGTATAAAGGTAGCACCAACCCTCACCAGAGCATGTGGCAGTGTGCTCCGGCACCCATCCTAAAGATGCCTTTCACCTCTGACATGTTTTTTATCCAGAGATCATTTCCCTCTAGATGAGTCAACCCCCAAAGCACATATTCCCGCCATTTTTCACTCCACAGCACCAATTCTCCCCCCATGTCGAAACCTTGCCAGAATCTCTATGGAAACACCATAAACCCAAAATTTCCTTATTTTCATCATATTCATCCCATAGATCCTTGTTAGAACCCGTCAGAGGACATTCTGGCTTATGGTTAGAGATAACCTTTTACTCTTTTTTCTTCCCCACTACTATTTGTCTTCACCTTCCACTTCTCACGTCGACTTTGGTCTCCTCTATATTGTAAATTTCACCACTTTTACAGGTTCAAGAAGGCGTTGTGGTGGTCTATGCGAGCGAGGGGGTCCCTAGGAATCACTTTTCTTTAGGTCTCTTTGCGTCTAGCTGGTTCTATCTTCACAGTGGAAGTCCCGCCAGAGCATTACGTCACCTTCTATCCAACAAAAAATCCGGAAATGTCATCACCATCATCAACCACCAGGAAAACACCACGTCTTCAACCCAGCCATGTCATACCCTTGGATCTACTAGGCTCCAACAACGCTCAAAGAGTATACCATTGAAAAATTTAATAAAATGGTTAAAAACAATTCTTTCCAATAGTTAAAAATAAGCACAACTATTTTTTTTTTTTTTTGAACCACTACCAGATAAATTCCCTGAGCAGAATTCAATTCCTTTTTAGTGTTATTGTTTTAAAAGTATGAATTATGATAGTTTAAAATCCAAAAAGAAAACTGTAAATTGTAAAATACGTAATATAGTAATCATTCAAGAAATTATCATTCATTCTTTTAATTCTGCCTGCATCTTACTAAACAACACAAGGGATTTATTTAAACCTTTCCGTTCTTCTAACTTCACCCTCATTCCTCTTCTCCGTCCATCCAACCAAACAAAAGCAATCTTGGTTTGACATCAATTAGTGTTAGAGCAAAGTCGTTTCTTTGAGCCACAACAATATTTTGTCACCTTCAAAAAATGCAAGAAAATATGACTTTTCTACATCCGGTCGCTTGCTCACGCGCCTCCACTGCTTCATACGCCGCCCCCAATTGCCATCACCTGCCTCCGATGTCACAGGCTTGCCTCATTCTTGATTTGGTTCAATTTAGCCCTTTGATATTGTGCTTTTAGTTGGTCTTTGGCTTTTTCAAACACTTGGCTAAATTTTGGCCTTGCTTTAAATTTCCAATTATTCCTATGTTGTGCTCTATCATTAAAAACATATCAATCTTACATCTAGTTTACGTTTCATGTCCATTGAACTTTTAGGAGAAAGCTAAACCATACGAGGAAAAAAAAAAAAAAAAAAAAAAAGATCTTTGGATTTAAGCATTTGATAACAAATACAAATCGACATTAAAAACTCGTGTTGCAGAGATTCAAGTTTTCTTGACTATAATTTGTGACTTGATTTATAGCATTCGCCAGATAACTCACATTGCCAGAGGTTACACCTGCCATGCTGCCAACCATATGATTATAGTTAGGAAGGCAAATCTTAACAATTAGTTTAAACATGTTTCTAATTTAATGAATGCTGCTTAATTACCTAATGCGACCGTCCTGAGTCATGTATATGTGGAATTTTCTAGCTAGCTGGTTAACTTGATCCGGGGTTAAGCCGGAGAAGCAGAACATTCCGACCTGTAGTTTAAAGATTTTAAGATTAGATGTTTCTTCAGACTTGAGAGAAAGAGTACGAGTGTACAAAATGGCAATCTGTGTTTCATTGAATAAGTGGATTAGTACCTAGCGTTTATGATATTAGAAACATTGAGGCTGGTTTTTGGAACATGAAATTTCATTTCTGCCTTTTCAGTCTAAAAACATATTAAATTGATAACTTTTTCTTTTTCTTTTTTTTTTTTAATCAAAAGAAAGACCCACATCATTCTAATAAAGGCCTTTTATTTTTACAATTTTCTGTTTAAAGAAATTAATTTAGTTTTTTTATTTTATTAGAATATAAAACTATTGGTGGCCTACCTTCTAATAGCTTAAGCATTTTGGATGTATTGGTAAACTAACATAGTATTAGAACAGGAGGTCCTGAATTCGAACCCCTGTAATTGCACTCTTCAATCCCCTTTGTTATTGTCATCAGGTGTTTGGCCTTTAATATGTTTCGGGCCTTCTCTTAAATATTTCTATGAGAAAGAAGTAAATAGCAGTTTTAGAAAATAATTCAATTAAATAACTTTAGGATATTTAGAGTAAATAGCAAATTTAACTTCGGAGGTTTTTGTTTTGAAGTACGGTGGCACCAAATTGGTATTCCTAAATATTGAGATGCCAATCTACTAGCTCAATAAAACACAGGTATTTTGGATATAACTTCCCCTAATTTTGAAGCCAAAAGATTGGTACTCTTTATCTGGTACAGGTAGTGGGAAAACACCAACCTGGTTAGTAATGTGTTCCCAGTTGAGAGGAGAACGCAAGTTCTCAAGACTATCCCGAAGAGCATAACGGTTACTGTTAATCCGATTTGCCATGGCCTGGAAACATGGAGGACAGCAAAGCCACGTATTAAACTAAGGTGGTTTTAGTTAAGTATGTGTCAGTAGTAACTGGAAAATGTTGAGCTATTACCTTCACCTCTCTGAGCCAAAGTGATTTAATATCTGAATCGCTCAAGATCGTGGAAACCAGTAATAGACCATAAACCGGAGGACTGCCATACATGGCCCTCGCAATCTGCTGTAGTTGGCTTTTGACCCCAACTGCTTGCTTATGATCAGAACACAGCACGCTGCAAAAACGTTTCAGTGTAAGAAAAGCTAAACAGCAACTAGAATCCGAACAAATTTATAAAAGTCATTAGTTGTATTGGCACCACTACTGACATTTGTAGGAACCGCAGATTATGAGTAGTGCCAGATCCACTGAAGCCAAATAACATTACTCTTTGAACTTGGATGGCATAGAAGGGTAAAGAAGGTTATGACCGACTCATTTTTAGGGCCTGTTTGGCAAAGCTTTTTAGAAGCTGTTTTTTTGCTTCCTGGGTTCAAAAGCTGTTTTTGGAAGTGTTATGTTAGAAAAGCTTCCCATCATAACTAAAAAATGTGACCTTCAGGAGAAAGCTCTTCTGAATGAAACATAAAACTTGTATTAGAGTTTCATTTTAACATTTTTATTACTTGGTCCCATAAGCTCTTTTAAAAATGTGGTTCCAAATATTTGCCCAAAAAAAAAAAAAAAACCAAAGCTTTTGCTTCTCATCTTCTATTTGACTAAAAGCATTGCCAAATGGACCATCAACCAATCCAGCAGCAATATAAGGCAAACTTAACTTGGTATGTCCTTTATCTGCAATAGGTTTTTATTGCAGCATACCCTAATAAAAAGAGCACAAGATGTTAACAATAGAGCCAAGTTTCAAGATTGTTTACTAACCTGAGACAGCCAACTCGATGTCCATATAATCCCATATTCTTCGCAAAGGATTGAGCACAACCAATTAAGTGTCCATCTTCAAGAAAAATTCGAATGGCTTTGGCATCGATGTCAAAATCCCCACTTGCAAAACCTTGATAGGCCATATCAAAAAAGGGGAAATGATTTTTAACCTGCAAGTCTTTGATGTGAGGCTTGAACTAACTTCTGAGAAATACCCGGGGGCGGGGGGGGGGGGGGGGGGTGGTGTTTGGGGAACAACAATGCAACGCAATCAAAATGATTACCTTAAACTGATGTGACATTTCTCTCCATTGTTCCTCCGTAGGGTCAACCCCAGTTGGATTATGAGCACAAGGATGGAGTAGGAAAAAAGAACTGTCAGGGGCATTCTACAAAATCCGCCAAACAAAACAGACTAAGATTGTCAACACCCTTGTTTTGTTTAATAATGTTTGTAAGATATTATGCAGCATATGTCTAATGCTCTATGTCGTGTTTCTAGCAAAGGACTCGAGAAAAATGCAATCAGAAGTGCCAGGACATCTGACATTTGTTGTGAAGTAACGACAAGAATGATTGAGGTCTTTGCTTGGATAACCAAGCAGATCGGATTCTTCAGTGAACTACTTCTCAATTTCACCAAAAAGCTAAGATATATCATACTATAGCGAAGCAAAATGTTATTGAAAAATCAAGACATGAAAAATTCATCCAGTATAATTTGTTAGGTATCGACTGAAATATAGATTCTTCAATTTGTTTGAGTGAGATAAGGCAATTAAGCTTAAACAAGTTGGCTACACTATTTCGTTCTTGCTAGTATATACCTTGACATCATCCATGAGTGCTGCAAAGTTCAAACCCTTTGTACTCGGATTATAGTAGCGGAAGGTTCTCCGAGGAACGTGTGCATCTCTCCAGATGTTGTGGTGGCTATCCAATGCACATGATTGTTCCATAGAAAAGGAAATCGTAAATCAATGCCATGTACTTTCCAAGGTTAATACAAACAATATATAGTAACAGAAGCACTTAGGGACCTATATTACAAACTTACTTGGACCAAGTTGGATCAGGTAAGTAAATTTGTGATTCGGGATAAAAACGCTTCTGGAACTCGGCAAAGAGACGGCATGCTCCAGTTCCAGAAAGAGCCTGGACTCCAGCAAATCTACCATCTGTTATAACGTTGGAGTCCTTTCCGTACACCAATTTTAAACTTTCTTCAACCAATTTTGAACTGATTGCCGCTGAAATTGATTCCCTGCCAATGCCTCTCACAGCATGAGTGTCGAACATCTCCGGAATTACAGGGAAATGACAAAGAGAACGTCAGAAAAGTAATTAGATACGACGAGGAATTCAATCTCCGGGAGATATTTGATGGCAGTCAGCAAAACAAAGCTGCAACAGTGAGTTAGCTTGTCCGTGACCAAAAAGTCTAAGACAAGAAGGAGCTCTAAATAGATATGAATAACATTAGGGACACCAACTAACATGGTATATGAATCGTCATTCTTTTATCGGTGAGTGCTAAAAAATTTCTACGTCCATTAATATTGAAAAGTTGCATCGACAACATGACAATTCATTATCATGTGTGTTGGTATAAAAGAGCTGGCATCAATGCATAGCACTTTAATCTCGATCTTTAGTAAAATTTTCAACTGAAATAAATTCTTTTTATGCAAAAGCAGCTATAAAATGTGCAAGTATCTTAAAAATACAGAGAAAGAATCATAGAAATTTGCTGTTTCTGGACAATGAATGCTAAAAATGAACGTCTATTTTTTGGTCGACTGAAGTTGATGTAGAGCCATCTGGGCTAACATATCATCATATTCTAGCACTATCTGACAAGATTAAAACACTGAAACGAATAAAAAAAGATAAATGCAATAACATAATTTATAAAGAATTAATGAGTGATCACATACGGAGGAAAAAGAAAATCTGCCCACTAAACTGAGACTTCATAACTTATGATACTTACATAATCCCATTCTATAAGCTGGATTTCCTCCACAAATATTTGTGTGTATATATGTGTGTGTGTGTATATATAGCGTTTAAGAACAGAGTAACAAAAGCCAAAACAAGGTAATTAAGGAAACTCACAAGAACTCAGAACCGGCAATCTTGGCCTCAGCATCTCGAACACACTGAAGAACTACAGGTTTCCCCTCGTCATCTCTGTAAGCCCCCTAACATACATATAGTTTCATCTCAAAAATCAATTATCAACCAAAAAAAAAAAACCACCCAAAATTTCATTACCAAGAAAGGGGGAAAAAAAACCCATTTGAAATTACCACTCCAAGATTGATCCTGTTTGGATTTGGGTCAGCAAGAAAAGCCTCAGTGACTCCAACAATGGGGTCCTTGGAGGCAGGCCCCACGCAGTCCCACCAGCTCCAAGCACTGGCTCTGGTTGAGCTCGAAATGCTCCTTCTTCTTCTAATTAAAGTAGATGCCGTGCATTTCTTCCAATACATGATTTTGATTTCTTACAGTGTGTTTGATCTTTCTGTTTTTGAATTTGGAAGCGAACCATAATGCAAAAACCATGATTTTGGTTAGGTATATAAAGAGGTTGGAGCTTGGGGAAAATTTTTTTTTCTTTTTCTTTTTCTTTTTTCTTGTTCTTTTCTTCCAATGGGCTAGTTTCTTTGGATTTCTTAACCAACAGAAACAGAACCAACCTGCGAATTTTGTATTTCCTCGTAGCCAACAGAAACAAGTTTGACTGTTGACTTTTCATAAAACCGGGAGCTCTGAACTTTTAGACAACAGCAACTTTGTCCAACTTTTTTTTTTTTTTTATAAATTAATTGTGCCGTTGGTGTCTAAGCTATAATTTATAAAGTTAATGACATTTTTAAGTGTCAAATTTTATTTATTAAAATGCCCTTAAACTCTAAGATAAATTTTAAATTATCAAATTAACAGAAATCCATTAAATGTCATATTTTTTTTAATTATATCGCTGTGTCTAAACTATTAAATTAATGATGGTTTGGAGTTGTCTTTAATTTTAGTTACTAAAATGCCCTTAAACTTTGATATAAATTGCAAAAGGATCAAATTAACAGAAGTCCATTTAATGTTGGACAGTTTTTCATCATGTGACCTTATTTTATTTTAAAAAAGATTTAGTTTATGTTTGGAATGGAAGTTTAAAATAAATTTTAAGATTAAAATCGAATAACTATTCAAAAAGCAGTTATAAGTTTTATTTACATTTTAGAAAATGACAAAAATCTTGCAGAAAAACTACGTTTCAACCTTTGCTCCAAACACATCTTTTAAGGTATCAACCCAAAAAAAATCCCTCAATCAATCGCTTCCAAAAAGTTAAACATCCCCCACCCACCCACCCAAAAAAAAAAAAAGAATAATTAAATAAATATAAAGCTTTTGGGTGAATCCCGAATATTATTATGAGAAAAAGACTTCAAAAATTTTCTGAAACTACTAAAATTTGACTCATGCTATTTTATGAAATAACCAATTATTTAACAAATTTTTCAACACCTTTTTGGCAAGAGTATTAGTATCTATAGTCTGTTTTTTCTTCTGTTTATCAAGAGAGCACAACCTCGTTACTGTTGACCTTCTATACCTTTCAATCTTCCAAGCTATTTTTCTCTCTGAGAATAAACAAGTCATGGGAACGTTTAAGTCTTTCCAATGTCAATTCTCCTTCCATTCTCTTTTGTATTAGGAAATATCTTATATTAGCTGTATTATATTAGCAGTATACTTATGTTCCCAACTGTATTTTACTTCCTAAATTACTATAGTCCAAATCCCACAAAAAGGGGATCACAGCTTTTAGGCCGTAGACTTAGCTTTCCATATATGTTGTATTTTTATGTACATATACTGCAGAATGTTAATGAGAAAATCATCAATTCCTCCATTGTCTATCTGTCATTTCATTATTTTAGATGGTATCAGAGACAACCGAGTTTATAACCTTTTCAAAAAACCCAGTCAACCAGTAAGAACACCATGACAGATACAAACCAAACATCAACAGACAAATCCCTTTCTAAACATTCAAACACCAGCAACGTCACTACAGCCATGGATTCATCCAGTCTATATTTCGTCCATCACTCAGATCAACCAGGCCACATGCTTGTTCCAACGAAACTGAATGGATCCAATTATCCATCATGGAGTAAATCCATCATTCGTGCCCTTATAGCCAAGAACAAAATTGGCTTCATTGATGGATCTATTGAGCCACCTTCTGAAACAGAACATCCAACACAATACGCCCTTTGGAATCAATGTAACAGCATGATTCTGTCATGGTTTACTCACTCAGTGGAGCCAAATCTAGCCAAGGGGGTCGTTCATGCCAAAACGGCTCGTCAAGTATGGGAAGATTTCAGAGACCAATTCTCACAAAAAAAATGCACTAGCAATCTATCAAATTCAAAAATCATTGGCCTCCCTTTCACAAGGCACGATGACAGTCTCAGCCTATTTCACAAAGCTCAAGAGCCTCTGGGACGAGTTAGACACATATCGACCAATCCCGACTTGCAACCAGATGAAGGCACACTTCGAACAGAGAGATAGGATCGGATGATGCAATTCCTCATGGGCCTTAATGACACTTACAATGGCGTTTGCAGCAACATCCTCATGATAACTCCACTGCCTAATGTTCGTCAGGCATACTCCCTTGTGATTCAAGATGAAATGCAATGACAAGTGACATCGGAGTCAACTGAAAACTTCTCCATTGCTGCTGCAATTCAGAATCCTTCGAACAACTCCTCAAAATCAAAGGGCAAATATTGTGAGCATTGTAACAGGGACGGCCATACAATCAAAAATTGCAGAACTCTAAAGTTTCATTGCAAATACTGTGATAGAAGAGGACATACTGAAGATCGATGCAGATACAAAAATGGCACATGGACACCCAATGCCGTGGACAGTTGATGAGGCCAACCACAACAGCAACAGCGTGGATTTCGAAGGAACTCTTTTCCTACTGCTAATGTAATAGATTCCCCACAATCTACACATGGTGTTCATCCACAAGACACTAGCAAAGCAAGCCAGACTCCTGACCCGGTCAACGTCTTACAAGGATTCTCCACGGAACAACTTCAACAGCTCTCCCGTGCCTTATCAATGATGAGCCCAAACCATAGTGCTGGTAATAAAAACACTTATGCAAATGCAACAGGTCTGTCTCCATTCTCTGATGCTTCAATTAATTCTGTTTTTACTAAGCCATGGATTTTGGATAGTGGGGCCACCGACCACATCACCTCTGACTCCACACTTTTAACTAAAACACAATCATCATCAATACCTATTGTTAATTTACCAACTGGATCTACAGCTTCAATCACTTCAACTGGCACCGTGTCTTTCAATTCTGATATCACCTTAGATGATGTTTTGTGTGTTCCAAGTTTTCGCTTAAATTTGATTTCTGTGAGTAAACTCACCACTGCCTTAAACTATTGTGCCATTTTTTTCCCCACCTTTTGTGTCCTACAGGACTTGGCTACGGGGAAGATGATTGGCTCGAGTAAACAACATGGTGGTTTCTATTACATGCCTCCGTTGCAAAGAACACCAACCTGTCATCATGCATCACACCCTTCCAGTCTATGGCATATGCGTCTTGGACATCCATCACCATTTCGACTTAAATTAGCTTCTTCCTTATTACCTTCCAATAATATTTCTTATGACAATGATTGTTCTGTTTGTCCAATGGCAAAACAAACAAGACTCCCATTTCCATTAAGTTCCATATCAACTCATGCTCCGTTTGATTTATTACATTGTGATATCTGGGGACCTCATAAAATTCCCACACACTCAGGGGCACGATTTTTCCTCACCATTGTAGATGATTTTACAAGGTGCACCTGGATTTTTCTTATGCAACACAAATCTGAAACTCAACACATTTTACAATCTTTCATTGAATTTGCACATACTCAATCCCATGCCTATGTCAAAGCAGTTAGAGTAGACAATGGTTCTGAATTTTTGTCTATGAGAAATTTTTTTCGACTTCATGGCATCGAATATTAACATACTTGTGTTTATACTCCACAACAAAATAGAGTTGTTGAAAGGAAGCACCGTCATATTCTCATTGTAGCACGAGCACTACTTTTTCAATCCCACTTACCTCTGCATTTTTGGGGCGAATGTGTTTTAACTGCCATTTACCTCATTAACCGGTTACCATCTCCATTGCTATCAAATAAAACACCTTTTGAAATCCTATATAATCGCTCACCATCCCTTGCTCACCTGAAGACTTTTGGTTGTCTATGTTATGCCACTGTTGTCCATCCAATCCACAAATTTGAATCTCGTGCCAAACGTTGCATCTTTGTTGGATATCCAACTGGGCAAAAGGGATACAAACTATATGACATGGAAACAAAAAAAATATTCGTCAGCCGTGATGTCAAGTTCCATGAAACCATTTTCCCTTTTTCCACCTCACCTACACCATCAACCTTTGATTTTGTATTGCCCAATTTCGTTCCTGAGACCACAACCACACCATTTCCTTCTAGCACCCATTCCCACCGACCCAGTCAAACCGAAACAACCAATACCCCTGAACCTATCTCTCCCACACATCTGCAAACCACGCCTGCTGCCCCCTGCCTCCCTGACCCGCCTTCCACCACCACACCAGAAACTGCACCTACACCACCACTTCCTGACACATCCAACACCCTATATGACTCTTCTACTCCTTCTCTCCCACCTCCAAGACAGTCAACACGACCTAAGCAACCTCCAGCGTGGCATAGAGACTTCCTAATGTCATCTCAAGCTCATCAGTCTACCTCCGCACCAAGCTCTGTAATAGGTACACGATATCCACTCTCCCATTATCTTTCCTATTCACGTTTTTCATCTTCCCATTCCACTTTTCTAGCTACCATCACAGAACACACTGAGCCCAAAACTTATGCTCAAGCTATCCTTAATCCACATTGGCAACAAGCTATGAAAACAGAATTAGAAGCATTACAGCTCAACAACACATGGAGCTTAGTCCCCTTGCCCACTGGCCATAAACCGATCGGATGCAAATGGGTCTACAAAATCAAGTACAGATCTGATGGCACCATTGAGCGCTACAAAGCTCGTCTCGTTGCTAAGGGATACACTCAAGTTGAAGGCGTTGACTATCACGAAACATTTTCGCCAACAGCCAAGCTTACAACCCTTCGCTGTCTTCTTACTATCGCTGCTGCTCGCCAATGGCACATCCACCAATTGGACGTTCAAAATGCCTTTCTTCATGGCGATTTAAATGAAGTTGTCTATATGGAACCTCCACCTGGCCTTCGCCGACAGGGGGAGAACACTGTATGTTGGCTCAACAAGTCTCTTTATGGACTTAAACAAGCATCAAGAAATTGGTTTTCCACATTTATAGGCACCATTCGAAAGGCCGGTTATCAACAGTCAAAGGCTGATTACTCACTCTTCACTAAGGCTCAAGGTACTTCTTTTACAACACTCCTTATATATGTTGACGACATTCTTCTTACAGGAAATGATCTGCATGAAATGGAACGCCTCAAAGAATTTCTTCTTAAGCGTTTTCGTATCAAAGATCTTGGAAACTTGAAGTACTTTCTGGGTATTGAATTTTCACGCTCCAAAAAAGGCATTTTTATGTCACAAAGAAAGTACGCATTGGACATTCTACAAGATTCGGGTCTTCTAGGTGCACGTCCAGACAACTTTCCAATGGAGCAGAATTTGAAGCTCACCCCCACTGATGGAGCATTGCTAAATGATCCAACAAAGTACAGAAGACTAGTTGGCAGATTGATCTATCTGACGGTGACAAGACCTGACATAGTCTACTCAGTTCGAACATTGAGCCAGTTCATGCAAGAGCCTAGAATACCTCATTGGGACAGTGCCATTCGAATTCTCAAATACATCAAAGGTACCCCTGGTCAGGGTTTATTACTTCCTTCCAATAATAATTTAACATTGAAAGCCTTTTGTGATTCGGATTGGGGAGGTTGCCGCGCCACAAGAAGATCAGTTACAGGGTATTGTATCTTCCTTGGAAATTCTATCATATCATGGAAATCCAAGAAGCAAGCCAACGTTTCCAGGTCATCAGCTGAGGCTGAATATCGAGCCATGGCTAACACATGTTTAGAGCTAACTTGGTTACGGTATATATTACATGACTTAAAAGTCCCTTAGGAAACTCCTACACCATTATTTTGCGACAATCAGGCAGCTTTGCACATTGCGGCAAATCCCGTCTTTCATGAACGTACAAAACACATTGAAATAGACTGTCATATAGTACGAGAAAAAGTGCAAGCCGGAGTAATTAATCCTTCCTTTGTGCCTTCACACTCGCAGCTGGCTGATGTATTTACGAAGGCTTTAGGAAAGGATCAGTTTGTAAATCTGCGCAACAAGTTGGGACTTCATGATATTCACTCTCCAACTTGAGGGGGAGTATTAGGAAATATCTTATATTAGCTGTATTATATTAGCAGTATACTTATGTTTCCTATTCTGTATTTTACTTCCTAAATTACTATAGTCCAAATCCCACAAAAAGGGGATCACAGCTTTTAGGCCGTAGACTTAGCTTTCCATATATGTTGTATTTTTATGTACATATACTGCAGAATGTTAATGAGAAAATCATCAATTCCTCCATTGTCTATTTTGTCATTTCATTATTTTAGATTTTGGTTATGCCTACCTTAACTCTAAAGGTGAGAGTTCTCGTTGCAAGCAAGAAATATCTCACCCTAGAAGAGACTCATAAGTATCATTTTATTGCACTAGGGTTCAATTAACATAAATCAAAAATTTTAAATCCTGCCCTTGCAGTGATATGCGCTCACTTCGTGTGCTTACGGAGTGGTGTGCGCTCGCCTATAGAATGGGCATCATGTGTTAGATTTTTATTAATCAGTATAATTTTCTTCATTTACAGAGACAACCAAGATAATTAATTTATTTCAAAAGTTATATTTTGTTACAATAGTTAAAATAATTACTTTTCATACAAAACATAAGTATTTATTTCAACAGTTAGAACAAATAATTATTATATGTATTTATCTTAACCATTAAAAAAAAAAAAAGACACATATGACATTAATATATTAGTGCTTTATGGAAACACAAAATCTAGTTTCTCATACATATAATCAAGTAGGGTTACAGTTGGTATTGGAACACTACATCAATCAGTTAGCGTGACCTTGGGGCTGCAGTTAGAGCAGAAGGAAAAGAACTTAATCTATGCTCATCTCTCTCATGAATGAGATCGTTGTTGCTGCACAAGATGACATTTTCTGCTACTACTAACTTCGCGCGGCGATCGATGATGTCATCTGCACGGTTGTGAGGCAATCGATGATGTCATCTGCATGGTCCTTGCCTGGACATAAGGGTGCCCTTGGTCTTCCAATGGAAACTTCATGGTCCTTGCCTGGACATAAGGGTGCCCTTGGTCTTCCAATGGAAACTTCATTTCTTATTAAGAGATAGCGTTGGCCATATCATCTTGCCTAACTCAGGTATACTCTCAAAAGCCCATTCCTTCATGGAAGATAAAAATAAGAATTACGAAACTAACAAAGTAATTAAATAGAGGAAACAAATGAAATAAGAGGGAAAAAAATTCATAATTAAGTAACCTAAAATATCCATGGATAACCATAAAAGTTATAGTTTATTTGCAATATTTCTTCTCCAATTTTATCTTCAGTATGTGAGGGTGAGATCATTACGAACAGTACCCAAAGATACTGATCTCAAATGGACAATAAAGATGATAAATATGGAGTTGATATTAGTTTGGCACTAATTAAATAGGTCCAAAATGAATCATTTTATTGCCATTTTGGAAGAAAACTTTTGAATGATTGTGTTCTGATAGCATAATTTTGTATCAATTATATTTAGCTAGTTCTTCCCCCTCATACCTAAATTCTATGAATTTCCGGTGCTTTGTCTTAAATATTTAAACGCCACCACATTAACAAATGATCATGTGCTTTCCATTTAATCTCTACAAATAATCTGTATTAAACTATACATAGAATTTCCACAATTTAGTGAAACTTAAATTTGTAATAAAGTTACTAACGATAAAGTTAGAACATCGTATTGGTTTTTATTCTTGGTTTGTTAATGATAAGGTGACAAGGGCTATTAAAACAAGTTAATTGGACATCTAAATAAAAAGTCCCACATCAATAAAATAAAGCCTTCTTCTTGAATGTTTTCTACATAAAAACCAGCCTCCTACTCCAAGCTGTGCAATCATAGTTAGAACACTATTGTGCTTTGACATAAAGACAGCGCATAAAATTAGAACCAACCTAGCTGAGAGTGCTGTTCAAATCTTGTCTTTTCTTTCTTTATCATCTTCAACGTGTACACTTTTTGTGATATAGAGATTCTCAGGTTTGAGCCACACAGCAGCAGTGGTTTTCTCTTTTGAAACTTCTCTCAGAGACTAATTCCCTAAACTCAAGATCAGTGCACTATGAGCCTGTGATGCCCTAGAAATCATAAGCTTGATTAATGAATTATTATTATGGATTTTCTTCATTAATATGCTTTTAATGAATTATTTTGATGAATATTAAATTTCAAGATCATGACTAATAATATATGTATCATCGGTGTGATAATGTCGATGATTTAACAATGTTGAGTTTCTCTATTTAAATGAGAAATTTTAAATACATAAAATATGAGATGAACAACATAAAAATTTATACGCAAAAATTAATTATGTCGTATTAAAGGGATAACGATAATTTTTCGGAAGGACCCCGATTTTTATTAGTAGGTCGATTTAATGATCTTAGTATTTATTTTGATCATATTAATATCAAGCTTTGAGAGCATGAATTGGGATTAAAATGTCCCATGGTTAGAAAATGAATTATTAGTATTTATTCTTAGGAAATCCAAAGGTAGAAGATTTATCAAAAATTATGCTTGATTTGAAATCAATGGTGTAGATTTGATGCTAGATAATCCTAGACAAATCAATGGCCAAACCTTGGATGATAAGTGACCAATGAGAACTTAGGGTAAGGATTGGTGTGATAGAAGATCCAATGGGTGAGAATAAGGATGACAACTTTGGATCAAGGTGAAAATTGAAAGAAAGAAAAACAAAAAAAAAAAAAAAAAAAAAAAAAAAAAGAAGAAGAAAGGGAAGCCAAGGGGATCGGATTTTTGGTTCAAGAAACAAGGAAAAAGTTGAACAAATGAATGAAAGGGAAAGTGGTGCATGCATGCAACTTCATGTAAGAGAATGACATGGTTTCTTTTGGCAATTTGACCTAAGGAAGAGGCAAGTGAAGGTGACCCCTCATCTCAACTGTGTTGAACCAAGTTTCACCCCAAAAACCTTCCCAAAAGTCCAGCCATTGAAGGGCTGATTCAGCCAAATATTTTTCAAATTTCATCCCTCAAAAGACAACTCTCTCAAGGTCAAAGTTGGCTAAGCACAAACCCTTACCACCCCATTTTCTTTCTCATACAAATCAAACTCAAAAACCTAGCTTTTCTAATCACCACCAAGCTCTAAACAAAACCAAAAACCGCCAACACTACTCTCCATCTCCAACACTCCTCAAGCACCCTCCTCCATCCATTTTCAAGCTCTAAGGAACCCCGTCACCAAGATCGAAGAAGTATGAGACGGTGTTAGAGGACGTTCTACTAGAGGTAAGTTAGTGGTATTCTTCGTGTTTTTGTCATTTTTGGAGAACTAAAGCATGATGTTTAGTTATGATCTTAATGTTAGACTCTTCTTACCTAGGAAAAAGTTTTGAGAAGAACTTGGGAGGTTCGAGATTTTGAAGGATCCCCGGAGCATTTCGGTAAGATTTATGAACTTTGTTGAAGGTTGTAGTTGTTGTGGTGATATGGCATGCATTAGATACTTTAGTATGAAAAAAAAATTATACATTAAGATTCTACAGAGGATAAGCTTCATTTTAGGCTTTGGAATCACTTGATTTGCTTTTATATGTCTAAAGTTATGTGCCTTTGAAGTTGTGACACAAAAATAGAGAAAAAAATGAACCTCCGAAACACAGACCAGCCATAGATTTATTATACTCCGAACCCTTTAGACTCAAAATTTTGGATTATAAGTTAAGAAGTAAAAACTAGATTCTTTGAGCTTTCTAACAAGGTATCATACGCCTTAAATGGATAAATGTGTAATTTTCGACAAATTTTACAATTTCGGGCTACAAACCGAAAATCCTTGCTGGAATCCTGTACTAGCCACGGGTTTTGTAGATTTTGAGTTAGTAAACCATAACTTTTTATAAAACTATTTTTTACCATACAAAATAGATATTATAAGCTTTTCAATGACATATCTTTTGTCTTATTTGGACTTGTAACTAAATTGTTATGGGTTTTCTAATCTTACTCATGAATCTGGACTTGTGGTACAAACGTGAGACCAACAGTGACAAAACCTAATTTTATAGTATGAAATGCTCAAGTACTAAAGGAAATAACTTTACCACTATAAAGTACACATCTCAAGTTTCAAAATGAGATATCATGTGTTTAAAACGGATATGTACATGAATTTTAATAAATCCTTAAAGATTGTATTGAAATCTGGAAATCCGAGATTTTACCATAAGACACTTAAGAAAACGTCCACATTAATATTTGAAATGCTTGAAATTTGTGGAAACAAATTATAAAGACAGAAACTGGACATTTCAAGCTTTCCAACAAGTTATCAAGTGTTCAAAACGGAATTATACTCAAATCTAAATAAATCTTACAAGTTAAAAACCCTACACCGATAAAATGATTAAACATTAAAATGTGACATAAGAGTAAGTCATAACATATGAATATATTTAGTTATGAAATGAGTTGATTTTAAGTGTGTGAACAAATAATGTGAAAAATCTTAATTTCATAAATTAAATCATAAGTTTTAATGGGCTAAGATAAAGTACACTAGAAGGTTACTGGGCCTATCCCATGAGATTACCTTGGCCCAACTAAATGAACATAACTAAGGGAATTGGACTAGCCCAATAATAAAATAGAGGTATACCTTTAGGTGACTCCTTATCACCTTGATTGATTAATTAATTAATTAATTAATACATAAACCAAATGTAATTTAATAAAGGAATTAATTAATTAACTGATAATTAATTAATTAATTAATTAATTATAAGAGTTAATATATGATAATCAAGATTATTATGTTAAATAATTACATAATTATAATACATGATTAATTATAAATTAATTAATCATTGATATAATCATCAAAATAATTAGGGATGATTAACTAGAGATTAATCAAACATTAATCATTAAATTAATTAAATTATCAATATTAATATTAGAATTAATAATAATAATTAGTACATGAGATATAATATTTAAATAATATAATTAAATTATTAACAAGATAATAAGTCAATTAAAATTATGTAATTTAATTATAATTACTCAATTAAATAAAGTAATAATTAACTATTACTTAATTAAGTAGTTAATCGATTAATTAATCAATTGATTAAATAATTAATTAATTAATTAATTAATTAATTAATAATAGAAAATTTTTTTAGCACTTAATAATTAATAAGAATTAATTATTGAGGTTAATTATGATATAAGTAAATTAAATTCACTATAGTTTATAAAATAATTGAATAATTGAATAAAGTAATATAACTATGATTCTATCTAATAATAAGTATTGTTAATTCAGGATAATTTCTCAAATTTGCACAATAGAAGATACAACTCCGGAAGTTTAAGCACATAAGACAAGTAAGTATAAACCTCACCTACAGCATGAAACAAAATGTATTTCTTGATATGCTCTACATTTGCTATGACTTGATCTGATGATGTGACGAGTATATAAATTATACGTATTGATTTGATTAAGTATTTGATATGCATAAATTCTCTTGCACTAATATGATTGACATGCCTCACATATATATATGCCGTAATGATAGATGTATAGTAACATGTAAATCTACATATTGTCACAAATAATAAGAATGAGGCTAATGAAAGATAGGATTAAGTGTCGTACCAACATCCAATTAGCGAGAGGATATAATAAGAACAAAAGTTATTAGATATAATCTTGGAGGTTGTTAAAGGGTCGCTCCCCTAACTCCCCATTGGTTGCGCGTACATGGGTACGACATAGGGACCCTTAAGTAGACAAGATATGTATATAATGAAGTATAATTGAACAAACATGAATCCATGCATTTTGAACATTCTTGATATTACGTGTGATGATATGACTTTGTGAAAATGTTTTGTGAGATATTGTTTGTATTTGCTGAGCGAAAGCTCATACGTGTGTGTTCATGCTATAGGTAATGCGAGTAAGCAGCCTATTACTTAGATGTTCTTATGGACATGTGAAACTATGCGGAGGTGGTGAAGGAAGGGAGTGGGATACCATCACGAAATTAATTTCCGCATTTAGACTTCATAATTTATTTTATGATGACTATATCTATGGTTATGTTCCAATGTTTTGGTACTACTAAATTAGTATGAGTATTTTACGAGAAAAAGACTTTAGACTCTTTCGTTTTAATCAACATGAAGTATTAGCTTTTTAATTATTATTTAAATACGAATTTAAATGGGGTAATTATTGCTAGAGGTTTTTAATTTTCTTGGTTAAAAATTTTTAGTAATTCTAACGTTTGTAATATAAATATGATTTTTTTTTTTAAAAAAAATTTATGTATTTTTTAGAACCGAATATAAATCAGTGTTAAGACTAAATTAAATAAGAATACGTAAGCTAATTAACGGTCCGAAAAGTCGGGTCGTTACAGAGCCTTATCAAGAACATCCTTTTTCGCTTTCTCCGAGGGATTCAAAGGCAAATTCTTTTCTCCTGACAAAGCCTCCTCAAGACCTTGATAAACTAGAAATGCACTCATCTTCGATCGCCAAAGATCAAAGTCGTTCTTGCCTGGGAACTTCTCAATGCTGAACTTTATTGACATCATCACCTCCACGACAACTTTGATACCAATTTGTTATAATTTTCTCCGGAAATTCCATAGCTTCTTAAGTCTTAAACAGAAATAATCCCCAAAAACTTGTACACAAGACAATGCACAATTTGGAACACACAATACAGATTTGAGCAACTCGAACATATATAGCTTCTTTATTGAACATCAATACCAAGATTCAACCTCTCCAGTCAATCAATTCCTAGCGAGAATTATACTGGAATAAGCCTAATTACAGAATCAAATTAGATTCTATCAACTAACTAATTTTCTTTTATATTCTGTTACACGTACTGTTCCATAGACTCTAGCAATCCTATACAGAAATAGCACCATAAGCTCTTTTGTTCACCCTCTCTCTTGATGCCACGTCACCAGCTGCTCCTATCAAAGTTAAATCTAAGTCAGTACTAGCAACACTATCTTTTTATTGTAACACAACACCAAAAAAGGAAAAGAAGAAACATAAACACACACTAACAAATAGTTAACTTTCCTGCATTTCAAACGAATTTCACCCTTGCACCTAGTCAAAGGCATTAGATTGCCCATTTTAATAATAGACAGAGCAAAATCCAATGAATATATATATTTCCATGTTTCACTGTAATACCTCACCAATTTTTAGTGGGGCCACCATTGTAGAGCTCCTGATAAGAATGTAGAACCCCTTTGTACTCAACCTAATTATTGAAATATTTTTTGTCCAAATTCACAGAGGTCGGATCCAAAGGCGATAGGTTTGAGTCGCCTCCATTGCTAGCGCATATGGATTTTAACTGCTTGGCAAAAACCGGGTTGATGTTGGTCTCATTGTAAAGACAGTTTTTGAAGGTATGGCACTATGCAAACCCTAGAGTTTGTCCACCGGAGAGAACTACAAGGTCTTTCTCGTCAAGACCATGGTTCTTGAAGTTTGCAATGAGCGTGGGGAGGATAGAGAATGGCAACGGTAAGTTGGCATTCACGGTGTCCTTACTAGCCATGGTGGTGTCTATTCTTCGTAGTTGCATCTCCCACGGCGACCTTCCTAGCTGCTTATACATAAAAAGGAAGCAATCTATAAGAAATAAAATGGAGAGTAAATTTAATAATTTGTTGTTTTGTTCAAAAAATAGTAATTAATTACCCCCTAAAAAGTAATAATTAATTACATGAATGAGTCTTGAGCACGACTCTAAATTCACCATTAATTCCTATAGTTTGACACAGGAATGAAGCTAGCTAAGACTGAGGGATAGCTTTATTAGAATCTTTTTAAAAGTTGTTATTTGGTTCTTTTTTTTTTTAAGCCACTTTGAATTTTTAATTTCAAATTTTATTCAGATGTATTAAAAATGAAACACTAAATTTTTTTACTTACTAGTTATATGTGCGTGTATGTGCGTGTTTCACACGCATAGATTAATTTGTTATATATATATATTTATATATATATATTACTTTTTAAGTTTTCTTTTAGAAAGAATATAGATATTAAAATTTTAAAAGAAAAGAGCAAATCAAAAGCATTTCTATCTGATATTATATACATAAAAGTAAATAGACCATATAAAAGACAAAAAAAAGAAAAAAAAAACTTGTTGGATTGGAAAAATCAAATATAAAACTAATTTAAATGTTCTATATGAGAAGGAAAAAGATGTTTAAATATGAAGGCAATTGAAAAAAATGGTAAGCACAAATCAAGTTAGAGGTATTTCTATCTGATGTTATATACATAAAAGTAAATAAACCATATAAAAGAAAAAAGAAAACTATTGGATAGGAAAAATCAAATGTAAAACTAATTAAAATGTTCTATATAAGAAGGAAAAAGATGTTTAAATAGGAAGACAATTGAAAAAAATGATGATCACAAATCGAGTTAGTGATGCATATGAGAAGGAAAAAAATTTTAAGTAAGAGCACATTTGAAAAAAAGAATATTAATAAGCACATTTGAAAAATAATATTATATGCATGAGTTAATCAAGGGTATGCATGAGAAGAAAAAAGGATATTTAGATAAAAATGTATTTGAGATTAATTCGTTAAAAGAAAAACGTCTATACTTTGCCTAAAAAAAAAAAAAGAAGAAGCTATTTTGACATAATATTATTTTAAAGTAAATATTTATTTAAAAAATATTTTTATATAGGGACATATTAGATTAAGAAAGTAAATCTATTGCAAAAATGATATTTATGAAAATTAAAAAGTAAGAGTTAGAAAATAAAATAAAATAAAATAAAACTTAACAAAAGTTGAATGAAAAAAAAAAAAAAAACAACAACAACAACAATAAGTGCAAGAGAAGAAATCAATAACCAAAAAAAAAAAAAAAATCATCACAAAACTAACTTAACTAAATTTTTAATAATATTTTTAGGAAACTCTCTCTTTTAAGATAGTTATAAATAAAATAACTAAAATTCCAACAGTAAATTTTCTAATTTCGTCTCTGATTTGACCTTTTTTTTTTAAAGACGTACGGCACTTATTGTCGTGTGTAACATTGTTGTAAACTGTCATAATTCTCATACGTCATAGGAATAATTAAAAAAAGAAAAAAGAAAAAGGAAAAAAGCGGTGTATGTCTGGACCGGTCGCTTTACAATTGTTCTCCATCGACAACTATATTCTGTCACAATTATAGTCATTATATTTTGAAGACTAAATATGGATCTTGCAAAACTGAGAATAAAAATGTTCAAAGAAGATTTTGATGTACAAAAGTGATTGATTATATAGCCTCCATATGGTTCCAGTTGGAGATAAAATTTTTAAGTTGAAGTTAATTGATTTTTTAAAACTAATTATAATTTTTATTAATTTTTAGAAAAAATAAAAAAATTGAGTTGAAAATTTTGAGTTACAATTAGAATACCAAATAAACAAACCAAGACTTTTTTTCATATAGATGTTATGCCTCTCTCTTTCTCTCTCTCCGAAATTTTTAAGTTGGAGTTGGTTAATTTTTTAAAAATTAGTTATAATTTTTATTGACTTTTCAGAAAAATAAATAAATTAAGTTGAAAATTTTGAATTACAATTGGAATACCAAATAAACAAACCAAGACTTTTTTCATATAGATGTTATGTATGTCTCTCTCTCTCTCTCTCTTAAATTTGAAATTTGTGTGTATATAATATATATGTATGTTTGAGTGTGTATTGTAATGACCATGAGTAACACGCACCACTACCACGGAGTCAGGAGCAGCAATGGCCAAGATATCCGCACAGGAGACAACTGTGCCGCCGCAGCAGTTGCCCATCTTGGCCTTGATGTCGTCCACCACATCGAATCCCCACATGGAATTAAGATTTGGAAACATGTTCTTTTCGCTGTCGATGGTCTCCGATGAATCAAGAATTATCAAACCATCACAACCCTAGAATATTATGTCGTAAATACAACAAGATAACCTCATGTAATTAGTACTTTAATCACTATGATAAATAATTAATGAAGTAAGTACTAGGCAAAAAAATATTTTACGTTAATGAAACAATCATGGAAGTGGAGATGAAGTAAGGAAGCGGCCATGCGGCATTCCTTCTCCAACACATTTGATGGCGGGCAGCGTAGCGGAGCACGAGTGGTCGAAGAAGTTTGGGGAGGCTTCCGATGAGGAGCATGTTGTTGCAGGGAAGATTACGTACTATGGATGCAAATGGCCACCATGACAGATAAACAACTTGTCGTTGAAGCCATTCGTTCGCTCGCTGATTTACCAGGTGCACGAGTCGTGGACAAGTAATAAAGAGTGAGTAGAGTGTAGATCCCATAAGAATCGGGTTTTAAATTGCCATTAAATATGCGATTATCGTAATTTAACTTTATCCAGGCAATCTAACTAAATGAAATTAAAATAAAACAAAAACAAATATAAACGCAATATATATATATATATAGAAACTTCTATGCACAAATGTACTAGGGACTTGACTTTACCATATCATTTCTACGTTCATCCTATTAAGCAATTACTGGCCAATTGCACTCAATTTATTAATCAAGGGACCTTATCTAACCTCATTATCTTTTTCGAGCGTCGAATGAGATAATATGTATGAATTACTAAGTTGATATCCCTATCAAACTCATTACCTACACATTCATTAAGTTTAGCCCTTAAATTGGAAATCAAGATATTGATCACCTGCAGGTCTCACAACAACTAAAATCCTAGTTTGATTAACTAAGTGTTAATATCCTCCCAGTCTCACAACAACCTAGGCTATGTTCCCAAATCCGGACCATGAACTCAATCTCTTCCAAGCATCAAATTCACAATCTAAGATCATCTAACTTGTTGGCAAAATAAATTAGAGACATTAAGCATAGAGACACGTAAATAGATTGAAATGGAATTTAAACCAGCAATTGACAAAATATTCAAAACACAATGCAACAAAATTACATCAGGCCCTAGACATAATTTCTAGCTCAACATAGAGGAATCTACAACTTATCTCGTCAAGAAATCTATAATTGAAAACATGTTTATACAATATTCTCATATACATATTTCATTAAACATTAGGGTAGAGAGAAAGGAAGAGAAACTCTTTGTGGAGATGAACTTCAAGCCTTCATATCTGAATCTCTCCCAAGCATTCTTCAAGAATCTCTAACTCTAAGCTCCTCTCTCTAGGAAATGTATTGTTCCTCTAACTTATGTTTCCTCGCCTAAATATCCACACCAAGGTTTAAGGCTTAGGAGGATATATGAATAGCTCAAATATGGGTGATATTCAGCCATTAGATCAAGAGAAATGGCTAGATCTTGGCCATCGGATGAAGGAAGACACAAAGGTGCGAGGGCGCACACTTGGAAGGCACGGCCGCGCAGGGCTACAGGGCATGGGAGGCATGGCCACGTAGGTCTCTTAGGGCCTTGGAGGCACGCACCGAGGCAAGGCTGCGTAGGGCCTTGGAGGTGAACGGGCGCACATGTGGGAGGCGTAGCCGCACAAGCTTCTTGGCTTGGCTGAAAGCTGCTGGGCCTTAAGTGCTCAAATGCTCCAATTTTGTTCCACAATTCCTCTATGTCCCAAATACTTAATTTCTTAAACAATATCACAAAGAAATATCAAAATAACACAAACGCGCTTGAGGTTTTCATAAATACCTAAGCTCAAAAATACTTGATTTATGAGTAAAATACTCACTCATCACCATTTCTTGGTTGCTTAATTCTAATTAGCTTGGATATGGTGAGTAATTAGAAGTTGGCATTTATGAGTATTTATAGATGAATATAGAGAGATAGAGAAAGTTTAAGCTTGTTAATTACTCTTGAACTTGGACAAGATGATTAAGACAACAGTCTTAATGACCAGGTTTGTTTTTTTGTTTTTTTGTTTTTTTGTTTTAATTCTTTCTTTTTAAAGACCAAGTATTTAAGTTGTCGGCTTGCTCAAAGATACTATTGCAAGAAATCACAAGGAACTAGTCATTAAGGAAAAATGTGGATTTGCTTCACTAGTAGACTTCTAATGCATTATGAAGATCAAATTTTAAGTTTATGAATGATTTTATATGTTATTGATGATATCAATGCTCATTTTGAAGTTCAAATTTTAAGATTATGAATGATTTTATATGTTTCATCAATATAATGATGTCAATGCTTCTAACAATGTTGAATTTCTCTATTTAAATGAGAAATACAGAGGAAATAGGTAGAACGACATATAAATTTATATGAAAAATTTATTATGTCATATTAGAGAAATAAATGTCAATTTTTAGGAAGGAAACCCAATTATTACTATTAGATTAATTTAATGATCCTAGTATTCAATCTATTTATATCAATATTTAAGTATTGAGAGTATAATTGAGAAAATTGAATGTGTCACATAGATAGGAAATAACTTGGTAGGATTACTAAGGGTGGATCCAAAAGTTGAGAATTGATTAAGGGATCAAGAGTTGTTATTGGATTTGAAATTAATGGTGTAGATTTGACCAGTACACAAAAGTACACTTTCTTTGGTGTGTATTATTGTATAATTGCTAAAATTTTGGGCTTTAATCAAACATTTCTATGTTTTTTTTATTGAAAATACTTTAATTAAAAAATGTCTAGTTTTAGCTTAATTGTTTGCAAATTTAAAAGAAGTGCAAAAATCATACACAAAGAGCCATGCAATTGAGTCATCGAAGCCATTCATTTAAACAGCCCATGTCAACCAATAGTGGAAGCCAAGCCAGAGCCAAGCCGCGGCTCCTTTCCCCCAATTAGAACACGCCACGTGCGCATCAAGCCCAGTCAGACGTGGGGCCCACTTGTTCCGCTGTTTCCGCATGTCTCCCTTGCGCATGCAACACATACGATTGTCTTAGCCAACTGGGACGCGAGTTCTTTGGCACTCCCAACTTGCGTTGAAGCCTCCTCACCAGTTGGTGGGTCCCAGCTATCCCCCACCACATCAGCACGCTATAGTTCTTCCACTCAGTCCACGCCACATGTCATCTCAGTCCATTTCAGCAAATCCTCACGCGACACGTGGTGAGTCCATCTGCTGCAATTTTGTTTCTTTATTTCTTCATCAGCAGGTCCCTTTTGTGCTCCAATCAAGCTAATTTGTTATCAATGGGATCCAGATTTCTACCTCAATAGGTCAATTTAGTTTAGTTTATTTTTTTTCTTAGAATCTATTTTGTTTTATTATTTTTATTTGTAATCATTAGTTTCTCATTTTACTTTGTTTCCCTGCTTAGGTGACCCTCTAAAACTCTATAAATAGATGGCTCTGCCTTTTATATTAGCTATTCAAGAATTGAGAGATTTTAGTATTAATTAAATTTTAGTTTACTTTCGATTTTTGTTTCTTTAGTTTTCTCATTAGTGTGTGGTGAGTGACACACCCTTTTGTGAGTAAGATACTGTTAGTGGAAGGCTAAATTGGAGGAATTTCTATTTGTAAGCGTTTTTCATGTTAATTTCTAATCACTTTTAATCTTAACGTTTATTTTTTATTTCTTTCGTCTCTTCTATTTAATGTTTATGGCTTTTATTTCCATAGTGACAGTGGCTTTAGTTATCATATTTTGTGCACACAATCATTAGTGAGAAGTTATTTCTTTTAAATGTTTTTATGAGTATACCTTTCACTACATTCTGTCGGTGGCATTTTATCGCTTTAGGATAACTTACAGGAATAATTGTGCTTATTTTAACGTGAAGAGATTAATTAAATTAAATGCTTTTTTATTAATTTTTGTGCTTCAAATTCATTTTTTTTATTACAGATTTGGGACATGAAATTTGTAATTGAATTATAGATTAGAATTTTGGTGTTGAGTAAAGGCTTTTAAAGTTTCTCGATCTTTTTCTTTCTTTTAATTAATTATATATTTAGTTGTTTCAAAAATTCAAAAATATTTACCCTTTTTATTTTATATTACTTATTTCTTCAAAAAATTTATATATAATATTCTATCGTGTTTGTGTCTTTGTCATCTCCTCATGGGATCGACCATCCTCATTGTACCACAATTGAATGCTTTATCTAGACACAATTTGGGCATAATTAATATTTTATGTGAAGGGATCTTAGGCAAATCAATAGCCAAGTTGTGGATTTTAAGTAACCAATGAGAGCTTAGGATAATGATTGGTATGGTGGAAAATCCAATAGGTGAGATCAAATATGACATTTGATCAATGGTGAAAAAATTGGAAGAAAGAAAAACAAAAATAAAAATGGGAAAAGCAAGGAGAGGATCGGATTTTCTAGTTATAACAAAGCAAGAGGAGGTTTGAATCAAGATACAAAGAGAATGTTGTGCATGCACGTAATATCAAATAAAAGATGACATAGTTTGTTTAGGCAAGATGACATACACACGGTACACTTGAAAGCGGCCATTTCTCTTTCAATTTGTACAACAAAATTTCCACACAACCCCTCCTTAAGGTGATGCCATTTCAAGTGAGTCTTCAAAAATTTTTTGCTACTTTTACCCGTTAAAAGAGAGTTTCTTTTTAAGGCATACATTGGCTAAACATAACCCCTAATGTTTCACTTCATTCTCAAAAAAGTTAAGCTAAAAAACCTAGTCCTTCTAGCCACCGCTGAGCCCCAAAAGCCACTAACACTACTCCCATTGCTAACACCCCTCTAGCATCCTTTTCTCTCCATTCTCAAGCTCCAAGCAACCCCATTAGCAAGTTTGAAGAAGTGTGAAACGGAGTTAAAGGACGCGTTACTAGAGGTAACCTAGTAGTTTTCTTTGTGTTTTGGTCACTTTTGAACAACTAGAGCAAGTTGTTTAGTTAGAATCTTAATGTTAGACTTCTTTTTATCTAGAAGAATGTTTTGAGAAGAACTTTGAAGGTTCAAGAACTTAGAGGATCCATGGAGTATTTCGATAAAATATACAAACTTTATTGAAGTTTGTGGTAATTGTGATGATATGAGATAAATTAGAAACCTTAATATGAAATATAAATTATATAGTAAGATTATAAAGAGAATAAGCTTTATTGTAGGCTTTGGAATCACTTAGTTTGCTAATATATGTCTCAAATTATGTGCATTTGAAATTGCAATACAAAACTAAAAAAAAGGAGCCAGGTACAGTATAGCCACGAATTTTATGAAATTTGAACCCATTAAACTCAAAATTTTGTATTATAAGTTTTAGATCTAAAAACTAGATTCTTGAACTTTCTAACAAGGTATTATGCGTCTCAAATTGATAAATATGTAATTTTTAATGAATTTTAAAAATTAGGACTATGAACCGAGAGATTTTGCTGGAACCCTATACTAGTCATGGATTTTGTATGTTTTAGTTTAATAAACCATAATTTTTTATAAAACTGTTCTTTATGTATAAACTAAACATCGTTATATTTCTAATGACATTTTTTTTCTAAATTTAACTATAAATTTGGACATATGGTAAATACATGAGACCAACAGTAGCAAAACTTAATTATATAGTATGAAAAACTCAAAATAGTAAGAAAATAATTTAATAGTTGTAATGCTGATATCCCAAGCTTTGAAATGAGCTATTACACATTTAAAATGGATATGTATGTAATGTTTAACAAATCACAAAAAATTATATAGCAATATAATAAACTGAAATTTTAGTATGAAATACTAAAGAAAACGTCCATATTAAGGTTTGAAACCTTTGAAATTTTAGGGGGAAAAAAGTTATAAGGATAGAAACTAGATAATTTAAGTTTTGCAATGAATTATCAAGTGTCTAAAATAGAAATGTACACAAATTTAAACAAATCTCACATCGACAAAGTGATTAAACATTAAAAATGTGATATAAGGGTAAATCATAACATATGGATATAAAAATTGATTAAATAAGTTGGTGTTAAATGTATGATTGACTAAGTATGGAAAATTTTAACTCTATAAAGTTGAATAATAAGTTTTAAATAAATCAAGATAAAATAAACTAGAGGATTACTAGATAAGTAGATATACACTACGAGACTACTTTCACCTAACTTATGACCATAGCTAATGGAAATGAGCCTTACAAGCTCATTACCAAATGGAAGACAGCCTATTTAGGGACATACTCTTAGATGACTTCTTGTCACCACGATAATATACATTGATTAATTAATTAACAAATAAACTAATAACAATAAATATAGAACAAAATTTAATTATATTAAAAAGTTAACTAGTAAATATTATTTAATTAATTAAAAGAGCTAATAAGTGATTATTAGTCATAATGTTATATATGCAAGATTATTATGTTTAAGTAACTACGTAACTAAAATAAATGATTAATTAGATATTAATTAATCATTAATTATTAATATTAATAATTTATTATTATTATAGTAATTAATAATTAATAAATGAGAAAGAACATTTAAGGAACATAATTAATTATTAAGGAAATAATCAGTAATTAGTAAATAAAAATTATGCAATTAATTTCTAATTACCCAATCAAATAAAGTAATTATTAAGGACTTCCTAATTAACTAGTTAACATTGATTGATTAATTAATATTTAAGTAATCAATTAATTAATTAATCAATTAAATTAAATATTAATTAGTAGATTTTTTTATATTTAATAATTAATAGGAATTAATTATTAAGGATAATTACGGTGCAATCAAATAAAAAATAATATATGCATAATTCTCTCTAATAACGATGTGTTGTTAAATCAAGACAATTCCCCGAGCTTACATAGTAAGAAGTATTATTTCGAAATTTAAGTACAGAAGACAAGTAAATACAAATCTCACATATATAATGGAATAAAATGTTTTCTTTATTGGTGTTATATGTTTGCTATGAATTGCCTTGATGTTGTGATGAATGTATAAGTGATACGTATTGCTTTAATTAAGCATTTGACGTGGATAATTTTTCTTGCACTAATATTAATAACATGCCTTCTAGACATTTATGCCATAATGATAAATGCATAATGACGTGTAAATTTATGCATTGTCCCAATTAATAGAAATGAGGTTAATGAAAAAATAAAATTTAAATATTGTATCAACCTCTAATTAGTGTGAAAATATGATAAAAACTAAAGTTATAAGTTATGATATTGGAAGTTGTTAGAGAGTCACTCCCCCAACTTCCTATTGATTGTGCACATATGAGTACGTATACAAGGGCCTTTAAATAGAAAAGATACATATAATAAAACATAATTGAATACACATATATCACATCATTTTTGAACATTCATGTTTTGTTATATATGATGTGTGATGATATGATCTATGATAATATTTTGTGAGATATAATTTATACTTGTTGAGCGAAAGCTCATATATGTGTTCATGTTGTAGGTAATGTGGGTAAACAGTCCGTCAATTAGATGTTTTTTCAACAGACAAAGCAGTGTAGAAACAATTAAGGAAGAGAGTGGGATACTATTACGAATTTAATTTTCACATTTAGATTTTTTAAATTATTTTACACCGATTATCTTTTAAAACTATGTTTAAATGTTTAAATACTATTAAACTAATATGAGTATTTCCTGAGACAAAGATTTTATAGTCTTTCATTTTAACTCACCCAGGACCCGTTTAACCTCTAGGGAGATTAAGCAACTGCCTAAGGGCCCCATTTTCAAGAAGGCCCAAATTTTTGCTAAAAATTTGGTTATACTAATTTTATGATATTTTAAAAGTTAAATAAATCACAACTATATATGTTTTATGAGATTTTTTTCCTTCCTAACTGCCTTTTTTTTGTTTTTGTTTTTTGAAGGGTCTCATTTTTAGGAAGCCCCCAGTAGCTATTGATGGTTTTCATCTATGGAAACCGAACGACGATGGGTTAGGTTGTCTTCGTGGGTCCCCCTCGTGCGTATGGCAGTTCAGAAGGAAACCAACGAGCAGAGGTTGGGTTGAGATTTTTCCCGAAGCCGCACAATCTCATCGGAATATAGCCTAGCTAATTTGTTGTTTTGGTCTGAGGTCATATAATTGAAATTATCCAAGAAGAAAAAACGGTATTTAGTCTATGAACAATAAGCATTGTGTCACTTTGATCACTTACTAGTATCTTGCGTGTCTGTTTATTAGTTTGGGCCCCGAAACTAAAATTGATAAAAGAGATTTGAATTTAGTAGTTTTACTGTATTAATCATGTACGAATAATGGCTTTGGTTTTATAGAATTAGCTAGATTTTACTGCAAAATATTCTCTTAACTATTATTAAAAATGCTTCAAAGCTATAACATTTTGCATTTAATATAACTGTTTGTGTTAAATTTTCAATTATTATGCAGTATGCTGTGTGAATTATATATTGTATATATCTTTGTTAACTTTTATTAATATGTTTCATCATTTCTAGTGGGACTAGGACAAAAACTCAAAAATTAAGGAACGATATTTTCAAAATAAAAAGTTTGACAAAATGATAATTCAAAATCTAAAAATGCTATCCAAGAATAAAAGCAAAAATTAAAAGAATCATCATCCACTTTTTCATATCTTTGAACAAAATGATGGATGTAAGAGTTCAATTATTATTTTCTATATATTGATTTATATCTATACGGTGGTTAACAAATTTTGTCTTTCACATTTGACTTACAACGTTCAAAGATATTGGCAGAGGCCAACCGAAGTCATATGTTACATATCTCTATTTGTATAATGTTTTTATCCTAAATTTACATATAATAGGTCGTCTTCCTAACAAATTAGGGAAAATGTAAAGGGAATAGAGTTCTCTTTTTAATTTTTAATTTTTAATTTTTTTTTGAAACGATTCATTCTACTCTATATATTTTTTTTAAGAATATTGTACCTAATCTACATGCTTTACAAATTTTATATTGAAGTGCGAAAAGGTAAGACTATTCTTCATTCAAAATACTGGCATTCAAACCTCATTAATTAGGCGGGGTCTCGGTTTTGCCCACCACTTAAAAAAATGTTAGAACATTTTTTTTTTTTTTTTGGCCGGTTAAGGAAAATGATCAGCATCTCTATTGAAAGGATTGAGGAGTTTGTCAAACATATCTGATCAATTATTAATTATCCATGAAGATAATTATTAATCAATGTTGACATTGATTAACACTGACTGATATTAGATTTTGTGGTCAATATCAACATCAATTTCTTAATGTAACAAAATTTGGAACATTCAACACAATGGTTAAAAATGTCTATTTTTCTATATATCATAATTCAAATCACCACAACCAAACAAAACCCTTAATTTGAATAAAAGAAATCCAAAACTTAAAAGAACAAAATATTTCAAAGAGTTGTTGTTGTTGGGTTTTTTTTTTTTTTTTTTTTTTTTTTAAATGATTTAAAGAAGAGATGTTTACAAAATATGATATATAGATGCAACAATTCTTTAACTGCAAAGTGAAACGTAACATTCCAATAAAAGATAATGTAACGATGATTTTATATTTATCCCTGCGTTAATTTATGGCAAAATTGTCCGCTTCTTTGGTTATATCTACTGTGTGTCAAACCCTATAAATCTTGAAAACATCGAACAAGGAAAATCATTAACTTGTCCTTTCTTATTGCAGCATATATATATATATATATTTTAATCTAATTTTCCAACTTTTCTCATATGTGGAACTACTCTTGTAGTCTTCTGTAGTAATATTGTTTTTGAAAAATGCCTCTTCATTTTTTTTTCCATGTCTCATGACACCCCTTGGTGAACATGTTATATATTCATCTCCCTTATTTCTTTAAAATAAAATTTACTAGTGGCACAATTTTAAAGGTGAAAAACAGAAGGGTACAAAGTTAAAAGAAATAGAAGTAAGGAGACGTTTCTTATATTTTTTTTTAATTGATAAGAAAAAATAATTAGTGATGTACTTTTTTTTTTTTTTTTGGGTAAATTAAAACATTGGTGATGTACTTACAACCTCACCTTCAACCACTTTGGAATATACAAGCATCATAATTGAATAGAAAGGGGATCAACTCACTATTTCAGATGATTAATGAGTTAGTAAGGGAACAACCTTAAGATCTTACCAACGAAGAAGTCAAAGGTTTAAATCCCTAATCAACTCAAGGGAATATCCTTGCATATGTGAACTTAAAAAATGGGAAGTGACAGGATCACCACCACCAGATCCTTTTTTTACCAAAAAAAAAAAAAAAAAGATATGATTAATTGTACAAAAGAGAGGGGGGAAAAAAAGAGCCTTCAATAAACGAGGAAGAGAGTCATAGAGAGACAATCCCGTCCACTTTGTACCACTATCATGGTGGTCCAAAGGGAGCTATTTTTGGAATATTAAAGAACTCTACACTTTCACGTTTCCTCCACTTTTTGTTTAGCCTTTTCTCTCACTTTTTAATTATTTACTTAATAACTTATTTCGTTTATTTTTCTTTTTCTCTGTTTTTCTTTTCTTTGGATTAGTTAGACGAGATGTTTGAATATCGGATGAACCAACATTATCTGGTTGTTTTTTTTTTTAATCATTTTATGATGGTAAGTATGATATTTTATGCTTTAAAAAATTAAAACCCGAATGGAATTTTTCCAGACTTCATTTTAATGCAATTTGCAAATTAAAGCGGTACTTTATGTTACACCAACTTGATCTAGTACTTAATTGTTTGTGTACGTTGTAAACTTCTATGGACACTATAAATTTTATAAAAGAATGAACTTTTTAATCGCAACGTTTTAAATGACACTTTTAATTATAATATTTTTTGTGAACCTCAAAAAAAAAAGAAAAAAAGAAAAAAAAAAAAGAAGTTACGATATGTGAAATGTCACTTTTAATCTCAAGATCGTGACTAATATATATATATATATATATATATATGTATTTAGTCACAAATTTTTGTTGTGACTAAAACTTTTAGCGACAAGGTTTTTAGTCACGGTGTGACTAAAATTATTTTAGTGATTGAAAATCCCATAGCTAAAAGTTTTAGTTGCCACAAAATATTTGACTAATTGCATATTAGTCATAAGGTTATGACTAAAAATGATATTTAATCATTTAAAAATATTGTGGCTAAAAAAATTATAAGAAAATACTGTGACTAATAATTTATTTTTTGTTATAGTGGGAGTGAAGTTTCTTGTTTATTTCACAGGAAAGTGTTATATTTTTACTTTGCCCCCTTTAAGAGAAAATTTTAATTTTTTAACTTTTTTCAATAGGAGAGAAAATTTGAGTTGCACAAAACAATTGAACTGATCTGTAGCAAACAATGCGACAATTTTCTTTTGATTGCAAGAAAAAGCTCAAATTTGAAGATGACAAAATCTTATTGATTCATATAAAAACTAAAAGACGAAATTAAACCTTAACACTCCACAAGCACCCAAAACCAAGCTCGAAATTATAGCACACACCAAGCTCCAAAACAAACTTCTTATTCGACCTTGTTAATTGACCTTCCTACAATTGGTCCTAATTTGACCACTTGTCCCAGTGAGAGGGCTGAGGTTTCCCATCTTGACCATTGCATTGGCGAAATCGGTTCTGAAGCTCGATGGGCTGTTGACGTAAGCTCTAACCTGAGAGTCCGTGGAGCCATTGCTGAAGAGCTGCTGGTCGGAGTGAAGCAGCCCCTTTAGGCTCACTAGATTCTTGAAATATGCATTGTCGAAAGTCGTTGGGCTTGTCACGTCCAGCGGTGAGAGGGTGTCATCCCCGCCGGAGCTAGGGCAGTTCGATTTGGTTGAAGTTGCAAAGGAGGAATCTATGTTGGCTTCATTGTATAGCCGGGCACGGAAGGTTGTGCACCTTGCTTGTCCGATTGTGTGAGAACCTGATAAGAGAATATTGTTTCGGTCACATGACATTTTGAGTTAGTAGTCGGTTGTAAGTAAAAAGGTATACGATTCCGACTATTTTTCAGATATTAAATCGACAGATGGTCCAAAATTGAGCGTAAAATCTAGTTATTATTAGGATGAGTGAATTTGTACAAACCTGAGAGAGCCACCAATTCTTTGGAAGTGAAACCTTTGTTTGAGAAGGCAGAAATGAGGCCAGTGAGGTTTAAGGTAGGGGCAGGAATGTTGGAATTGGCATCACTTTGACTTGCAGTGGTTGAGTCTCTTCTCCCCAGTTGTACCGTCCAGCTTTGTCCCCCCAACTGAAAATTAATAAATTCCAAATTTATCAAATGAGACTCTCAATTATACCTATTATCTATTATAGAAGCGAGGATAACTTCCAAGCATTTTGCACGCCAACCACAAAAGGACAAAAAAAAAAAAAAATGTTCTTCTAACTTTTTTGCCACATGCCAATATTTCAATAAAGCTAGCTCTTTTTTTTTTTCCTTTTTTTTTTAAATTTTTTCTTACATGCTTTAAATTTTCTTCTTTTTATTAAAATATATTGTTTTTTTTTCTTTTTTCCTTTTCTACTTTTTTCTTAAATATTTTGCTTTTTTATCAAAATCTTTTTACTTGAACATTTTTTCTACAATTTGCTTTTTTTTTTTTAAATTATTATTATATTATTATTTTTGTAAATATGATTGTAATAAGTACTCTTTTAAAAGTCTCGACTAAAATATTATTTTTTCTTCTCTCAAATATGGCCTTCAAAAATTACTATCTAAGTACTTTCACAAAAAATGGAATTGCTCTTTCCCTTAAAAATGCAATTATTCTTTGATAAGGGGAAATTTTAGTTTTTGGTTATTCTACTGTTTGTGTGTTTTTTCTTTTTTATATTCTGTTTTTTTTTTTTTTTCAAATCTTGTAATTACTATATAACCATTTCGTCAAAAACATATATTTTGATTTCAAACCGGGAGTTTATAATTATGAATGAATATATAAGAAAATACAAATTTTTTTCTTGTTATTTGTTCTTTATTAATTTCATAAAAATTTCAACTTACATCTAATTATTTAAAAAATATATATTTGAATTGAAATATTATTAATAATGGATAATAACTTCAAGTATCTTTTTAATAAAAAAGATGCAAAAAAAAAAAAAAAACCATATATTTTAATGGGGACGTGCCTGGCACGTCCTTCAATCTAGTATTCAGTAAGAAAGTGCTTTGCCAAATAACACCAAATTGTGCTTATTACCACTTTGATATGTCCAAAATGTATTGTATTTTAAATATTTATCGTTTTATATAGTGATGTTTTATCAGTCAATGACAGGGCCATACTTTAATGAACTGAGACACATAATTCCAAACTTCAAATTAAATTTTAATCCAATCGACGAGACAGTAATAATTGCATCCAATTCAATAATTCAACAACTATAATTGTTTTATTATAATGACTTCATAAAAAAGTTTTTTTTTTCTTTTCCTTTTTAATCTTGATGACAACTAATCCATTAACCATGAAACATAGAGACATGGGTCTTATCTACATCTCAAAGACCTACCTTTTGTCACATTATCATGTTGTGAAAAAAAAAAAAAAAAAGAATCTTTTGTCATAAGACTTCATATTTTACGTTATTAATAGGTAGTGCCTTTAATAATTAGATATATTTTTAAGGTCTAATAAATGAATGTTCATTTTAAAAATTTATAAAGACGTGATAAAAAATTATTCCAATCATAAATTAATTGTTCAAAATTTATAATCCAACCACCAAAACAGTATAAAATAAGATGTTTGACGGTTAAAATTTTCAAAAAAGATTGGAAACTTATATGGTAGGACTCGTTATTTTACATTATCAGCTGTTAGATTAATTTATTAATTAACACTCTGATCCATGAAGTGTCCACGTTAAAAATTTACAACATCTGATAGAGAATTACTCTAACTATAAATTAGAAAGTTCAAAATTCATAATCTAACTAGTTCAACAGCAGTTCCTATAGGTATCGAAAAAAAGGTCCTGTTACAAAAATTTCATACGGGTTTTGTAGATATTTACCCACCTCAACAACAGAGTCCCTGGCAGCAACGGCCAAGATGTCAGCACAAGAGACGACGCCAGGGCACAAGCTCTCCACCTGCGTCTTGATGGTGTCGATCACATCAAATCCTCTTGCTGAATTGGCATTTGGGCCTGCGTTTTTCTCTCCCGTGAAGCTTGATGTGTCGTCCAACAGTATCGAACCATCACATCCCTGTCGTTTTAACAACTCACCAACTCATTAATATATATAATATTGTTTTTCAAACTTGTTTATATACATATATATATATATATATTTTACTTTCCCCAAAAAAAAAAAAAAACTGTTCTTATTTGTAGACAACTTTGTGAGACAGATTAGATTATTATGGTCATGAATTTTTTAATTTTTATGTCTAATTTTTATTTTATATTTTCTCGCATGCATACCAGATTCGTGTCATAGGTCAAAAAGTTTTAGTTTAGTCAAAAAGGTTTAATCTAGAACAAGCATATGATTTTGTGTAAGTAATACGTAATAGTCAAATATAAAGTTTCCCACCCAACTGCCCCCCCTTTTTTTATTCGTTTTTTTTTTTTCTTTTGGAAAAGGAAAATATTGTTCTTTGCCACAAAGATACAAACATTATATGATATGAATTATCTCAACTCAAAACGAAACTTGACTCCAAACATCGACTAGATCCATCAATAAATTCGAATAAGCATGGAGCATTGGCATAGAAAAACGCTCTTTAAACAAACTAATACCATCGATGGAAAAGACCAATCAAATACCGAAGCTAAGAGACCTTTTACACAAAAGGATTGACTGAAACAAGACACAGAAACAAATCTAGTAGACTAGATATATAAGTAAGGATGCAATTATCGCTAAATTATACGTACAATTATTATATTTATTTTCCATTTAAATGTATTGCAGATACCAAGAAAGTTATATTCAACAAGAGTATGATTCATAGTAAGACTGCACGTTATGTTTTGTGCTCTCGTATGTACTTGTGAAATATTCAAAAGTGACGAAAGCAAGTGAATTTACTTGTGGAAATAATCTAGTGACTAATCTAGGGGCATAATATAGTTACCACTTCCCTAGTTTTGATAATACTTTATCTTGACTAATTATAATATAATTGTTTGTCTCTTCTAACTATATATGTACCTTATAAACTAATAAAAATTAACCTATCATGATCAGAATATGGACCGTATGAAAAAAAAAATGTTAATTTATATTCTACTACGTGGTAAGACTACTAAACAACACCAAGAAACAAAATGAGGTAAGAGTTAACGAAAAAGAGGGACTAAAAAATAAAATAAAATAAAATAAAATAAAATAAGCGGAGTTATTTAGGAGGAAATGACTTGCATTAACAAAGCAATCATGAAAATGAAGGCGAAGTAAGGACGCTCCCATTCGTTTCTCATTAGCGACGGCAGTCTTCACCGCCGACTTGATGGTGGAGAGGACGTTAGGACATGAAGAACTGTAGAAAGTTGAGGATAGTTGTGCAGAGGTTACGGCGATAATGAGTGAAAACAAGAAGAAGAAGATTCCTAAGTTGCTAGAAAACCTGAAGAAGAAAGCCATTTCTAAGGGGTGTATAGAGAATAACAGGAGATATACTCAGGCTGGTTTGAGCTAGGTTATTATGTGTGATTGGTACAAAATCCATAAGGCTTCGTGTCTATTTATAGGAGACCTGATCTAGTTAATTAGCTGTTTTGCAATTTATCTCTCCCGGCCGGTCGAGTTCGGCAGGCCAAGTCAATCTTTCATGGATCAAAAATCTAAGATATACACACATATATAAATAGAAATATATATATATATAATATACATTATATAAAATATACATGATACACACGTGACTTTATATATACTTTTCTTTTCTTTTCTTTTTAACTTGGGGTGGGGGATATATGTATTATTGAGCCTGAGGCTGGCAGAGAAAATTGAGATTTAAAAAAAAAAATGAAAAAGAAAAAAGTGAGAGGTGATGGTGGTTTCTTGTTCTAGTAATTTACGTGTATGGCTATATGTTAGCTGGCATGGATCCTAGTTGGGAATTTAGTTGTCAACTTAAGCGGCAGCTTCGACATTCTTTCTTACCTCTAGTCAAAATATGCAATTTGTTTTCTTTTATATAAATCAATCTCGTCTGGAACTCTTACAGTTTCAAATCCTTCTCATTTTATTACTCTCTAAAACTTTTAAACTCTCACTTGATTCATAAAATTTGAATTAGTCTTACTTAACCTTTTTTTAGTAGGGAAAAAAAAAAAAAAGAAGAAGATCGAATTAGAACGAAATTAGTCTCATGCCGGGGTTGGAGTGTGTGACAGGCTAGATTTGATAGCTACTTGTTTAGTTGAATATTGTTTAGGTGTTGCTGTTTCACAATTCTCTAAGGAGTTATGGACTGAATATTTCATTTCGATTTCTTGTTTTGTTTTGTTTTTTGTTTTTTGTTTTTTGTTTTGGTTTTTGGATTTTGGTTTCTTTTTTTTCTTTTGTTTTTTTTTGTTTTTTTGTTTTTTTTGTTTTTAAGATTCCAAGTAATTTCTAGTACATGTCATAATGCCAATGGCCAACCCCTACGACATGAATGATTTATTTTATTTGGGTTTGACAATTTAAAAATTCCCATATACCAGACATCAAAGACAAATGTTTAGTATCATAATCCCTCCCTTTTTTTCCAGAAAGATTTTAGTTCAGATTATTATTATTATTATTATTATTATTATTATTATTATTATTGTTATTATTATTATTATTATTATTATTATTATTATTATTATTATTATTATTTTGTACTTTTTCAAAATCCACACTACACTATTTTTTTCCCCAAACATTATTTCTAAAAGATTCTCAATTTGAATTTGAATCTTTTTAAACAATCATTTTTAATCTATGATGGCAACGAAAGGCTAGAATTAATTGGGCATTTTAGTCATAATCCATACCAAAAAGTGATAGAGCTAAAGAGTAAGGAGCATTGACAGAATATTATTGGTCAAAAGAATGTTCTTTTAATATAGAACCAAATTACAATTGAGGTAAGTGCAATGCTCCAAA
The DNA here is from genome assembly GCA_025413485.1 of Ficus microcarpa. Lineage (NCBI taxonomy): Eukaryota > Viridiplantae > Streptophyta > Magnoliopsida > Rosales > Moraceae > Ficus > Ficus microcarpa. The sequence continues at coordinate 12,037,008 of CM046386.1, read as the reverse complement.
TTTGTCATTTGTTTGGGTCAATATTATATCCTTGCAGCGCGTTTAGAGCTTTAATATGTGTACGTTCTAGATAATTTGACTTCAAATATTTGTAGACATAAATAAAAAATTATGACGATGACTAGGACACACATATATATGAGAAATGGAGAGGAAATAGAATCAATGGTATACATTCTTTTTCTCAATATCCGTTTGATGAAACATTTTAAACTCAAATTTTTCATCTCAGTTTTTGTTTTGTTTTTTTTTTTTAAGTCAACAAAAATTATTACTAGTTTATAAAAAGTCAACAAACTCAAACTCAAAAATTTCAACTCAAACCGTTTCATCAAACGGAGCCTTAATTTTCAAAATGGAAATTAATGCCATCTGAAAACAAATGCCAGATTGGAAATTATGGCCGGGTAATCTTACGAAAGAAGCTTCTATATATTCTTGTATTCTTCTTAGGCATTCTTAAAAATATTATAATAGCTTCTCTTATATTAATGACACACTCTGTTTATTTATTAAAAAAGAAATCCTCATAATATGTTTGTGATTGAATACAAATAAAAAAAAAATCAAATGTTTTGAATTTTTAATTAATTAGTCCTTGTTTTTCCTTTTAAGCTCAATTTTTTCAACGACTCCATGCAATTTAATAAATATTATACAAGGAGCTACCATATGTATGCTTATTGCTTAAGCAGGCTGATTGTGTCGCTTTCGCCGCCTTACCTACTCTATGCATGTTATTCCTACCTTACCTTATCACTTCGTATCTGCACTATTGAAGAAAATTGTTATTTCATTTATTGTATTAAATTTTCAACAGTGTGATTTATAATTGAAATAGTTTTGTGCCATACTATAAATTTTTAAAATTAATATTCATAAATCACACTGTTAACAAGTTAATCAACAGATTAAAAAAATTCTTATTAATAGTGATAAAAGAGGTCATACAATAAAATGACCATATTTTCTAGGTGTTTATAGGATTAGATTAAAAAAAAAAAATGTAAAATGTGTACCGCGATAGTTGACAGAAACTATTTATTACTCTAATATTCCCTTCAAAAAAAAGTGAAAATCGTGCCTTTCTTTCTTTTGTTTTTTTGTTTATGTCTTGCTTGTAAGTAGTTTATTCACTTTAATTTATTTTAATCCATTGAATACTTCGGCTAAAGGTGTTTAATTAACTAGGATGTAAACCCAAAGTCAATTATGCTTTTACCATTGGGTTGGCTTCCTTTGGCATGTTGCGTTGCCATTTTGCCTTTGCCCACCTATAGAATATATTATCTTGACTATTTGTACGCGGATTTCTTTTTTTTTTTTTTTTTTTTTTTTGATTTTTCCTTTTGAATTAAGGAATTGCTTTTGCTCGTAACTTCTTTGATTCTTTTTAAATGAAGAGAGCGGGTGATTAATATTAGAAAATCTTTGGATATACTAACTAAGTTGGCACCTAAAAGATGTCATCTTTCATGGAACGGTGCGACCAAATCTACTCGAAGAAGGAATAAAAGGTTCCACAAAGGGGGAAAAAAATTTACGAGAAATACAACTCTAGAGAGAACGTCAACAAGCTAGCTAGACGTAAACAATAAAACCAAAAGCACTTGCTATTGAATTTACCCTAACACGAGGAAAGGAATTGAAAAAAATCTAAAGGAAAAAAATTGGAACATGGGGAAAAAAGACTACATAATTTAGGAAAACTCTATAGTCAATCCGAGAATCGATATCATGGAAAATGACACAAATCTTTCAACACTTGGCGTGAGATGCATGAGGTCCGGAGATCAAGACCATTGTATTTAGACTGAACAAAGAGAGGCTTTTTCCCAAGAGACGCTCGTGAATTGGAAGAAAAAGAGCTCGAAACGAAGAGGAAACAACCCCTCTTTGGAGTACTACCATTAGAAGAAGGAAATATATATATATATATATATATATAGTTCCTCAAGAACTTCAAAGCCATTGAGTGTCTAGTCATAAAGTCCCAAGCTAATATTTTTGCGTAAAGTCTCAATGGATAAAGGGAGGCTTCGAAAATCTAGACCACATCATCAAGGTTCAGAAAAACTTTATTCCAAGCAACAGTGAATGATTTCTTCTCATAAATAATGAATCCCGTCCAAAGAAAATTATAAAGCTAATATTTTTGTGGAGTTCATTTTATGGAATTTTGCAACAATTTATTTGCTTAATATGTGTCAGACTTACCAGCTTAATGAGGAGGAGATTATGTTTTTGATTTATTGGATGAAGATAAGAGAAGAGGCAACTAACATCTGACTAAGATTAAGCATCACAACTAATTGGCACCGAAAATTTTAAACCATTTCATGCACCAACTCTCTAACTGAATTTATTAAAAAAATAAAAAGAAAAATTACAAAAGTCTAAAGAAAAGGAAAGCCAAAAACAAACAATCCCAAAGGGAAACCCCATCCAAATAACGAAAACTACATAACTAACAAAAATTGATGCTACAAGTTTGAGTTGAAACTATATCTTTATAAATCAATTCTCATAATATTTACCTCATTAAAATCCTTTCTAGTAAAATTCAGTTTAAAAAAATTGTAAGGAAAAAATAGCGTCTATGCTAGTTAAGCTTGAAAAGGAAAACCTTGGTAACAGAACTTAGAATGGCTGCCAATACCATCATCTGGCTAGAGAAAATCTATATAGAAAGGGAGAAATGACATATCCCTACTGACAGTCTGGAGAACAAACTCAGGCACATTAGACCACAAATGGAAATTGCTTTCGCGAAATCCAAAAGAAGCAAGTTTATCAGCCGCATAACTGCCTTCTCGAAATATTTTTGTTATGCAGTCTAAAACTTTGATCCATTTGTTTCAAAATTTCCATGGAACCTTCTGATCAGTAAAAAAAAATAAGTAAATAAATAAGAGAATAAAATATAAAAGAAGGAGATAAAGGATTAATATGGTTTCATCCACTGACTATGAATAGGGAGAAGATTCGCTAGTAATACGGAACACTATAAAATGAGCTCTTATATATATATAAGTCTACAAGTACAAAAACAGATAAGTTATAAAAAGATATCAAATCTTCTGTAATAAAGAAATCATATTTTCTAATATGAAAATTAAAATAAATAAATCTAAATCTCCTATTTAAAACCAATCAATCTAAAAATTAGAAAGAATCGTAAAGAATAATTTCAATTAATATTTGACAATTATCTCAAATCTTAACCGATTAACCCATCCAACCAGGGGAGGAGATTATGTTTGTTTGCTGTTGGTGTTTTGAGCATTTTCCCCGGTAGTTCTAGCGTTCGTGGTGGATCTTTTTGTGATGTTTTTGTGTACATTTTTTAAGTCGGTTTTTCCAAAAAAAAAAAAAAAAAAAAAAAAATCATGCTTTCTGTTAATCCTTTTGTTGTAGTTTATCGTATGAAGTGTTTGGCTTAAAATCATGCTCTTTTTTTTTTTTTTTTTTTTTTTCAGGGAAGGATTAGATCTTGTAAAGTGTTTTTATCCCAATTAATTGGTCATTTGTCGTTTATTTTTGGTGGTTTCTTTCGTGTGGCTAGTGGCTACTGTGCGTTGTGTCTTTTGAAATCGATCGCTTTGTATATTTGTGTCTGGAATTTTATTTAAAAATAATATTGGAGTGGAGACAGTTAGGATACACTAGAATTCTTTGATATTAGCTGTCTTCTCTCACTATTAATTATAAAATAGTATTGTTATTCTCTAATTAAAAAATCATCATGTTATAATTCATTTATTTCACACACACGTTTTCAAAGCATTACGCACTGCAAATTATTAAACAAATGAAAAATGAATCAAATGGATAAATTATTCAGTGAATCATTAAATTTGTCAACCAACACTTGGGGAGATAAAATTTGTCAACTAAATTTGACTTGTTATCCCAGGCTTACGTTTTAAAATATATGATCGAACAAATTTCAAAACCAGGACGTATATAAAATCACACGGTTGTAATTGCACTTTATTTAGAAAATATAGGCTCGTATTTTTTTAATCTTTTATTTACAATTAGAAGCAATTAGAAAGCAAGCGAATCCATTCAAATAACATTTGGAATGTGCTCATAAATTTGCATAGATTTATACCAAAATCATCTTGCAATAAAATATTGCTCAGTTTTAAAAGAAATTTATAAAAAAAAATGATAATTCAAAATCTTATTTGTTTTTATGCTAAACATATAATATATATATATATATATATATATATATCACAGCATTCCAAGAACCTAGCACTTGGAGCTTCTTTCTTTGTTAGCTCCTGAGTCGTTTTCGACATGTAAAAACGTGATTCAAAGTCAAAAAGAAGATGATATCTTTACGGCATTTTATTATAAGCTGAAGTGGAAAATTAAACAAGAATTTGGATATTCTTTAGTTACATTGAAGATAAGTTTACCACGCATTAATTTGTTGAAAGCGAGTCAGACTATGATTATTAAAGTTTGTCAAAAGTTTGTCTGGATGTATCAAATTAAGTTCGTTTTGATTCTTCCTTCTTTTTGTTTTATTGAGAAAAATTAGATTGGTAATTATAAAACAATAATCCACCACATTTTGAAGATTCATGCATTTTTCTTGAAAGTCAAAAAATTTATTTTCTGCTCATGATCCAAAATAATAATAATAATGACTATAATTCTGTAAAATAGAATTACAAGGATATTCCTTATTTTTCTCTATTTTTTTTCTAATAAGACAAAATAATAATGTCCTTACACCATCACCTACAACCATTTGGAATATACCGGCATGGTCACAGGTGAACTAAAAGGGGATCAATTCACGCTCTTCTCAGTATAGCCTACAAATTTATGTCAAACCCATTGTTGACCTTAATTTTTCATTTGATTAAGTTCCAAACAAAACAGTATTGGTTGTCCTAAATTTCTTTTTTATTGACCTGTTTTTCTATTTCCTTTTTCTTTTCAAGTAAAGAGGAAGCTATTTTTCTTATTGAAAATGGAAATAAGACAAGAAATCTCCACTTTTTTTCTCCTCCACTTTTTGTCAATTATATTTTTCTATTACTTTTTAGTTATTTATTATTCCATTCATTTTTTTTTTTCTCTTTTATTCTCTTCTGTGCGGCTGATTAGACGGGTTGTTTGAAGATCGGATAAAACACCACAGATAATTTGGGGTGTTTTTTTTTTTTTTTTTAATTTTAAATAATGATGAGTATGATATTTTAAATAAAGCAATTTGGAAATTAAATCGGTTTTTAAATTATGCACCCTTGATCCAGAGTAGTAGAAAATGTCAAATGTGTATACTTTGATGGAGTGAAGTTTCTTGCTTATTAGATCACAAAGAAGTATTGTATTTTTACTTTTCTCCCTTTAACAGAAAATTATAAATTTTATTTTTCATTTTTTAAAAGTACGAGAGAAAATTTGAGTGGCACATAACTATTGAACTTATCATTGCAACACATAGACGAAATCAAAGCCCAAATTTTTAAGAGGACAATAGGGGTAATTTGTAGGATCATCCCTTAGAAAGCATATATCTGAAATATTGCGTTAATTAACTATAGTAGTTCGGTTTTTTGACTTCCAATTAGAATGGCACGTCAAAATTCTAAGTGAGCATTAAGAGAGGACGAAATAACATAAGCGTGTCTATTTGAGAAACTGTTTACACAATTTTCTCAATAAGCTTATTGATCCACTTAAAAGCATAAAGATGAAACTAAACCTTAATCTTATTCTAATATTTTTTTACCTAATCAATTGACCTTCCTACAATTGGTCCTAATTTGACCACTTGTTCCAGTGAGAGGGCTGAGGTTTCCCATCTTGATCATCGCATTGGCGAAATCGGTACGGAAACTCGCAGGGTTGTTCATGTAAGCTATAACTTGAGAGTCCGTGGAGCCATTGTTGAAGAGCTGCTGATCGGAGTGAAGCAACCCCTTTTGGTCTATTAGATTCTGGAAATATGCATTGTCAAAAAACGTTGGACTTTTCACGTCGAGTGGTGAGAGGTTGTCGTCCCCACCGGTGCTTGGGCACTGCAATTTGGTTGAAGCTGCAAAGGAGGAATTTATATTGGTTTCATTGTATAACCGGGTACGGAAGGTTGTGCACCTTGCTTGACCAATTGTGTGAGCGCCTGAAAAAGAAAATTTTAATTTGGTCACATGACACTTTAAATCAATAGACTATCTAACAAGAATTATATCGATCTGTAATATTGTACAACTATCAAATCAATGGTCCTGAATTGAGCACAAAATCTACTTAATTGGATGAGTGAATTTGTACAAACCTGAGAGAGCCACCAATTCTTTAGCAGTGAAACCTTTGTTTGCAAAAGCACTAATGAGGGCGGCGAGGTTTAAGGTAGGGGCAGGGAGGTCGGAATTGGCAGCACTTCGACTTGCAGTTGTTGAGTCTCTTCTCCCCAGTAGTACCGTCCAGCTAGGTCCACCCAACTGAGAAAGTACAATCCAAAATTATTGAACTTAAATTTTAAGTCAATGAGGCTCGAACTATAATAATAAGTATCAGTGAAATTGAGCACCACCCATTAATAAAATATGTACCATGATATAAGGTAACAGATCGATAAAACCCACATTTTGTTAGTAATGATGTTTAAAACTGATTAATTCATCAAATATATGTTACTTGGGAAAGACCAATATACACTAAATAACACTAATAGTGATTAATTAGTACCAAAATATTATACGATTTTAATGATTGAAATATATACGTTTTTTTTTTTTTTTTCCAAAAAATGATCTTTAATTGTTTTTAAAATCCCTTCATCAAAAAGTTATCTTTTGTTTTGTTTTTTTTTTTGTTTTTTTGTTTTTTTTTTAAGATTTTGATGACATTTAGTCCGATCACAATGAGATATAAAAGACACAGGTCTTATCGAGATCTGAACATATAATAGTACCAACATTCTATTTCTATTAATTACTATGATTATAATATTTCACAAATGGATACCGTTTGTGGTAAAAAATCTTTTGACTAATATATATATATATATATATATATATTAGAAATCTTTTGTGATAGAACTTCTTAATTTATACTAATAGTATACATTACGTTTTAACCATTGAACTATAATTTCTTAACGACTAAAATAACAGTTTCTATAAACATTGTAAAATAGTTTTACCCACCTCAACGACAGAGTCCCTGGCGGCAACGGCCACGATGTCAGCGCAAGAAACAACGCCGGGGCAGGAGCTCTCCAGCTGCGTCTTGATGTTGTCGATCACTTCATATCCCCTCACAGAATTGTTATTAGGGAATGCAGTTTTCTCTCCTGTGAAGTTTGCTGTGTCGTCCAACAGTATCGAACCATCACATCCCTGTCGTTTTAATAAGTCGTCACCAAATAATTGATGCATATAAATATTGTTATTAAAACCTGTTTATTCTATTTTCTCCAATCAAGTGTTTATATATATAGGCAATTTTGTGAGACAGATTATTATGGTCATGATGTTGATGTCCACAACTACAAGCAGCTATTTGGCATTTTCTTAAAGCTCTTATGTCTAATTTTTCTACACTAGATTCGTCTTATAAATCATAAGGTTTTAATCCAAAACAATCATATAATTTTGTGTAAGTATAACGTAATGGTCACAAAATGTTTTCCACCATCGCATAAAAACAAAACTAGTGTATCTTTTTTGAATGTGGAATATAGGGAGCAGTTATTGTTAAACTATATCTGCTATCATCATGTTTTCTTTCTTTCACTGTTATATATATATTTATATATATATATATATATATTAGTACGTACGTAATAGACATAAAATGTTTTCCACCATCGCATAAAAAACAAAACTAGTGTATCTTTTTTGAATGCGGAATATAGGGAGCAGTTATTGTTAAACTATATCCGCATTCATCATGTTTTCTTTCTTTTACAATTATATATATTTTTATTTTATTTATTTTCCATTTACATATATTACAGGAGCAAAGGAAATATTCGACAAAACTATAAGTCATAGTAAGCTTGCATGTTATGTTTTATGCTCTCAATAACAACCGAATTTACTTGTGGAAATATATAGAGTGACTATTCTAGAGGCAGAAGATGGTTATCACTCCCCTAGTTTTGATGTTGTGCTTTATCTTGAATGACTAATTAATATATTACATTCTTTCTCTTCTAACTACGCACCTTTTGAACTAATAATTAAAAATTAACCTATCGTAATACAGAATATGGACTATTAAAATACGTTATTCGTAAAGAAAAGTAGTACAAACAAGAGAGGAAAAAGAGTGGTAAGAGTTAACAAAAATAGAAGTAATTAAAGAATTAGGGGGCAAATGACTTGCAAGAACAAAACAGTCATGGAAACAAAGGCGAAGTAGGGACGCTCCCATTCGTTTCTCCTTAGAGACAGCAGTCTTCACTGCTGACTTGATTGTGGAAAGGGCTTTAGGACATGAAGAAGCATAGAAGTTTGAGGATAGTTGCGCGGAGGCTAAGGCGGTAAAAAGCGAAAACAAGAACAAGAAGATTCCTAAGTTGCTAGAAAGCCATGAGAAGGAAGCCATATTCTAAGGGGCGTAGAGAGAAGAAAGGAGATCAGGCAGGTTTGAGCTTATGAGTCCTTGGTGAAAAATCTATTAGTTTTCATGTCTATTTATAGGTGACTTGATCTAGTTTGTAATTAGCTGGTTTGCATTTATCTCTCACGGCCGGTCGATTTTGATATCAGCAGGTCAAGTCAACCTTTCAAGGTACATTGGAATTGCAGGTTTGAACTGGAAAATTTAGATTTGGATTTGGATTTTGAATATTAAAAAAAAAAAAAAAAAAAGTGCGCTTGAGTATGGGGGAGAACTTTTGTTTATTCTTGAGCATACGTGAGGATGGCAGACAAATTAAAATTGAGATTTAAAAAAAAAAAAAAAAAAAAGTAAACGTAAAGAGGTGACGGTGGTTTCTTGTTTTAGTAATTTAGGCACATGGCTATATCTTAGCTGTCATGAATCCTAGTTGGGAGTTTTGGAGTCAAGTTAAGCGCAGCTCCACATTCTTTCTTTCCTACCCCTCGTAAAATATGCAATTGTTTTCTTTTTCATCGAGATTAAATCTTACCTGTATCTCTTAAATTTTATGATCATTCTATCTTGACCTTTAAATTTTAAAAACTCTTATTGTAGTCCATGAATTATGAATTAATTTCATTTAACTCATTCTAATAGTTAACGTTAAAAACGAACCAAATTAGATGGAAATTAATTTCACTTAATCCTTAGTTCCCTTCCTTTTTTTTATTGCTTAAAAAATCATGTTAAATGAAAATTCTAACAGAAAGGTTAAAGTGGAATTAATTCAAAATTTATTGAGTAATATGGGAATTTTTAAAGTTCATGTGACTACCTTAAAGTTAATGGATAAAATTCTTTTGTCTGCTTATGTGTGTCAATATTCTTTATATTCTCAAATATATATGTATATATTTACATATTTGTAAAATTAAAGGGTCAAAATGTTACATCAACATTTCCCTCTACAACTTAGGGATTATGGTAAATTTTTTAAATTATTTGAAATCCTTTTATAGAATTAAGCACTTCAGGCTTGGATGCAAAATGCTTCAAACTAAAGTTTTTAAGGCAAAGTAGGATAATTTAAGATAGACAAGCAAAAGATCAATGAAAGATATTAAGCAATATTAGAGAAATTTGACTTCTATACATATGTATAAAATAAAAGAATTCGACTTATCTTCGTATAGATTCAATTAATTTGGTAAAACCTATAGTTAGTTCCTGATCATGAACTGGACACCCTTGACAAAACAAACGACACTAATGTTTCTGTAAATATTTCAGGAAAGAACTACATTGACAATCCCATGTTTTCATGATAAATATTATTGGTACACCACATTGGCTGTTATATTTTACATCAGCACCTCCCGATAAGTTTTGAAAAATCACAACGACACCGTTTTGATTAGTCAATCATAATTGTTAGAGTTTGATGATCCAAATTCTCTTTTGACTCGGCCCGAAAACTCATAGTGTGACATTTTGTGGTCGAGCTTTAATTATGAGATTTTTTTGGGACTCTATGGTGATAGTGGAGGGATTAGGCTGATAAGGTTTTACCCGAATCAGATTTTAAGATTTGGGTGTGTGTATAATGTAATTTTAAAATTTCAGTATTACGCTCTTTTACAGTAGCCGCTTCTCTTATACCAATATTTGATTTAGTGAATTTCTTCTTCTCTACCCGTGGTTTTTTCCCATATAAAATTTTCCACATAAATCTACATATTCTTGTTTTTTTTTTTTTTTTTTTTTTGCTGCCTATTTTTGTTGGTTATTTCGTAACAATCATGCTAGAGCTCGAGTGTACGATGGGCAGCTTGAGAACGACAGGGCCGGGTTTTATAGCCGCTAGCTTAGTTGAATATTGTTTAGGTGTTTAATGATACTTATTTCTGACCATATATATATATATATATACATATATATATCTAAGGAGATTTGGATTCATCTCAAATTTTTAAAATTATTTTTATGATTTCAAGTAATTCAACATGTCATAATTTCAATGGCCTAACTTTTTTTAAAAGGGTCAATGACCTAACTCTATACATCAATGTCATAATTGGAATCTTCTTAAAATTCACATTTAAAACCATGATACTGAAAAAGGCTAGAACTAGTTGGACATTTTAGTCATAATTGGTACCAAATAGAAATAGAGTTAAGAGTAAGGAATAGAATTATATGCAAGAATGTCATTATAAATTTGACACTTTCTTATATTTACATTTAATATAGTATTAAAGTTAATAATTTTAACATTTCGTAGCACTTAAAATTATCACCTTTAATGTTAGAATAGGCAAAAAATTATAAGGAGGTATTCAAAAACATGACTCTAATGAGTATAGATGCTAATCCTTTTTTATTTAAAAAAAAAAAAAAGGGGTATTGACGCTAACATTATTGGTCAAATGAAATATCACCAAAATACAAGTGATGTTATTGCAATTCTGAAAATTTTGTGACATTTTTATTGCTAATTTACATATTATATTAGGGTGGGTATGGGGAATATTATGTGGGTTTGGGGGCGGATGTGAGGGTCAAGAGTAACCCCCTACACGGGTGCTGAATGGGGGTGGGGGAAGCTCCCCCATACCGATATCCATCCCATTTTTATATGTATAAATACATATGTAATTCAATGATTCACTACTTTAATTTTCTTTATGAATTTAATTTATAGATTTTTTGAGTTTGGATTTGTTTCTAAAATTTTAGTTCTAGTTACATTTTGTGATTATGTTGCAAAATTTTGTATGAAAACTTTATTGAAATTTGTTTTGAGTTTTTCTTTTTTGAATTCTTAATGGATAAATAGGTAAAGTATAGATATAACACCTTCAGTGGGGATTATCAACACCAGCACCTGCATTAAATTAAACGGGTGTAAGGGCTGGTATGGGGGTAAAAAGGGTGGCGGCTATGGGGGCGAAGGAAGCATACCCACCCCATCCTGCCCCATTGTCATCCCGATATTCGATCATTTTATTTGAGCCAATACTTTATCCTTGTAATACCTATAGAGCTTTAAAATGTGTAACGAACTAGATAATAAGAACAAATATATATTATGGTAATTTGCTTGTTTGATACTTTTTCCTTAACTAAAAGGTCTCCTAAAATCTTTAAATTAGTGTAATGGTCCTTTTTACTAAAGTGAAAAATTGGATGTAATAGATTACACGTGTATAACACATGTAAGTTGAATCATCTAATTTTTTTCTGTTACATTTTTAACACCTTTTAACCAAAAAAAAAACCATTTTGGACTCGTTTAAAAAGTTCAAAGACCATTTAATCATAGAAAAAAAGGTGGGGATCAAGTAATAACTTTGTAAAAATTAAGGACCAAACCAATAATTTACTATATATCTTTTATGTGTACAGATATTGTACTCTTACAATCACTACGTACAGATTTTGCACTCTCACTCTGCTCTCTCTCTTTTTTATTTTTATTTTTTCCCCATATTTTATACGGTAAATCTTACACCCAGCGCACGTGTTTGCGTTTGACTTGACTTCCATTAAATTTCTTTTAATCCGCACATTATTGCTTAAGCTGACCGTGTCACTTTCACCGCCTTTTCTATTCTATACATGTACTCCCACAGATCCTGCCAGAGATAGAATCAGAAAAAGTTATTGCAATTCAATAACGAGAACATCTTTCCATGACATACTACGAAAGAATCCTTTTCTATCAAGGAAAAAGAGTGAGGGACAGATTTTCCTTTTTATATATGAAAAAAAATATTAAAAATATTAATTCTAATTTTTATTTTTTGAGCAATAATTTGTATAATATATGAATTATCATATTTTTATAATAAATATTTAAAATATTATTATATCAATTAATTATATTTATTAATGAAAATATGACATATAAATTAATACTTAAAAATGTGGGATTGGAGTTGGTATCTTTAATATTATTCTTTATATATGTACACACACTAGTTTTAAGCCAAATAGTGCACGTGGGGAGTATAATTTTGTAGATTTATCCCTCCTGATAAAGTTTTGATTACGATGCTATTATTTTTCTAGTTTATTTATTAATATTGAAGGTTTTAGCTGTTTATTTAAAACTACAAAAACATTGTCCAATAATATTGTGTTATATTTTTACTGAAAAAACTATTAAGATATTTTTAAAGCTCATAGTTCAAAATACAAAACTTCATTCGAAAACTACACATATATGTTTGTATAATATCTGATTCTCTCTGTTCAGCAATAGAAAGAGGAAAAAAAAAATTTTTTTAAGCAAGTGAAAGGTTAAAAAAATAATATAATGGTGCAAGTCACAAGATGGAAGAGGACAAAATACGTAGTATAGAGTTTAAGGGGAGAAAAGTATGGGAAAAGACACTAAAAGACAAAATAGATTGACCAAAATTTTGAACAGTTTCACAAAGGAAACTGTGATTTCTAATATAGTTATATATATATATATATATATATATATTTCTAGGGGTCTAGACTCTATTAAATTAGATTAAACCAAAACGTGTACCACGGTAGAGAGTATTGATTCCAACTTTAATTCCCTCTAAAAAAGAGAAAATAGCGCCCCTTTTGTGCTTGTAATTAATTTATTGGCTTTTACTTTAAATCTCTTGGATGCTTCGGTTAATAAAGGTCTTAATCAACTAGGATGTGCAAACAAAAGTCAATTATGTTTTACTGTTCCTCAGTGGCTTCTTTATCATGTTCAAAAAATGCCTTCATTTGCAACTTTGCCCGCCTAGAGGATATACAATATATCTTAACTAATTCTACACGGATTTCTTCTTCTTTCTTCTTTTTATAATTTCCTTTTTTCTTTTTGAATTAAGGCAGTGTTTTTGCTTGTAATTTCTTTTGATTGTTTTAATAAAGAGAGAGGATAATTAGTATTCAAAATTCTAGGACATCCCAAAAGTTAAAAATCCCATTAGGTTGATACATTCTAACAACTTCCTCTTACGTTAAAGAATACGATACCAATCTGATTAGAACCTCTAGGGCAACATTGAAGCGGTTGTTTACGTGTTTTTCACTTATTTTTGGAGCGATTTTGTTTAATTAGTCAATTTTCATTGTGTTTTCTTTTTATAATTAATATCACGTCAGATGGTAGATGATTAGGGTACTAAATAGATGTCATCTAATCGGAATGTGTTGATACACTTATTGAGTTCTATCATCATTATTTATTTAAAAAAAAAAAAAAACTCGTATCTTTTCCTTTTTTTAAATCTTTTATTAGTAATGAGAAACAAAGAAACAAAACAAATCGATAGTAATAATGCGACTTATGTGGTCAAATATTTATATAGATTTGTTATTCAAATCATTTCCAAATAAAAAATAATACATAATTTTATTAAAGTTTATAAAAATCCTCTGATTCAAAATTACATTTCTTTATGAAGTAGTGTTAGAGACATTAACGTTATAGATAGATACATTTTTTTTTTAATTTTGAAAGTCTACTAACAAAGAAAAGATTACTCATATATTATATAAATTAATATTTAAAATTTGAGATTATAATCGATGTGCTTGGTACTTTTTTCTTTCTTGTTTATAAATGTAGATGCATTTGTAACACAGAATTCCAAGAAGTTAGCTTTAAATGGGTCCACTGAACTTGGAGCGTCTATTTGTTAGCTCCTGTACAAGTCGTTTTCGATATGTAAAAACGTGATTGAAAGTCAAATTAGGAGATGATACTTTTTTGGAGTTTTGTGCATATAGTAAAGCTTAAGTGGAAAATTAAAGAAGAAATTGGATATTGTTATATGCCTTGAAAATAAGTTTACCAGTTACCACCCATTGTATGAATTGAAAACGAGTCAGACCAGTAGCACTAAAGTTTGTCTAAAATTTTGTTGGGATGTATTAAAGTTCGTTTTGATTTTTCCAATTTCTCTTTTCTTGAGAAAAAAGTCAGATTAGGAAATATATATATATATATATATTGATTAACCACGTAAAAAATAATGTATTGTTCTTCAAATTAACTCCTAAAAATCTAGTTTCTGCCATGATACAATTAAAAATCTAACGCTTAAAATTAAATTAAAAAATTGAAAAACTCAAAATTTAGAACCTTAATCATAAATCAAATTCCAAATCAACCTTAATTGGAAAAATCCCAAGCACTAAATTCCGAAATCATCCCCAATTGAAAATCCTAGCATCATCTCCCTTTCTAGAAATCAGCATCACCACCCACCGTAAATCGCCTTATGGCCACGGCTGTCTTCGCACGGTCATAGGTAAGTCACGAGGAAAACCCATAGACGAGAACCCAACAATGGCGTCATGGTGATCCTTGCAGCAGAGTCATGAGCTCACCTAGACGGAGCCGCCATGGGGTGGGCTTGTCGAGGTGAACGCTATTGCGGAGTATGGCTCATTAGAGCGAGCGAGGTCGTGGGTGACTAGCATAGGGGATTGGGGTCATAGTTAAGTGTGCTTCCCAGCTAGGAGGGGCAGGCCGCCGTGGAGTGCTACGCAAGGTACTTGTCTTGGGGCGTTGACTTGATGGGGGATTAGGCTGCTAGGGTTTCATGGAATAGATAAATACTAAAATAAAAAGAACAATAGACGGATGGCTGAGGGGGGGCAGTCGCCATTTGGGGGGCTATTTTGGACTGTTGACTTGATGAGGCTTTGGCTGCTAGGGTTTCTTAATAAATTCTTGGAAGAGAACGATTACTAAAATTAAAAGAACAATACATGGATGGTTGAGATTAGTCTTAGTTATTTTACATTAAAAGTTTTATTTACATTTTATTAAAGATGATTTTATTTTTACTAAAATTGCATGTAATAATTAGGGTTTAATTCTAATATATTTTTCGTTAACATTTAATGATGTGCAATGTCAACAAAATCATCAACTTTATAAACAGAAGTGAACGGAGGGGAGGAAATTTGAACAATTACTCATATATATATATATATATATATATATATATCAAGGAGAATTTTGAATAGTTTCCCGAATTCGAGAGCCAAATTAAAAAAGAAATGCATAATTTGGAAGATTTAAGAAAGTAATCTTAATATTAAAATTTCAAACTGCTCTGAGTCTTACTTTAGAAAGCATATATTAAACATCATAGCAAAAAATAAGTAAAAAACTAGCAAGGACATGCATCATTTTGTTTGCAACTTAGATAAGATTACAATTATAAATTCAAATTATAGAAACCAAAGGTGTTGACTAATTGAGGTTTGCTCATTAAGGTAAATATCCTTTCCCTACCTCGAGGTAGATATCTCAAGTCCATCTAATTATAGTTCTCCACAAGCCGGTCAAATAAAAGAAATCCATTACTGATAATAATTATTGTAGTTATTATCTCCATCGCTATTGTTTAGGGTTTAGGGTTTAGAGGTTAGAGTTTAGAGTTTTGATTCACTTTCTTTTCGCCGTAATTTTCTCATTGACATTGACCAAATACATAGATTAATAAAAATCAACCTTTTACTTAGTTGTTATATATATGTACATATATATATACATATATATTCAGATATCGTTTAATTTTAGATGATTTGTTAGTATGGGATAGTTTATCCTATTTTGTATATTATAATTTCTTTTAAAATGAAAAAAAAAAAAAATGCTTTGGAACATCAATATGTTGCAAACACACAACTTTGATGCCCTTTAACATTGTTTTTATATGAATCTCCTTTGTAATATGTTACTTACTAGTGAATTCTCTCTTTTTTTTTTTTTCCTAATCTATGGTTATAGACGTATCATGTTAAATCTTTGTACTTTACTCTCCATTTGTTTTCTTCTTTATTCTTTTTAATATGGTATTAAAGTGATTGATACTCAAACGAGTCATTGATTATCCACGGAAAACGCCTTTGTTTTCTTCCTTACACACAAACAAGTCGTTGATCCTCCCCTCGCTTTTGTGGTCTACGTGTTCTTAATTATGATCTTTGCTTGCAGTCCTTGGGTCATTGTGCCGTCTTAAAATGATTCCGTTCTTGCTTCCATGCGCCCTCTTAATCGATGATTGTCATCCTAGCATCCTTACACCATCTCTTGATGATTCTTGTCCCTGCACTATTGCACCTTCTCTTAATAATTGTTGTTCATGCTTCTCTACAACTTCCCTTTGACAATTATCGTCCTTGTACCCCTGCGCCCTCAATGAATTCTGTTCATACTCCTTTGACGTTTTTGTTTACGTGGAACAGAAAAATAAATAAAGAAATAAATAGAACAAAAAGAATTAAAAAATAAAATCAAAATTTAAAACTCATCTTCCATCAAACATACTAGTTTATTCTCTTATGATACAATATTGAAATTTCTTACAAGAGCTCCATCTTGTAAAAACGTATTAGGTAAAGTTTACTTTTGTATTTGTTATATTTATTTTTAAATTCAGAAAATTTCTTGATTTTAGATGATTTGTTTGCATTAGATAACTTCTCCAAATTTATATATTGTAATAATTATAGTTGGAGTACTTGTTCATATAGTTTTTCTTACAAGTAAAGTCCACATTAAATCTGTGTATTTTATTCTCTCGTTATTTTATTCTTTAATGTTTTTTTTTAATTATTAAAGACTAGTCAAATTAGCAACTATGGAGTGTTTTTAGTTTACATCGTAATTTAATTTGACATGGTATGTCGTTTTTGATTAGATGGTATTGTTGCTTAATGTCGGTGTTGATTAGGTTTAAGTGGTTTTGCTTCTTAGTATGCCAAAGACTAACTAAATGCTAGGGAAAAATAAATAAATAAATAAAAGTGTCTTTTTGTCTATTTATTTATTTATTTAATTATTTCTGGCTAATAATCAAAGGGACAAAAGGTCAAGCTTTGCATGGTTAGTTTACTTCGGATTTGGAAATTAGGCCTTCAAAAAATTTTGTGCATGTCAACCAGTGATGACCCACACGCTTGCCTTAATAATTAATATTTTGACTTCTTGGCTCCTTTAGCTTAACGTTCAGTTTTGAGAACTACACATGAATAGACGTGAGAGTAAAGAATTAATCCCATTATTTTCTTATCTTATTTATCATCTTTCCGACATATAAATTTAATAATATGATCACACAAATAAAAATTACTGAATTAAATACTAAAACCATTCAAAATGTCGAATACGATGTAAAAATTTAATTGAAAAGACAATCAACAGGACGAAACATAAGTGGCGCAAAACTAAAGATATTTCTTTCAGATTCTAGTAAATGATTAATCCTAACAGACCGAAGAAAGACATTCACATGTTTTAACTACAGAATTAGCTATTATCCTTTTTCTTTCTTTCTTGTTTGTTTTTAAAAAAAAAAAAAAAATTAACCAAAGATTTGTCCTCTTCTAATATTGAAATTGGCATGATTTTGGCTGGTACATGCATGGTCAAAGTAATTTAAATAAAATAAATCGGAAACGTGGAAATAAAATAATTGGGTCGTTTTTCTTAATTTAATGTTTCGAAATCATGATTTCGTAGCACCGACCAGTTTTGTACCAACTTAAAAAAGCTCTTATATACTGCTCTAATACTATCTTATTATATGAAAAATTATTCAATCAACAATGTCAAACTCTCACATGGGGATAACTATATATATATGTGTGTGTGCGTGTGTCTGAAGATACCATTATAACTTATTGACTTTTCAGCAATACACGCATATACATGTACATATATATATAGATATATATATATATCTCTCTCTTCATGACTAATACTCCACTCACACCGTAAAAATTCAAGTGACTAAATTTTAAGTTGGCTGATAATTAAAAGCCTGCTCATACAAACGTATAATAGACCTATTTGTTGATATTATTCATATGTGCTAATTGGCCTACTTGTTGGATACTTATTCAACAACAGCGGAAAGTATATTTCACTATAAATATTATGCCCTTATATATTCAACCCGTGGGGTTTACTCAGCTATCTCACAAAGTTTCGACCTCAATTGGTGGGACCCATTCTTTTTGAGAAAATACTATTCAACCTTCTAGGATTGAGCAGCTAGCTTTTACCTATACTGTATGTCTCAATGTCTTATTACAAGCTTGCTCAAAGTTGGTTAAAATTTAGGCCGTGTTTGGATCGTATGTCCATTTTCAATAGGGAAATTTTTTTTATTTTAAATAATAAAGTCTTTTTATTTTCATAATAAGATGATATTTGGATTTGTAAAAAATTATCTCCTTGAAAACAAAAAGTTGTTTGAATGAGAAGAAATGGTGTTGGGAATTATGTATTATGAGCATTTTTTAAAAAGATTTATTTTCTTTTTCCAAAAGGATACTATACAAATTAAATTTAAAAATGAAATAATTTTTCTTTTTCAAAATGAGATAATAATTTTAAGAAAAAAAAAGTTGAAAAAAACACTCTTTTATAAAAAAATTTCGAATTTTTAAAATTGGATATGTCATCAAAGGGGTTAACTTTCGAAGATTGAATAATAGTATTTTGTCTCGGTCTAACAACTACAAAGAATAGAACCCTTTTTTTTTTTTTTTTTTTTTTTTTGGTTAACGACTAAGACAAAAAATAGAAGGTTAGAGAAGAATTTTCTTTCTGAACTTTATGATTGCTTTGTGGATTTAATAATCTAGATGATCTAAGTGGATCAATTAAGTAGGTTCATGTATATATCCAGTTGTCAATTCAAGTTTAACGTGTATAGTTTATACAAAGAAAATTCAAATAATTTCAGGCAAAATACTATTCAATTTTATCTTTGAAGAAAAAAAGAGGAAACTACTTTATTAAAGAGGGAAGGAAAAGATTTAAAAGCAACAAAACTAAAATGGTCAGACATAATCTTTAATGCATCAATTTCCAACCACATTGACCTTATCCTTTTCAATTAGTCAGATAAATATTACATTCCTTCCACCGCAGAGATGACTAAACTATACACAATTTCTAAAAAAAAAAAAAAAAGGGTTCTTTTTTTTTTTTTGGTAAATTGAAATTATTGGCCAACCATAAAACATAGTTGAATATAAAACTTTTTCTACAGCTCTATGTGTGAAAGACATCTTTCTGCTTTATCTGTTCCTTTTTTTTTTTTTTTTTTTTTTTTTTCTCTTTTAATAAAATAATTCTTAACATATATAGATATTCAAATATTACTTATGCATGCCTAGTTAGCCACTTGCCTAGCCTTCTTTTTGACATTTGGCCGTGTGAATCTCTTTGATGACCATTATGATTTAGAAAAGTAGTATTCTCCAATTTGTGCCAAACGCGTCGATTATATTCAACACGGTAATACCAAAAAATAATTTGTCGCCTTCAGTTGTGCTCTGGAGAGGAAGTATTATAAAACCAAAGGTTTGTTATGATATAAGATCATATGTCAATATTAATGTTAGATATATCACTAAAAGATAATAAAATTTATTAATATTATTTCATGTTTAGTGTGCGATGTTACATCTAGGGGGCGTTTGGTAGCTAATTTCATTTCAACTCAAATTGTAATTTTTTTGTCTTTTTCCCAAAAAGTTTTTGTCTTTTTCTCAAAAAGTTTTTTGTCTTTTCTGAAAATTTAATATTACAACTAAAATATTTCAACTCAAACTAACCAACCAAACAAACCCCTAATGTTAGTTTTACTTTTTGTATTTATTATTAAGATTTGAAACTTATAAAACTAAACTTTAATTTTAAATAAACTAAAACTGAAATAACTTTAATGACAAGATCAAAGAGTCGAGACACTAGTAAATAGAAAACAAATGTTAAATTTAGTATTAACTATAGAATTGATGGTAAATTTAAGATCAAATGTATCATATTGTATCAAAAGTAATACTTAATTCGAGACACATCAATTTATCATATTGGCATAATTATAAGCTAATACTTTATTGAAGATGCTATAAGATAAAACTTTTTTTTTTTTAATATAAGCACCCCATATGCACCCCATTTCTATTAGCTAATCTATTACTAATTTTTACACCGGTCAAAAGATCGAACCTTGAACTTTATGACTTCTAAACTTCAAACCCTGCCTTCTCTCATGATTGGGTAGCCCCAATGGCTTACTCTAAGATAACCCTTACGAAACTAAGAAATATGCAATAACTTAATGAGACAAAAATAGTATATATTAAATTTTATTTTTTACCGAACAGTTTCTTTTATTTCTTTCTTTCTAATTTCTATTCACTCTTTTTCGTGCATTTATATTTCAACTTATTTGATTATGTTGTACGTTTAACATATCTTACATTTTCCAAACTGTTGGCTTATCGAGGAAGCTTAAGAAAATTGCCGTAAAGCTCATCAAAATTACGATTTCATGAGTTATTAAATAGCTAGCAATTTGAAATTTCGTGAAAACATCCGCAAGCTAAGTTTTATAAGACACTCGCCAATATATATGTATATAATAATATCATATTTATTATGAAAAAAAATGTGAAAAATAGTATTATTTAACTTTGTATTTCAAAAGTGATATTATTTTTTGTCATTTGTATTATGTTTTGAAACTCGTAAAAATAAACTTTTATATTTAGATAATTTAAAAATATTGTAATGTTTATATTAATAAGTAAAGAGACCAATCAATAAAAATCAAATATTAAATTTGATATTGGCTATAATTTGCTGTAAATTTGGCATCAAAGATACTCTATTAAAAGCGTTTTCTTCATCCAAATATCAAAATTTATCATTGAAACAACTATTTAGCATTGTATTCCAGATTCAATGGGCACTATATATGAATTTTTACTTGATAAATAAAATTTGACTTCTTGGCTCGTTTAGCACTATACATGAGTAGACAAAAAATGATATAAAAAAGTAATTATAAAGGCACTCAACAGGACGAAAAATGGCAAAACTAATATTTCTTTTGGATTCTAGAAATGATTAATCTTAACCGACCAAGAAACACATGATATGTTTTAATTACAGAATAGAGCCGATTAAGTCATGATATTTCTTCAAGTGACTAATTTTACTTTAAGCCGAAAAAGCCATGCTCTTACAAACGTATAATAGACCAATTGTAAGAGTATGGACAGACAGATCAACTTTATATTATTCATATCATATGTTCTAATCGGCTATATTTTGTAATTAAAACATGTCATGTCTTTCTCGTTCTGTTAAGATTAATCAATTACTAGAATAGCCAAAAGAAATATATTTAGTTTCGCCACTCATAATTCGTCCTGTTGAGTGTCTTTTCAACTAAATTTTTGTATCATATTTATTATTTTAAATGGTTTTAATATTTAATTCAGTAATTTTTATTTATGTGATCATGTTATTAAATTTATATGTTGAAAAGATCATTAATAAGATTTGAAAATGGGATTAATTCTTTAAAGTCTATTCATGTATAGTGCTTAAAACCGAACATTATTCTAAACGAGCCAATAAGTCAAAATTTTGGTGTTGTTATAGTTTCACGATTGATCGTTTTAGCTATGTATTATGAATCAACTTTATGAAGTCATTTCCATAAAAACTATGAATAATTATAATCATGACTTTTACTTCTTTTATTTTTATTTTTTAAGGTAATTATGATTTTTACTAATACTATCCCAAAGCTTTTAGAGTTATGAGTATTTTTTTGAAAAATTAAAATTTATTATTGATAGTTATTAACCATTAAAAGTTGAGACAATCACACTCTTTGCTCATATTTCTAAAAAGGAGAAAGAAAATGTTTCTTTCTTTTTTTTTTTTTTTTTTTTTTTTTAGGGAAAAAGAATACTTTGTTAATAAATCAGGTCTCTATATAGTAATTATAAGAGTTACATCTGGTAATTAATGTTGTGACCCATAGAATAATTGTGATAATTACTTATAATATTGACCAAAAATTTATATGTGTCAATGTGGATTTCTGATGAGAACGTAAATATAGTAGTATAAAAATGTGAGACCCACAAAATCTGATATGACAGTGTTAGATATGAAAGCCTCAACAGGTGGTGTTAAATTTAAAATATTTCTTTTAGCGATACTATCATTGAAATTAACCCTTAAGTATATATGTATAATAAAGAGATTACAAGGAGTGAAAACTTATCATAAAATGTAGTGGAAACTGCCATAACTAGTCACTAAAAACACGTATATGTGGTTGTGATCAAAATTAATTGTATAACGAGTTTAACATCTATAACTTGCAACTACTAGGAGTTGAGAGAGAAATTAATGCCATGCCTACTTTCATCTTGATTAATATTGATTGTATTTTGATCGTGCGAAGGCTTGTCGAATGGATCATTAGGATTTTACTCCATAAGGGGATAATTAGCATGTTGTACCTCTTTCAGGCTATAAACCTTAAGTGATTTTCACCAGGACCTTGGGTGTTATAGTTTTGTCAATTTTTTTTTTTTTAGTTGGCAAATTCCACAAGTTCACTCTATATGCATTTAGCTAGAGTGACGAAGAGATTAGCACTGAGATTGTAAAAATTGAACCTCCCGATCTTTCTACAAGAAGAGTATTATAATGGTTGAGCTAAATCCATATTAATTATAAGTCTCGTTTAGTGCCGATAATTACTCTCCGTCGTGTTTTTGTCCGGCTTCAGAGGAGTGCCAATACCATAGGCAATTTTTAGAGGCTCTTACATCCCAATATTCCCACGCATGATTATAGAATCAAACCTGACTGTTTATTGACTTGGAAGGAGATCACTAATTGCTAAATTAGATGGTCTGCAACTTCAGAAAATGTGTTCATATCCGAGAGACAGTTACAATCTGATTAGGACAAGAATGTGTAGAATCGTCAAAGTGAAACAGTATCTGGGAACCGGGTTTCAGTTTATGCGGTTGGGGCTACATGATACTTCAATTGCAAACATGAATCTCCATCGTCGAGTTCATCAATTGACTTAACACATTTCATATGTGAATATTGCTTTAGGAGGCTGCATTCTGAACCAAGATAGAAGAACCATATTTAAACTCTAAGCCAAACAATATATTTGCCTAATCGAAGTTGTTAAAGTCCTCATCCGGCCATTCACCTCAGAATGTAGGTCAACACAATAAATTGAGTCATAGAAGTTGCACATAAAAATGAAGTGAACTGCACATAACAAATTCGAAGGTACGAGTCTTTTATATTGCTAGGAAGACAGAAACATGAAGGTTCAAGATGAAAGCTCAATAAGAAGGCAAAGAAACGCAGCTTTTCTACCAAAAACTAGAAAAAGAAAGATTTCCTGAAAGTTAATCGCAATTCGCAAGGCCGAAAATATCCAAGAACGAAAATGATAAACCTTTTGGTTTCCCTCAACACTCTTTGGTAACCTGCTTTGCTCTCTCTACGCTTCACAAATGCAAGTTTTTGACGTCTCCAAAAGACTGCAAGTTGTGACGACAAAAACTTGGGGCAACTAATTTCCAATGGTTGTGTTGAAGAACTGTCTGGAGCTCCTATGCAGGCTCATATAGGCCCAAGACATGCCCATCCATACAGCGCATTGCAGCAACCTATTCAACAATTATATTATATTTATGTGACGTATATTTTTCACTACAAATTTTATGAAAAAACAAGTCAATACTCTAATCGTAGTTTTAGTCATTACCTTTCCGTGAATTTCATATTTAATGGGACCGTCTAGTTCAGCTCCCAATGCCATCAATCTTGTAACTGTGTTGTTGATGTCCGTTACCGTGAAAGATAGAAGAGAAGAATATCCCTTCTGCACAACATGATCACTGTAACCATTATTAACTTATAACGATCGCTGATAAAAATCTTTAAAAAAGCGAGAGAAATAGAGATCTTATTAAGCATTTCCGTCGTTAACCATAAAAAAGGCCAAAAGGCAAAAACTTAGTTAAAATTTAATAAGTTGACTGCCATTCAAATTACACAAATATGATGAAGAAATATTAATGTAAAAAATGTTTAGAATTGGCCTTGGAAGTGATTTGGTTTACAAAAATTTAACCAAAATAGATAGATGACTGAACACTAAAATCATTATAAAGAAAAAAATAAAAATGAAAAGAATAATAATTGAGGACAACACCAAGCAAACTCGAGGAAATTTATAGTTCCTATTTCACCGTAAATAATAGCCGTACTAGACCACACGAGTCAACAATTTAATGGGATAAAATGTTCTTTTGGGAAAATGATCAAACAGATAGAAGGCAAACGAATAATGGAAAAAGAAAGAGAGATACTTGGGGGATTGCATAAGGGCTAGTTTGAGGGGACCGGATTGAAGCTCGGCCCAGCGATGAGTGCAGACGTTAAGGGTGAAATCCAATCCTTGGGAGTAGAACTGAGCTGCTTTTGGCACGTCCTTGTGAAGCTGTAGTATCCACCTAAACGACGCTGCCATTTTCGTTCCTCTGTGTGCGAGCTTCAGCTGATGGGAACAAACAAATTCTGGTTCAGTTATTAATTACAAGGCCCTTTTAAGGCGTTATGGGTCTGAGAACTAAAGTACTGGGCCTATACAATAGAGAACCGAGTGTTGGGCCGTAAAAAAAAAAAACACAAAAAAAAAAAAAAAGAGAGAAAAGAGAAAAGAGAAAATTATAACCATTTTTATTTTTTTTAAATATATCAACGAACATGAAACAAATTTCTCATTCTTAACCAACATGATACAAATTATAGTGAACTTTAGTTTAATTTTGTATTATTATAGTCTAGTGTTAATTTTTTTATATCATATTGATATAATGGTCTCTAAATTAGTGTCACTCATAGACCGTCAAATGAGAGTCAGGATTTTAAAAAGTGTATAAAAACAAACTTATGTACAAAATTGAACCAAAAAAATATTAATCATGCCGTGCTAACAAAAATGTCCCTAAACCTATTGTTAGAAACAAAAAATATATATATCCTTAAAAATAGTCACATTAATTTTCGATTTCCCACTTTGTATATATAAAAGTAGAAATTCAATGATTCCTAATATCACTCTCACCTTTAAAAATAAAAAAGAAAAAAGAAAAAAGAAAAACATCTTACAATATCTACACAAACAAATAAGAAAAACCTTATTTCAAAAATAAAAATAAACATAAAAAAAAAAAAAAACAATGTCAGTTAAAATAATTATTATGTCATAAGATTATTAGCTATATTTGAAATGATCATTCATAAAAGTATCATGTCATTAGGACAATTCTACTATATAAATATTGTATTAAACAAAGACTCATGAGTATGAGTAGATTGATGTGATCATTATCATAGAGACCACGTCTTTAATGTGATTAATTCAACTTATACAAGATAATGATAGGTCATTATAGTAACATTAAATCTTAAAGTTACAGGGGTCGTTATTTTAAG
Source organism: Ficus microcarpa (assembly GCA_025413485.1). NCBI lineage: Eukaryota > Viridiplantae > Streptophyta > Magnoliopsida > Rosales > Moraceae > Ficus > Ficus microcarpa. Next base: position 12,011,072 of record CM046386.1, on the reverse strand, counting down.
GATCACAACGTTACCAACTATTTAAGATAAAATTAAAAAAACATGTAATTAAAAAAAAAAATATGTAGCAAATTAGTTGCATAAAAAGCAAAATTTTTTCTTCTACCAAAAGTTATTAATAACATAACTTTAAAGTAATTGTTATCCATATAATCATTCATAAACTTAGTACTTGCATAAAAAATAGTAAATCTATGAAGAAACTGCAACTTTTTCTTCTTTCTTTGTTCTTTTTGTTTTAACGTTTAGAAATCCGTGATGAGAGCTAGACTATTGGTTTAATTTATGGCCCACAATACACATCATATCACTAGATTTATTCACGCGGCATCTAAAGTTTTATTTGCCATTATGAGGTTCGTTGAAGCATAGTCAACAAGTCATGGCCTACATAGTTGTCCAAAAGGCCAAAATGGCCTTCCTTCAATCGTTAGGCTGACTTCTCAAAATCCACAAGTAAAGCCACTTCGTCAATAGTTCACATACCATAGAATCGAAAAGACCACACTTTTACTACTCGTTTTTTAGCCACGTCTCACAAATCTCCACCTTGACCAAAAATATTCCAAGGGCTCATCTTTTCTTGCTCTCCCAATGTGCCCCTGTTCGGTACATTAACCGATTCCAGACAATATTTGAACTTATATGCTGGAAGTAAGCATGTCCACTGGACAATCCATTAACGCAATTTTCTGATATATGCCTCCTAATATCAATGTGTTACAAGCAGATTGCTTCCCCCAAGCCGGTTTCAGTAAGTTCAAACATTGTATTGACTTGGTCGAAGTACAGAACAGATACGGCCCCAACCAGGCACAATGGAAGAGGGTGAATAATTTTGAAATGTGTCTATAAAACAAAGCAATAAAAGTGTGGCCTTGTAGAAGACAATCTGAGAAAGATCATCTTTTAATTTGGTTTTATTATTAAGTTTTATTTAATTAGGAATTTATGTTGTAAGGGTAGTTTCTTATTATCAACTTTCCTTATTCTATTTGGTTTAGTTTCCTTATTTTATTTTGGTTTAGTTTCTTTATTTTGTTTTGGTCTAATTTCCCACTTGATTATTTGGGTAGCCTTTAAATATATTTTATAGTACATACTTTCAATTCGGAGATTGGTTTATGAATGAGTATTGAGATTATTATTGAGTTTCCTCCTTTTGAGTTTTTGTTCATTATTTAGTAATTAATATCCTTTTCAGATTAATGAGCTTCCACCTATTTTCACTCTTGTGGTTCTTCTCTATCCTGGTTCTATTCTCTTGTCTTGATTCTCTCTCTTCTATCTTAATCCAATATCACCAGACCTAATGACTAGCGAACAAGCTAGTGAAGTGGCTTCATTTGTGGCTTTGGGGCAAACCCATCGATTAAAGCAAGGCAATTTTGGCCTTTAGGACCACTTCAAAGACCATGGCTAGTTAGCTATAAATAGCCAAAACCTCAACAAAACAAGGCAAAACCCAAGCATAGCCAAAGTTGAGTGGTTATACTCTTTGGGTTCCGGTGCAAAGAGTAGGGTGTTTCGGTATAAGGGGATTTTGGGTCAAAGTGTTCTTTGGTGTATGTGTTCTTCAAGAAAGTGAGAGAGCTTATACCACTAGCTCTTGCACAATTAAGTTTTTACATAGTAGAAATGTTCTTGCTACGTGCCGGTTTGGTTCCAACTAGTGAACCAAACGCAAAATGTAGACGGTCTAATTGATCATTCCATCAAGCAATCGATCAATATCAACTAGGAAGCAACAACCTCTCAAAGATGAATAACGCCATTATCACATATCCAACACCAAGATAGCAGAAGGCTTACCCCCGTGTGGCGAAAAAACCAGCAGCTATCCAACTTAACACAGATTCCAAACAGAGAGCATGTAAACAGTGAAGGATTTTTCAATTACCCTGTTTCAAGACAAATGAAAAATTTTGATTAAGAATTCAGAAAAAAATAGTTTTCAGCCTTTAATTATACTTAAAATACCAGAAACGCCTCTCCTTGCAATGCATAACGTTTTCAGCCATATACCTATTGAAAATGACAATTTTACCCCTCTTTTGACACAAAAATATTTCTAATTAATTTTTTGAACATTTACAATCATTATTTGCACATTTCTGTATATCTTCTTCGAAATTTTTTTTTTTTCATTATTTTGATGGACAAATTACACCTGTTAGAGATATTAAAAAAATAAAAGAAATATAATTGTGAAGCATACATAATTACGACAAGAATATCAAAATAGAAGTTTTATTTTATAAGAAAAAATAGTAAAAGTTGTTATCCAAAGGCAAATGAATCTCTTTAAATCCCGGTATTCACTTAACTTTTTTTCTTTTTTTTTTTTTTCATATCTTCGTCATCTCTTACAGGTTTATAGGAGTTACAGTTGGTTCCACATACAACAAATCAATAACAGTTGGAACCTTGCCAACAATAGAAATGACAGCAACAACTTCATCAACTAAGTCTCCAAGCAACATAAGATCTCGATTCACATTTTCAACTCTAAAAAGTTGCCCGTAACAGCAAAACAAGATCATTATACTCCACCTATAATGCAAACATATTAAGAAAATAATCAAAATACTATCAAATTCAAGGGAATTCTAACATTAATTAAGGGGGGGGGGGAACACATTCTCGCAAAATCACCTCTCTTATCAATCTAACAAAGAAAAGACAAATTCTAGCAAACTTGGTGTGTAACAAGCTTCCAGAACCGCAATTGCGGAACACTCCAAATCGCATAAAAAAAACTAATCAAACTAGACGAAATTTTAACAAAAACAAATCACATATTCTCAGCTTGTTCAATTAAATTCGAAAAGAAAAGACACACTCTCCTAACTCCCAAGTCAAAATTCGCATCACACAAAACAATGAGACAAATTTTTATCTACATCGACTTGAAAGAAATTCTAACAGCACAACCAAATGTTTCCATAGTATTCTTGTTGTGAAATTTGAATGCAAACAAAAAATAATAATAATAAACATTAAAAACAAAAAAATAAAAAATCAATTTTCAAATGCTAGGATGGGCAGGCTCACGGAGGGGGCAACGGACGGGGTAAAGGTGGTGGGCGTCACGGGACCACTGCTGGGGACGGCTTCGCGACCGCGCAGCCTAGGCGATCACGAGCGCGGCTCGGACTCCGGCAAAAGCGGACTCCGGGGCAGGCAAACTCCGGCGCGGGCGAACTCCGTCGCGGGCGAACTCCGTCCGGGACACGGCGGTGTTGGGTGCCAGATCCGCCAGAGACACGGCGGATGGGAGGTTGCGGTGTGGCCTATCCTTCTGTGACTGCTAGTTTGGCATTTTTTTTTTTTTTTTCACTCTACTAGAAAAGTGAAAGGTTATGATCTATTTTGGTAAGATCAGTGGCTGAGATTTATTAAGATAATTTAGTCATTATAAATATAAATTTAACAAAATTAACTAAAACGTAGTCTTAGGAATATTTGATTCACAAATTCATTTCAAATTAAAATGTACTTTTTTATTTCAATATTTGGGTTTTTCCGAAAAAGTTTTTATTTTTTTCTGAAAAAATTTTTGTCTTTTCTGAAAATTCAACAAAAATTTTCAACTCAAACTTAAAATTTTTAAACTTAACTAATGAACCAAACGAAGCCTTAGTGAGCTCGGGAAGTAAACTCTTTCAGCTGCTGTTCCATAAGCCCTATTCACTATTAGTTGGAAAATAATTTGGGTAGTCTTTTTTAATCATCTAATTAACTAGATGGTTGACTTTTTTTTTTTTAAGCAAAATGATTAATTGTCATTTTTCCAAATTTGATTAAACAGTGATTAACTATGAAATTACGTGTTTTAGCCGTCAATCAAATCAATCACTGAGACCAATTAACTATATTATGTAATCAATTACTGATTGACTATTTAGGGACAAACATCAGGTGGATTTGGTGGGTTTTGGGGAATGTTCAACCCGTCCAAATGAGTTCGGGTGGGTTAGAAAAAGTTTTAACCTATTTAGTCATCTCAGAATTTAAAATCAACCCACCCAATTAAATTTAGGTTTGTTAGGAGTAGTAATTCTTAGTTAGTTATAAGTTTGTTAAAGATATTTTAGGTTGTTAATCTCTGTACACGTGGACCATTGTTACTGGTCAGTAGGATACATATTTATCCTAGGGTGTAACCATTCTTGATCTAATGAGAATATTCTTCTTTCATTCTCAGAAAAACTTTCTCTCTGATTTTCCTTCTCTTTCCCACGAATACTTTCTTTCCTAATATGGTATCAGAGCCTACTCCGACTCAGATTCCGGCGACGCAATCTTTTCCGGCAACAGAGAACGAAGTCCGTGCTGAAGGTGCTTCAAGAATGACGACAATGGCGAACGAGATGAATCCACAGAGATTTCTTCCAGTTTTCTTTTCCCATCCGATTGGAACAAAGCTAGATCAGAATAATTTTCTGATCTGGCGTAAACAGGTTCTTTCTTTGATCAAAGGCTATCGACTTCAGAACTTCCTGTTTGGTTCGAATCCGCCAGCAAAATTTCTTTCTGCTGAAGATCAGATTCTTGGACGAGCTAATCCAGATTTCTTGGATTGGGAACAACAAGATCAGTTGATTATGTCTTGGTTGCTGTCTTCAATGACTGAAGGAATAGTCTCTCGAATGGTGAATTGCGATTCCTCTGCCCAGATTTGGAGAACAATTGAAGTATACTTCGCCAGTCAAATCCGAGCCAAGGTAACTCAATTCAAGACTCAACTTCAATCTACCAAAAAGGGGGCTTTGACGATTAATGAGTATCTTCTCAAGATTAGGGGTTACATTGATCTTTTAGCCCTAGTTGGCCATAATATGACTGTTAAAGATCAGATAGATGCAATTTTTGAAGGTTTGCCATCTGAATACGACTGTGTCGAATTGGCTATTAGTTCAAGAACTGATAATTACTCTGTGGAGGATGTTGAGGCACTTCTTCTGGCCTATGAAGTGAAATTGGACAAGAATGCAAAATCTCTTGATTCCGCAGTGTTAGTTAATACAGCTACTGCAAACTATGCACAAAGCAGACGAGGTTTCCCCCCTTCCTCTGATCGAGGTTTTCCCAGAGCCAGATTTTCTCCTGGCTCACACTCTTCTTACAATGGGGGTGCTAGTTACTTTCCTAATAGTCGTGGAGGATACACTGGTGGCAGAGGGCGTTTCGGCAATGGTGGCAGGTTTGCAGGTGGTCGTAACAACTGGAATTCAGGTGGTGGCAATTGGACTCATGTCAATTCTGGCGCCAACAAAGTTGTGTGTCAACTGTGTAATAAAGTTGGTCATGAGGTTCTACAGTGCTACTACAGGTTTGATCCCTCCTACACTGGACCAGGACAAGGACAGTTTTCTGGTAGAATTCAGGGCAATGTTGCTGCAATGGGTGAATCATCTCACACCTCAGAGGATCCTCAACTCACTGCAATGCTGGCTACTCCAGAAACAGTATGTGACACTAGTTGGTACCCTGATTCAGGTGCTACCAATCACGTTACCTCCGACACATCCAACCTAATGTCAAAGGCCGAGTACAATGGACCTGAACAACTTTTTGTGGGTGATGGTAAGGGCCTAACTATAACTCATGTTGGTCATTCCATGTTTCCATCTTCTTTAGAGCCTTCAAGATGTCTCGTATTAAAACAACTTCTTCATGTCCCTAAGATCACAAAAAATCTTCTTAGTGTCTCTAAGTTTGCTCATGATAACAGTGTGTATTTTGAGTTTCATTCAACTGTTTGTTTTGTTAAGGACCAGGCTACTCATACTATTTTGCTGATGGGGAAGCTTAAAGATGGACTTTATGTCTTTGATAACAATCAGATTCACCTCCAACGTGGCCCTGTTCTTACATCCCAGTCACAATCCGAGTCTCAATCACCATCTTCTATCTCACAGGAACGAAAATTTTCTGTCTTTACTTCTTCTTCTAGTTTGTCTGACTCTAGACCTTCTGATGTAACTCACAAACCTTGTACAACTTTTGATCTGTGGCATAACAGACTTGGTCATCCATCTGACAAAGTTGTTAAGGCTGTTCTTACCAAATGTAACATCTCAGTGTCTAATAAAAATGTTCCTTTGTTATGTCAAGCATGTTGTCTAGGCAAATTACATAAACTGCCATTTCCTAGTTCAAACACAGCATATACCAAACCACTGCAATTGATACACTCGGATTTGTGGGGTCCTTCCCCTGTAGTTTCTACTAGTGGTTACCGTTATTATATTCATTTCATAGATGCTGCTACTCGTTTCACTTGGATATACATGCTTAGACAAAAATCTGATGCTCTTCAAACTTTTGAAAACTTCAAAAAGCTTGTAGAATTGCAACTTAACTCCAAAATCCTAGCTGTCCAAACTGATTGGGGAGGTGAATATAGACCCTTTACTGCCTTGTTACAGTCATTTGGCATTACTCATAGACACCCTTGTCCTCATACTCATGAACAAAATGGACTAGCCGAAAGAAAACATAGAACCATAGTTGAACATGGCCTTACTTTACTTGCAAAAGCTTCTATGCCTTTAAAATTCTGGGATGAAGCCTTTAGAGCCTCGGTTTTTGTGTCTAACAGACTCCCATCTCCTACTATTGAAGGTCTGTCTCCATTGGAAAAACTCTTTCACACTCCACCAGTCTACTCCCAACTTAAGGTCTTTGGCTGCTTATGTTTTCCACACCTCCGACCCTATAATCAGCATAAGTTTGATTTTCATTCATCTCCATGCACCTTTGTGGGATATAGCTTAAACCATAAGGGGTACAAGTGTCTAGACTCATCGGGCAGGATTGTCATTTCTCGAGATGTTCAATTTGATGAATATACATTTCCCTTTGCTCAACACTCTTCTACAGCATCTTCTCTTCCTGTCCCATCACCTTCTCTCTCTTCACTGCCACAACCCTGTCTCATTTCCACTCCCAACCTCTCCAATTTCGTGTCTGAACCTGAACCTAATCCTACTCCTGGAATCATGGATGATACAACTATTGTTAGGTCTATTTCTTCTGCCCATAATTTGTCACAGGTTTCTGCCCAGCCTCGAAGAACCAATGCTGATCATCCAGGAGTTGGGAACTCTCATCCCATGGTTACTAGGAGCAAGGATGGAACTAGAAGACCTAAAGTCTTCATGGCTAGCAGAGAACCTGCTACAGCCACTGATGCTTTGCAGGATTTGAAGTGGAAACAGGCCATGGAAGATGAATATTTGGCCTTATTGAGAAATGACACCTGGTCCCTGGTTGATTTACCCTCAGGGAGGAAGGCTATTGGCTGCAGATGGGTCTTCAAAGTCAAAGAAAATCCTGATGGATCAGTGAACAAGTATAAGGCTCGGTTAGTAGCAAAAGGGTTTCATCAAGTGGCTGGTTTTGACTTCAATGAGACATTTAGCCCAGTCATCAAACCAACCACCATCCGAGTTGTACTCACTCTTGCTCTCTCAAGAAAGTGGACTATTAGACAACTCGATGTCAATAATGCATTTCTGAATGGGACTCTAGTGGAGGAGGTCTACATGAAACAACCTTTTGGTTTCCACGATCCTAGCAATCCTCACAAGGTGTGTCGTCTTCACAAGTCCCTCTATGGCCTCAAACAAGCTCCTCGTGCCTGGTTTGAGAAGCTCTACAATGTGCTGATTTCACTTGGGTTTGTTTCAGCCAAATCAGACCAGTCTCTATTCCTTAAAGTCACTCCTCAAACCACCTTGTTCGTGTTGGTCTATGTAGACGATATCTTGTTGACTGGAAGTAACTCTCATGCCCTATAGGATCTTGTAACTCAGTTAAATGGGATGTTTGCACTCAAGGACCTTGGTGACATTGACTACTTTCTTGGCATTCAAGTCAAACATACTGAATCTGGCCTTCACTTATCTCAGACAAAGTATGTTACAGATCTCCTAGTTCGAGCCAAGATGCAGTTTGCTAAACCTGTTTCTGCTCCTATGACACATGGTCTGAGATTGACAGCATATGGTAGTGATCCAGTCGAGAATCCTCAGCTGTACAGGAGTGTGGTTGGTGCTCTGCAGTATGCTACCATCACGAGACCCGAACTTGCTTATAGTGTTAACAGGGTTTGCCAGTTTATGCATAACCCCTTGGAAGCTCACTGGAAAGCTGTCAAACATATTCTAAGGTATCTTGCTGGTACTTTGGATTATGGCCTGCACATCCAACTTAACCCAACCTCTGATTTGAATATTGTTGGCTTCTGTGATGCTGACTGGGCATCCGATCCCGATGACAGGAGATCCACGTCTGGATATTGTGTTTACTTGGGATCCAACCTCATCTCCTGGTCTTCCAAAAAGCAGCACACAATTTCACGATCCTCCACTGAAGCTGAGTTTCGAGCTTTGGCTAGTTTAGTAGCTGAAATCACCTGGTTACAATCACTACTAGGGGAACTTCAAGTACCTCAGCTCAAGATACCAGTTGTCTGGTGTGATAATGTCAGCACAGTAATGTTGGCTGGAAATCCTGTCCTTCATGCTAGAACAAAGCACATTGAACTGGACCTTTATTTTGTCCGAGAAAAGGTTCTTCAGAAGCGAATAGACATCAAACACGTGCCTTCCCAGGATCAAACTGCTGATGTGTTCACCAAAGCTGTTTCTAGTTCTTTGTTTGCCAATGTACGATCCAAACTAAGAGTTGAACAACTTTCCACTCTTAGTTTGAGGGGGGGTGTTAGGAGTAGTAATTCTTAGTTAGTTATAAGTTTGTTAAAGATATTTTAGGTTGTTAATCTCTGTACACGTGGACCATTGTTACTGGTCAGTAGGATACATATTTATCCTAGGGTGTAACCATTCTCGATCTAATGAGAATATTCTTCTTTCATTCCCAGAAAAACTTTCTCTCTGATTTTCCTTCTCTTTCCCACGAATACTTTCTTTCCTAATAAGGTTCAATTGGATGGCTTCATGAACAAGAGAGAAGACTCCAAGCAGAAATCATGGATCTGGAATCAAGTAAAACGAAGAAGATTAATCCGGGTTTTGACCATCATTTTGAACAAGAACTTCCCATCTTGTTGAGATCAAAGAAGAAGAAAATTGATCAACACTTGAATGATTCTGGAGGATCAAGAAATTTTTCTACTTCCCCTATTGAAGTCCTTGAAGTTAGTATCTTCTCTCTCATATCTTCTTCTCTTTATCTAGTTAAATAATCATTTAAAAATAATTAAAAATCATTATTTGATATTTATATGTATATGGTGGTGACTGGTTTAGCCGAACAGTAAATCCACATCTTTTTTTTTTTTTTTTCAAAGTTGAGATCTTGAGTTCCTGAATTAAAATTCCCATTAAATTTTTTCTTTTAAAAAATATGTCACCATTTGGTTTACATATTCGAACCCACAATTTAAAAAAATTTTTACAACATTTTCCCTTACAAAAGCTTGAATTTCATGTTCAAATTAATTGCTCATAACTATGAACCCAATGGGCCATATCATGTCACTACTATTTAATATATATATATATATATATATATATGAGTGACTATCTGATATTTTTATAAAATAGCCCTTATAACTTTTTTGTGAACAACGTAACATCTAAGTTATTTCAATATAATATTTTTTTAATCAAGCAAATATAAAAATAAAAAAAAAAATCAACAATGCAAGATTGAATATATATATGTCATAAACCATAGTAAAAACTACTTAACATATAATTAAAATATTTTTAAAAACATAAAAAACCTTGATTGGTAGGTTGGGTTTACATTGGGTTACTTTATTTAAACCCAAACCCACCCAATGAAAACTCAGGTTAGGTGCATTGGGTTAAAGTTAAGATCTAGTTATCAAGTTGTGCTAATTGGGTTGGTTCGGGTGGGTTACTCGGATTACGGGTTTTTGGTTCAACCCTATGACTATTTAAAACTAATAATTTATCATTTTAGAAAAAATAACATTTAAACTAATTTTAAAAAACATCAGTCTTTTATTAAAAATCTTCTTAAAAAAATCTATTTAGTTATAAATTTCTTATTAGTTTCAATTAAAGGGGTATCTCTAATCTTAAGAAAACAAAAAAGTGTCATTGTAATTCAAGATTGGAGGAGGTGATAAGTAGTTCAGACGTGTTCCGAGGGACCGATAAGGTGTGCGGGGTGGCAAGCAACACTACTGTGATGGTTTGTGGGGACGGTGAACCATCTATTGGGATTATGAGGCTTAGGGCTAATATCAAACTTTGGGCTACCATTTTTTTTATTTTTTTGGCGGATTAAACTACAATTTATGATTTCATTCCTTTATTTTTTATTATTTTTTTAGTTTTTCAAGTTTGGGTGAAAGAATTAAATTTTACATTTCCTAGTAAAATTACATACTTACATGTACAATTACAACATTCGTTCATTAATTTATCTCCTTACTTATATTTCATTCTATGTTCGTCTAATAATATCAAGACGTAATTTAACAAATATAGATTTTTTTTTTTTTTTTGATGTGATATAGTTTAATAACTGGAATGAAGCTTTTGTCTAACCTGTTATGATATTATTCAAGAGATAATGAAAAGGTGTTCACGTCTAAATTTTACCAAACATATAGTCGGGAAATATATATGGATTTGAAAACGCAAATAATGCAAAAGTATTTGATCAATAAAATCTCTTCCCGTTAATTCAAATACAATTATTCTTATAAGATATCCTATACTGACAATATGCTCTCAAGCAATAATGCAGTATGGGTCAATTCATACAATTATATGATAACTAAAATTGTTGTTACTGCAGAGATTTTAAATGAAGAGATGAAATTAATCAAATAATAAACTATGAATGACAAAATGAATTAAAATTAAATGAAGAATACAAACAAATAAAATTCACAAAAATATATGCCACTCATCTCACACCTTTGGAAAAATAAGCAAAAAAGAACTAACCGATCCAGAATGAATACATGAATTTCTTCACAGTTCTTAAATAGGCAGAGCTCTTCATCTATAGAGTTTTACATGCTCATCTAAAAAGGAAAACAATAACAAAACAAACAATAAAATAAAACAAATCGTAAGTGAAAAGAAATCTAAAATAACTAAAATTGATTATTGAGGTAAATCTAGATCGTATAGATGTCAAGTTGACATGATTGGAGACCAAGGAAAATGAATAAGTCCATTATTCCCTCCAATTAGACTCTTATCCGACTTGAGAGGCTTTAAGTCTATGAGAAATTACAATATTATGGGTTGTGGAGAACTCCCCCAAAAGCTTTAACCTAATCCAATAAGTCTAGATAAGTCCATTACATCTAGTAAAAGCCCATATATGTCCATAAAATATCTTATTTTTCCTCTGCAGATTAAGACAGCTTGTTAAAATGGGAATCAACAATACATCATTTTAGGTGAGACCTTTCCCTGCCAAAAGCATCTGATGTGCCTGGAAAAGACTTGAAATAGCACTCTTGAAGTGTTTGACTAGCTGGCTACCTCTCTAGGCAACCATTACCAACGCAACTCTCCTTAACCACATTCAAACGGTCAATGGAAAAGTTCTCTCACCTCTTGAGGCAGCCATTTCGAGAAAGAGAAGGAAACCATGGCCAAAGAAACCCTCAACTAGAACCTCCAAGTGGAAAACCTCCAAACTAAACTAGAAAAAATTTGGTTGTCATTAAATCATCCTCCACCTATAATTACCACACTATTCTCACCCCAAACAGACCTTCAACCCAAAACACTGTAAACAACTCCTCTTTCATCTCCACTCAAAGCCAAAAGAGGATACCCTCTCTAGATCAGGTGGAATTCATTCTCAAGCACATCGTATTTTCTACCTCACCAACCATCCCTAACCATATCATCAGACCCCACATTGCCTCAACACTTCTAACAGCCATCCCCTATACCTTTCACTCACCATTTCCGACCAAGAGAGGTGACCTCTCTACATCAAGTGACTCCAACAACGGAGGTGCACTTGAAGCATGTAATCATCATAACCACCATCACAAGAGTAGCATTTCTCTTACCCTTCCTTACCTATAACAAATGGCCAGTAGAGAATGCCCTCTCCAATACACCATAACTTATGACGACAACTCCGATGGCAGAGATCCCCTGGAATAAGCATTCCTAAGTATACAACCACTTTGATTCCCTTTATTCCAACTCTAACATATATCACCATCCCCCTTAAACACAATTAGCAACCATTTTCCTCACCCTTCACTTACTTTACTCGGTCAAAAGAGGGAAGGCCTACTCGAACTAGACCATTCTAGTGATGGAACAAGACTACACCTGAAGTACAAAGTCACCCTCAGGCACTCTACATTTCAGACCTCACTCATTAATTATAACAAGACCACAAGTCTAAACCCGCTTACTAAGCAACAAGCGAAACCTCCATTCACCAAAAACATCTTTCCATAAACCACTTATGTTTCTCTTCCATACTATACGGTCATCTCAAGATCCCCTTTATTGAGAAGTCTTCATCTACACAAGGTCGAAATCGCAACGGGTGCCCCCCTCGGATCCGTCTTCTTTAGGGTTATTCGGTTTTAGCTCGTCCTAACTAGAGCCAACATTATGGCTTGCAAGAAAGCACACTACAAATGCACCTATTGTTTGTTCAGGTGTTCAACCTCCCGACATAGCTCGTGGTACCTCCGGTGGCACATTACCTTGACACCAACTAGAAGCTAGCTAGACTAATCGAAGGAGGTCACAAACACCTACTCTCCATGTCAGCACAACCACCACAAAATATCCCCATCACCGTACAATTACCGTTATATAATGCATGCAACCATACTATTATTATTTTATTATATTGTTATTTTTACAAACATAAATTTTAGTTAATGAATCTAAAATAGTCTTACAAACGTTGTCCCCTTAAACTTTTTGGTTTTTGACAATTTCTTGTCTAAAGTTTTAATTTTTTACTTTTTACCATCTAAAATTTTAAATTTTGCAATGTATCGCATTTTTCTTAACTTTCTGTTTAATTAGAACTTTTAATTTTTTACCTTTTACCATCTAAAATTTTAAATTTTCAATGTATCGAATTTTGCTTAACTTCTTGTTTAATTAGTGATAGAAAACTCATGTGTACGTCATGTGGGATGACCTATATTCTCATATCCAATCAATAATTTCAGTGTAGATCTTATAAATTCAAATTCTCAATTTAACGGATATGTAGAAAAATGAGGTATATACATTGCAACAATTTATAAACTTCAAACGATTGTGCCAAAAATATTAGAAGTTTAGGGGGTTATAAGTTGTCAAAAACCAAAAAGTTAAGGGGCAATAGTACCATGAAAACCTTTAATCTAATGTAGCATAACGTGCCCCATGAAGAACCTGTTTAACTTATGTTTTGTTTGGAATTTAAGCTTAACTCTAATTAAACTGTACTTTTTCATATTAATTTGTCTTATTATAAAAAGTCAACAAAAATTATAACTAATTTTTAAAAAGTTAACCAATTTCAATTTAAAAATTTCATCTTCAACTAACTTACGAAATGGAGGCTAAGATAATTAAACTTAAAATAAGGAAAGGTATATGGCAAACCCTTTCTAGCTCAATAGATTCTAATAGGATTTATGCCATCTTCATGTCCTCTGAAATATTGGGAAGGCCTACCAAAAACTTTTCCATAGAGTCTATTTAATATTGGTGATAAAATTCCAAACTTTAGATTCAAGACAAATATTATCTTAGAATGCCAATGCCAGAAGTAACTGGATATTCGATCCGACTGTGCTTCCAGAAATGGACCTCAGAACCCAAATACATTAATCAATCTAATTCATGTAACGAACCCTTATAATCACAAGCAAGAGAGTTATCAATCATGATTATCATGGCTAACTTTTTCACACAAAAACAAAAAACAAAAACAAAAAAACAAAAAAACAAAACAAAACAAAACAAAACCAAAAAGAGTAGGTCTTCTAATGAACGAATTCACAGTCCTCGCTCCCTTTTAGGAAGACAAGTTTTCTCCACTGAAACTGTGACAGGTTTCATTTTCTCAATCTTTTCCGAAAAAGAAATTTCTCATTGATGAATTGATTATGTGAAGTAAATTAGTCGACTATTTATATATATCTTGAAACTATGATTGAGAGAGAAGTAGCAACTACCAAATTGATGATCAGAGTAAGTTTGCCCGCTATGGAAATAGTTTCACCTTTCTGATTGGAAAATTGACAGCAGTTTTATTTTGCAATAGATTGGAGGGAAGGTAGGAGCTTCTTTAAATAAGGGAACACATAACAGAATGGAAGAACACCACGCCTAATAGATAACTTGTGTCATACATAAATTAAGTTGGCTCAACAGCTAGAGACAAATTTGCTAAAAAAGACTATCCAATTTATCAATATTTGTCAAGTGACCTATGAGATATTCATACCACTTGAAGATCCCTTTTAAGGCATTTGTTATTGTCATTAGCAGCCTTGCAAAACAATGAAATATTATCTGCAAAAAGAAGCTGTGAAGGGATTGTGCCTATTTTAATTTGTGAGCATTGATAGGAGTAAGCCGTCCCTCATCAATTTTTCTTTGAATTAAATAGCAAAGAAAATCTTCCACAAGACATTTAAAAGAGTGCGTAAATTAAATCACTCAAGATTATTAATCACTCATGACATATGGGGATGATAGTGAAATCATAATAACATAATTTTAATGAAAGCAAATGCCATAAAACATTTATAAAAAAAAAAAAAACCTATGGGGTTTGCAGCTGAAGAGAACCATAGGGTCATGATGGCCTGCAGATCTAGGTAGCTCGATCAAAGGGGAGAAAGGAGAGGGAGAGGGGAGGTTCATGATGCATGGATTTTGTTCCCTTAGGCTCCTTATGGGACTAGGGGATGAGGCTTTCTTATGATGGTGCCTAGGTTTCTCTATTGCTTAGGCCCGTGACGAGACCAAGAAGGTCAGGATTATGCTCACAACAAAAAGAATAGGTTGAATGACGGTTAAGTCACAATAGTGTACTAGTGTCATAAGGGTGTGTGAGAGAAGAGCAATAAGAACATTTTAAGAGCTGGTTCAACCATGAAACCATATTTCCTATAGCCTAGGTTTGGGGGTGTTTAAGGAGGTCAGGGTTTCTCATGATTGTGTCTAGGTTTTGCTATCATTTGAGCTTGTGGCAAGACTTAATTGGGAAGTGAATGTTGCACTTGCAATGACAGAATGGGTTGGATAGTGGGTGATCATGTTGGTGCAACAGGGGGTGTGTTGGAGGTGGACAATGACTTGACTCTATTTCCAAATTGAAACTCTAATTTGAATTGAAGGCATTTGTTCCCCCAGGCTCACTATGGACTAAGGGACAAGACTTTCTTGTGATGGTGCCTAGGTTTCTCTATTGCTTGGGCTTGTGATGAGACCAAGGAGGTCATGGTTGTGCTCGCAACAAATAGAATGGTTGGATGACAGTTGAGTCAAGACAATGTACCAGTGTTGTAAGGGTGTGTGAAAATAGGGCAATGAGGACATTTTAAGGTGGTGTTGGGCCATGAAACCATGTTTCCTACAGCCTAGGTTTGGGGGTGTTTAAAGAGGACAATTCTCATTATTACATCTAGGTTTTGTTATCGTTTGGGCTTATGACGACACTTAATTGGTAGGTGAATGCTGCACTTGCAACGATGGAATGGGTTGAATAGTGGGTGATCAAGGCAGTGCAGCGAGGGGTGTGTTGGAGGTGGACAATGACTTGACTCTATTTCCAAATTGAAACCCTAACTTGAAACGAAGGCATTTGTTTCCCTAGGCTTGCTATGAGATTGGGGGATGAGGCTTTCTTATGATGGTGCCTAGGTTTCTTTATTGCTTGGGCCCATGACGAGACAAAGAAGGTCATGGTTGTGCTCGCAACAAAAAGAATGGTTGGATGACAGTTGAGTCAAGACAATGTACCAGTGTTATAAGGGTGTGTGAGAAAAGGACATTTTAAGGGTGATGTTGGGCCATGAAACCATATTTCCTATGGCCTAGGTTTGGGGGCGCTTAAGGAGGCTAATTCTCATGATTGCGTCAGGTTTTGCTATCATTTGGGCTTGTGACGATACTTAATTGGTAGGTGAATGTTGCACGTGCAACGATGGAATAGGTTGAACAATGGGTGATCAAGGCAATGTAGCAGGGGGTGTGTTGGAGGTGGACAATGACTTGACTCTATTTCCAAATTGAAACTCTAATTCGAAATTAAGGCATTTGTTCCCCTAAGCTCGTTATAGGACTAGTGGACGAGGCTTTGTTATGATGGTGCCTAGATTTCTTTATTGCCTGGGCTCGTGATGAGACCAAGAAGGTCATGGTTCCGCTCAAAAACAAAAAGAATGGGTTGGATGACGGCCGAGTCACAACAATGTACTAGTGTCGGAAGAGTGTATGAAAAAAGGGTGATGAGAACATTTAAAGGACGGGTTGGGCCACGAAACCATATTTCTGTAGCCTAGGTTTGGGCATGTTTAAGGAGGCCAGGGTTTCTCATGATTGTGTCTAGTTTTTGCTATCGTTTGGGCTTGTGATGAGACTTCATTGGGATGAGAGTGTTGCACTAGCTAGCAACGACAAAATGGGTTGGACAATGCGTGATCATGGCGATGTAGCAGGGGGTGTGTTGGAGGTGGACAATGACTTGACTCTATTTCCAACTTCAAACCCTAATTCAAAATGAAGGCATTTGTTCCCTTAGGCTCACTACGAAACTGGTTGACAAGGCTTTCTTGTGATGGTGCCTAGGTTTCTCTATTATTTGGGCATGTGATGAGACCAAGAAGGTCGGGTTTCGCTCGTAACAAAAAGAATGGTTGGACGACAGTAGAGTCACGACAGTGTAACAATGTCGTCAGGGTGTGAGAGAAAAGGGCAATGAGGACATTTCGATAGGGGTGTTGGACCATGAAACCATATTTCCTGTAGCCTAGGTTTGGGGGTGTTTAAAGAGGCTAGAGTTTCTCATGCTTGTCTCGAGGTTCTACTATCGTTTGGGCTTGTGACGAGACTTAATTAGGAGGTAAATGTTGCACTCACAACAATGGAATGGGTTGGATGACAATAGGTGATCATGGCGGTGCAGCGAGGGGTGTGTTGGAGGTGGGCAATGACTTGACTCTATTTCCAAATTGAAACCCTAATTCGAAATGAAGGCATTATTCTCTAATATGTGTTCTTAGTTTTTATTTTTTATTTTTTAAAAATAATTTTTAGGGTTTTATTGGTTGTTTAATAAAATAATAATTCCCAATGAGTTTTCCATCCAAAATTTTACATCTGTTAATCATTTTGATTTATTTCACATATTTCAAAAGTTCAAGGTAATTTTAACTAAAAATAAATAAATAACATTGACCAAAACATCAATAATTGATAGTACGGAGGACCAACATAGCAATTATTCAAATTATAAAAATTAAAATTAAAATTAAAGTTAAAAAAGGTTAAAACTCTAGTCAATGTAGCACACTATAGACTATAGGAAGAATTGAAAGTTTCTATTCTACTGCATATAAAGCAATGTTAGATCACACCCATAAACAAAACGTGTGCTTTTAATGGGAAAAGGCCAAATATGAACAAACAATATGGAAGGCAAAACGGAAAGTAATGGACAAAGAAGAGAAATATTAGGGGGATTGCATGAGTGCAAGTATGAGATGACCAGATTGAAGTTAGCCCAACGGTGCTTACAGACTTTAAATGGGGAACTACAAGACAAGAACTCCCGTTTTTTAACATGGCAATTTAATCTAAATTTTCTGATGTCTTAAATGGTGTCTAACTAATTATATTATGACATATCATTTAAAAAAGATTGAAATGCTTTATAACTGATTTTTTATACCTTAAAATCTAACTTGATTTAATAATACGTCAAAAATATAATTTAGACACCCATTTATGAGATCAAAGTTGGACAGGAGACGTCACTCCTAAAAATTTTCTCTTATTTATCTCTCTAGATGTTAAAAACAAAGCAATCGTCATAATCTAGAAAGTTAAAATAAAATGAATTAATGAGAAGTACTAGCAGGAAACTGCTGTTATAAGCTTTTAGCTAATTAAATATGGTTCACTAATGGTAATCAATATGTCGAAATTTGGAATCCGGCCATATATAATGAACTGAGATTTAACTACTTGAAGCACAAGATTAAAAATTTCCTTGATGGGAAAATCTTGTTACAACATTAATGAAAGGTGAAACAATAGGCGAGAGAAGCTACGGAACTGAAAATTAACCAACGCATTGGTATAAATTAATCTTGCTCACTCCAGTTCATAATTGCTTGTAAGACGGCTTGTTTCACCACTTGCGCATCAATGCTATTCTCATTCTACAAAACCAAGAAAAACGAGTTACAAATCAGAACGAATTCGGTTGCATACATCAAACATCACACATGAGATTTTACATATATATATATATATATATATCTAGTCTCATATTCGGCATTTTTGTAAAGCGGTTTTTTTTTTTTTTTACAGGTTAACATAACTACTAGTTAATTCTAATATTAAATTTTACTATGTTATATGGCACTTGCACTAATAACTATTTCTTATAAATTTACACAAAATTATATATAATTAGCTCCATATATATAGAAAATATGTGTATATATGTGTGTTCGCAAACTCTATATTGCAAGAAGGTTATTATATTTTACTCTTTTGGTGCAGCAGATTAAAATTAATTGCAGTGTTCTGACACAAAATTATGGGAAAGAAAGTCTAGAGGAGAATTGGATTAGGCAAAGTGTAGAGTACTAGGGTTAAAAAAAAGTACTGAAGTCATGCAGAAGTTGAGAGAGTTGTATCCATGCAATACTTACAAGAAAAAGGATAAAAAGAAAGCCTACTTTGATACCAACGAGAAGTACTAGTACTTCTCGTCATTAATAGCTGTGTCAGCACTGTGTCTTGTTCAACTTAATGTCACACGTGAGGTTTTTTCTTTTTTCTTTTTTTTTTGTTTTAATTTTTTTCACTTTTACTTAAAATAAAATTTAAAAAAAAAAAAAAAGGCGTGAAAAGAAGAAGAAGAAAGGTTTACATAACTACGGACTGTATATGTTCAATATGTAAATTACATTAATATTAATGTCTAGACATATTCCCTTATATATATAAATATTTATGTATTTATAAAGATATTATTTTGTTCTTACTTCTTCTCCAATTGCTTCTAGCTGAAAATTGTCCGTACAAGACGCCCTAGCATCGAGCACCTCAAGGCCCAGGTTCTCAAAGGCTTCCAGAATTGAGACGAGCAAACCAGGGCAATTTTTATCGAGAACACATGAATAAGAAAACCCTTTTTTTGTGTCTCAACTGTAACCTGCTGAAGTTATTCAAAAACAAGAGAGAGTCATGTCTTGATCTAGCAAAGATAATTTAACTGTACTATAGATGCGAAAGTAAGTTTTTTTTTTTTTTTCTTTTTGTTTTTCGTTCTTGTAAAATTGAGAAAAAGGATAACTGATATCAGAAATACAGTTTTTTTTTCTTTTTCTTTTTCTTTTTCATTCTTTTGAAATTGAGAGAAAGGATAACTGATATCAGAAATACAGTTTTTTTTTCTGTCTTTTTCTTTTTCGTTCTTGTGAAATTGAGAAAAAGGATAACTGATATCAGAAATACAGGTTTAGTTTCCAGCTAATATGTATTAATTTGTACCGCGGGCAGTTGATTTTCGTCAATTGACAATCGCGAAGTTCCGATCTCTTGGTTAAGGGCTACCACCTTTTGCTTCAGCTCGTTGATATATTTTGAGGCATCAACTATAATCGAGGCTTTATTCATCTGAGGAAATACACAAGTCAAGCAAAATATATAAGCATCAATAAAAATTAGGCAATAATAAAGATGTATCCATCGAATTAAAGCAAAAAAGATTGAGAAAAAAGAGATGGATTTCTGTCATATTTACAGCACTGGAATTGGTGATGGCTCGAAGTCTTTGCAACCTCTCATGCATAGCTGCTCTAATCTTTCGATCTCTTGAAGAACTCATATTGCTCGATCGAAGTCTCGAGATGTTTTTTTTTTTCTTTTCTTTTTTCTCACTTAAATTTTTTACTCTTTCTTTTACATCCTTCTGTGTTCACACAGAGAGAAATAGGCCCTTTTAAAGAGGCCAAGCTAGAAAGGGGAAATGAACACTGAAACCCCTTTACATGATTTCTTGTTTTCTTGCATGAGTACTGCCACCATTTTTCCGTATAATATTTTAGTTTAAACTTAGGCAAATATATACAAATAAATATAATTAATTATTATTAGCTAGTGGAACTTTTAATTATTTTACGTGATCAATCGGCTAACTTCATAGGTAAGACTAAAACCCGCAGCCTAATTTGATCAGTCCATTTGATCTGCCTTTTTATACACAAAATAAAAAGCAATACGTATGTATACATGTATAATATTATATATATAATTATATATATAAATATATATGTATTTAGTCTCATATCTAGCCTCCTATAAAATGACATTTATAATTTCTATTAGGTTTTCATATAAACAAGAAAAACTATAATTTTCTATATCACATGTCACTTACATTAACATCTTCAGATAGTGACATTAACATATTCACATGGTGTCATGTTACATATTAATTTATATAAAATTATACATAAACTAATTACTAACTTATACGTAAATCTAAATAGAAAATTATATCTATCAAATTTGTACTATTGTTGGATAGAAGACTTATCATATACACATTAACATAAATGTATCGTAATTTTTTTCTAATTAGAAGTGTACTTATCCGGCTCAATGCTCGTATATATCCAGAAAATAAGTGGCAGTGAATGATTAATATAACATATCAACAGTAGAACTTATCTCCAAGCCCAACCACATATGTATCTATATACGTGTATATATATATATATATATATATATATACGTGATCACTCTTGCTACGACCATGTGTAGTACTTACGTTGTATTTTTCTCCAAGTCATTAAGCAAAAACAAAAGGTATGAGGTTATATCCGTAAAATCATATGGTTGAATGACACAATACAGGAGAGAGAAAGAACGAGATCTAGAGAGAGAGAGAGAGAGAGAGAGAGGAGTACGAGTAAGAGAAGAGGGAAACCCCGTGAGGGAAGAGAGAATTTTTGGAGGGATTGACAGCTAAACAACCTTTGACGCTTCCGTCGCAGCTTTCGATGCCTCTCTCGCCCATACACAAACACAAACACACAGACATCCTCGTCTTGATTTCTCAATCTTAATTTTTTGTCTCTCCTCTCACGTGTAGATTCCCCTCTCGACGCGGTTTTAAGCCTCTCAATCAGTTATAAACACCCCCACTTCTCATTAATTTTTTAAGATCATTGTTAGCCACAAAATACTGTCTGCTAATTAATTATTTACTTTCCTTTGCGTGTGCCCCTCTCTCCTCACGTGACGCACACCTTAAAATAACATCTGTTTGGTGCACGAGTTGAAACTAAATTTTTTAGGTTGGAATTGAGTCGAGGCGTTTGAACTATTAAAACTAAAAAAATGTAAAAACTTAAGATGTGTTTGGGAAAAATATATATATATATATCACTATACAGTTTATTTCATTTATCTCGAAATTCTATACAATTTTTTTTTAAAAAAAATTCATTGTATTTAGACTTGTATATGCAAATTTATGAACTTTTGATGTTTGAATTACAAAAATCATGAATAGTAGAACTGAGGTTACATGACTTTTTAGAAAAAAAAAAAACAAAAAACAAAAATGAAATGAATTTTTTGAGTTTGGATTAAATTTAACCTTAGGTCCCAACACATGCTTAATATATATCAATTAGCTTTCCCTATTAGGTTCTTCTCCGCGTTTCTTACCATTAGCTTGGCGCAGCATAAATTAACTTCTTTTGTGCAACTTATTTGCTCAAGGAGATAACGGTAATTTCATACTGAAATGTACTGCAAGATGTAAAGTTCGATTCACATAACCCCAAAAGTAAAAGTCAAAAAAAAAAAAAAAAAAAAGGTATTATTATCCCACTTCATATCTCCATTATCTATATAAGAAATCTCAACACTTAGCAATAAAACGAAAAACACATTAACCAATTCTATTTAACAGAGGCCTAGTTTCACTCACACCACCGAGGTTTGAAGCTGCACAGCCTATAAACAGGACATGACGTTTGACTAGGGCTAGGAGACATCAAGAGAAGAAAAGAAAGTCCTTAATGTAAAATTATAGTGATAAATTAACTTAACTTCCGTACACATATGGAAGTCGTAGCGTGCATGCAATATTGTACTCGTAGTTAATTACAATCTGACGTAGTGAGAAATAATGCACTTTAGAGTTGGGGCTAACAACTATATATTCGATTATATATACTCCTTTTTTTTTTTTTTTTTAACTAGGATGGGGTTCGAACTCTACATTTTTAAATGGAGTATTACCGTTAAATTATGCATGTAACCACATTTTATATACATTATTGATTTATAAGTACGCTTTGTGACAAGTATATATGATGTCAACTCAATTATACTTTAGCAACCTCATGCTACATAACATTTTTCCATTCGTACCGCACTTTTTTCCCCACATACGTACTTCACAAATTTGAGGCATGTGATGATCTTATTAAGGGGAAAAAAATACATGACGTAGAGATTATAGTTTGAGATTTTTTTCCTACATGTGGCAACCGTTGAGAAATCAAACTTTTCATACTATGCTTTCCATAATCAGCTCCTTGATATTTATTTTAGGGACAATAGTGAAGAAACCAAAAGGGGCTATCACGTTTTTGCAGGGTAATTGTATTTAATATTCATGCACATGTATATGTGAATAAGGCTGTTTTTTATTACCACCGAGTAACCAGGAAGGGTGATAAAGTCCCTTATTCTTTCTACTAGTGATCTTGGGTTCATGTCGTCACTGTCATAATGATTGAGGTATTGGACAATCTACTTTGAGAAGGATCTATATAATAAGCAGGGGACTCTCCTACTCCTGAGATTATCTGAGTACGTCATCCTTTACTCATATAACTTTCTCATTCTATTAAAAAAATAAAAAGGTTGTTTTATATTTGTTGGAGCATGGAAATTATCATTCCGAGATATATAATCTTAACATATAATTATATATGCATATATATATGCGCGTCTCAATAGTGATTGTGTTGCATTATATGTGTGTGTGTGTGTCAATCTTTTTGCTTCAGAACAATGTTGTCTCCATTGCATACAAACAAAGTATCACGTACCCACCTATTCACATGCGTGCAGCTTATTAATCATCACAACAAAACAATCCTATATGCCTGCATAATCTGCTCCCTCTCACTGTCATTTTCCTGGTGACAATTTTTTTCTTCAATTTTTCTACACATATTTTTCTGAATCAATTATGTAAGAGATACATACGTACGTACAACGTACTTGTGGTTTTAGGCACTCGGACTAGTTGGTCTTGTTAATTTATTTATCTTTTTATTATTATTTTTTTTTTTTCACATGTAGTGTTTTGTGTCCGTGCTCCTAAAATGAAAAATGAAAAGATGATTATGAGGGTGCTAAAGGGGTCGCATGGTGCGCTACTTAATTATTGATTTTTATCACCATATCATTTATTAAAAAAAAGAAAAAATACGTGCGTACTATGTTTGTGTGTGTGTATATGTATATTTGTATCTGTAGTTTCATTACCAATATTTGGAGGTTATAAGGACGTTTGAACGATTAATACAATATCAACAATGCACTCATGATGCAGGTGATATAAAATTAATATATTCGATGAACTTAAGATGAGTAAGAATTTTATATAAAACAATAATAACACCTCTTCTTACCCTTACCCTTTTGCAAGAAAAACTATACGAAATGGCCCCCATCGGAAATATATGATGCGATTTCCTTGTGCAAGAGAACAAGTATTTGAAGAATAATCATCTGCTAGCGGCACAAGTTATTCTCCATTGACTTATGTAATGATTAAGTGCTGCCGAACTTGATGCAAATTTGTAGTTTTCTCCAAAAAAAAAAAATTTTAAAAGAAAAAATAAAATCTGCCGAACTTGATGCAAATTTGTAGTTTTCTCAAAAAAAATAAAAATAAAAATATAAAATAAATAAATAAATAAAAAAAAAAACACACACACACACACACACAATCTCTAAGCAGCAAGCAAGCTAGACAAAGTGGTCGATTATTGGACGCCTTTGGGCTTCGAAATTCGAGATTAAGTCTCCCATCTTGTGTGTCAATTGAGGGTGACTTGAAGCTTATCTCTATGGTAGTACTATTGTGTGTGTGTGTGTGTGTGTGTGTGAGAAAAGAAAGAAATATGGTGGTACTATTGTTGTTTCTAAATTAGTAGTAGTTAGATACCCTTCAAAAAAATAAAATTAAAAATAAAAGACAATGTAAATAGATATGGAGATAGAATAAAACTAGGGATATCAATTATCATCCTAATTTTTCTTCTTTTTCTTTCTTTTTTTTTTTTTTTTTTTACCTTTTTTTAGATAAAGATAAAATGATTATAGGAGTAGAGATAGATATACTCAGATAAATCCCGGAAGATAGATGTCTCCTCATATGATATATGCATCTCATATGAGAGAATGTAAGTGTATAATTATTATTAGACTTTTGATTGTGACAACATTGTCATCCTAATTTCTAAATTACCTAACTAACATGATATATATATATGTATATATATGTATGTATGTGTGTGTGTGAGTGTGAGAGAGAGAGAGTTTTATTATTTCAAATGTAAGTGTTCAGAAAATAAAAAATTGTGATGTCAATTAAAGATAAGAAATTGCATAGAACACACTATCACGTACAATAGTTGTGGGATCAAACCTGGGATCACCTTAAGTATGAGTAAGGAAATTGTAAGTCAATAGCATTTTTACAAAACAAAGAAAGAACAAATACCATGATTTTAAATATATGAAGTAAATAATAAATTACCATTAAAATAAATAAATCATTTATCAGTAAATTTATTAATTTATTACTATTTATTTCAATCATCTTCTATATATATACGCGTTAAAGCATCACAACGATGATAAATTATTAATCGGATATGTGGCATAGCTAAGATGAGGGCTGGAGTTTGTGGAGATTACGTCCAATCACATATACACGATATTACTGATTTATTCGGAAAATATTATTTATGTATATATATATATAGTTGTCCTTTACTTATAAGAGATCATAATAATCTGAGTATTTTTAACGATGCAGTTTATTTGGTACGTACGATGCTTCTCTGTTCATCACTTTTTCACAGGCTAACTTTCTTAAATAATGAACGTCCCAATCAAACAAATACAGATATTAACACAAATAGTGCTAATTTGGAAATCTGTCTCGTGACGAACCCTATTTTCTTCTAGACATGCTTTTCTTGATGATTCCAAGGGGAAAAAAAAAAAGGGAAACAATTGCATTTTAAATAATGAAAAAAAAAAAAAAAAAAGGGTTGAAGGATTATATAAAATATTAATCTTATGCACTGGTAAGCAGAGATCAAATAATATGACCAAAAATAAGGTGACTATTTTCTGGAACCATTCGTTTGGCATCAAACAACAAACAACAAAAATATACATACATATATATACACACACACACACAACTCATAACAAATGCGAAAAAAAATTTTCAACAAGTGATTACATGATATAGACTTATAACATCAAGAGCAAAGATTGTGCAATCGAAGACTCTTAGAGGATCGAAATTCCAAAGTGGACGTTGAATACCGTCGTTTCAAGTTCGTGTGAAAAATTAGCAGAGCTAGATATTTCGAGGGAGAAAATGAACAAGCAACTTGAAGTGAAAACAATATCTTACAAGCTTAGAGCTCGGGACAAATTCTAAAGTGAGAAAATCTTAATGGCCTCTCTTTTTGTAGTTATTTTATTTAATTTTTTTTTTCTTCATCTTGTTCGATTTGGTTGTTTTTCTAACTAGTCTTGCTCTCTTTAGTTTTAGGTTTGTAAGATTTTTTTTTCTTTTATTTCTAACATCATTATTTTGCTTATTTTGGATGTCATTGTTCACTCATGATCTAAATGTTAATCTGCTGTCCTGTCTTTCGATTTACAAAACAGCACCATTAATGAAGGAGATCAATTAACCGCAATTAACTCCTATAATTAGGAAATAATTCTTGTTACTAATCAGATTGATAACTCACAAATTAAAAGTTCTTTTACATAACTCATATATATGATTGCAAAAGAACAGTGAATTATCACAATCTCATAGAAAAATGGATGTCATATCGTGTAAATTATTCAGCAAACAAAAGAAAGTTTAAGGTAATTGAGCGCATTTCTTAATTTCCAAAGGCAGAGAGGTCACTTTCATGAGGCCCTTGACAACTCTGTAACTTGGATTATTGAAAGTTGATCAGACAAAAAGGTCTCTTTCTATTTTACAAAATAGTGCCTTTTGAAAAAGTCTCACCATAATTTGTTAATTAGAAGCATCCTATTTATAGACACTGCATACGAGGCAAAAGATACTAGAGAACAAGCTCTTTTATATATATATATATATATATATATATATGTTTATATATGTCTATGAGTGAATTAATTATTTGCAGCTTGTAATGCACGAAGTAAATAAATTGTAATCACTATAAAAACTATTTATGTTTGTACATTTATTAAAAGTAAAAGGTAATCATGCAGAATTGATCAAACTATAAGCCCTCGTTTGAATTAGTGATTTGAAAAATAAATTCAAATTTTATAAATTAAAATACTATAAAAAAACTCTTCATAATGCTAAAAAACAGTCTTTAGTCAGAGTGTCATGACAAGCTATATGTATAAAAGTTTAATTTATGACATCAAAACATGTTTTTTGTTCGAAAGTAGACATCAATATGTGCTAATTACACAATATAACTATACAAGCAATATATATGAACCACACTGAAACTTAAATGGGATGATAAGTGCACTCGTTCTTCATATAAGAAGTCACAGGTTTGAATTTAGACTGCCATAGTAATTAGGATATATGAAGAATCCAACTCTGAAAATGATTGATATATCACACAGGGTGAAGTTACACTGTCGCTGAAATTAGCTGAGTATGTCATCCTACCTATAAACCTTTTCTTTAGCGAACAAATAATCTAATATATAAGAATTATATATATATCTTCATATGTC
Organism: Ficus microcarpa; assembly: GCA_025413485.1. Taxonomy (NCBI): domain Eukaryota; kingdom Viridiplantae; phylum Streptophyta; class Magnoliopsida; order Rosales; family Moraceae; genus Ficus; species Ficus microcarpa. Next base: position 11,983,791 of record CM046386.1, on the reverse strand, counting down.
ATTATCTTATAAAGTTTGAACACAAGATCGTTGCTCGAACAAAACTATTATTTGATATTCACGTTATATGTATATATTACAAGGTACTTATAACTCATGATCACTTATTGTACATTATAAGTTAGGTTCAGTTCTAGAGAACAAAACCGTTTTTGAGTTTTTTTTTTTTTTTTCTTTTTGAAATATTGGGCATGCAGAACATATATATATTTATACACACAATATATATGAGTTGCAAGGCAATGTCATGCATTTATATATGTGTATATATATATATTCGCTTTTTCAGAAGTGACTTTATGAACAGGTTGTTTGGGCGCGGGGTCTGCCAAGTGAAAGAATACAAGTGGATGTTCAAGCTATCACTGGGGTCCGGAGAAACATACCATATGTCCCTATTATGATGTGAGACTTATTGTGACTTGTTAAGGTTCACGGGCTACCTTTTTCTTACAAAACAAACAAATATATAAAACAAATAAATAATGCCTTGTAAAAGCCAACTAACCGAGTGTATATGTATATATACAATGTATACATATATGTATAGAGAGAGAGAGAGAGAGAGAGATCTAGTAGCTAAAGCTCATGGAGCATATTGAACAAAGCATCTTTGTCCCAATCTCCTCACATGTTGGATATATATAAACACATATGTGTGGACACACATATATATATGGACCTGTGCGCAGGCTTGCAGCAAAATCGTACATATGAAAACAAATCCCACTGCATGATTACACGAGGCTTTTGAAATCCACATGTATATATATATATATGTGTGTGTGTGTGTGTGTGTGTGTGTGTGTACAGATCCTCTTGAAAGTGCTGTTGCATTAGAGACATACTTGAGAGCTAAGATTATAGCTTTGGAATATGACTTGATTGATGATGCCTAATCCCCCACAAAATAGGAGCCCAATGAGTAGGGGGGAAAAAAAAAAGTCTTTTTAATTAATTTAAAACTTGGCAAGCGTTTAATGAACAACGGCGTGTCCAATAGTATTAGAACACATAGAGCTAGACATGAGATTTTCTTCTCCATTGATTTCCTTATAGACAAACGATTATAAAAAAATATACATGAATTTAATAAATAATGTATTAAATTATGAGAGAGTGTGGGATAATTTAGTTAGTAAAAATTGATATGTATAGTTTTTGAGAATGACTAAACATACATTCGATTTATAGGTACAAAGTACCGGTTGTTTTTATATTGTAAGGTCATAAGAATCTAACTCAAGTGCCATTTTTAAATAATTGACTTGCCATTTTTAGTTAATTGTCATATGGATATAGTATTGTTCATATTATATCCAATATTTTTATAAAACAGCACTTGTAATTTTTTTTTTCTCTATGTTATTATAACAATCAATTGTAAAAAAACATTATTTTAGTGATAATAGTGTTTTGCATCAATAATTCTAAATAATATCATGTTATAAGATTTTAAAAAAGAAATTATATATAAATCAACTAGTAATATTAAGCCTCTGTTTGTTTCACCAATTCATTTCAAACTTTTTATCTCAGTTTTTGTCTTTTTCTGAAAAAGTTTTTTGTCTTTTCTGAAAAAGTTTTTTGTCTTTTCTGAAAAATTAACAAAAATTACTATTTGAACTTAAAATTTTAACTCAAACTAGTGAACCAAACGGACCTTAAGATTCTAAATAGAATGTTAGAACTGCCGGACATATCCAATTATTAGATTTGAGACATTTACAATATGTATATATATATAAGTCTTAACTGTCATGAGTATTCATGGGATCGTACAAGTTACAATTAGTTGAACTTTTAGTCATTTTTGAACACTTTGATGCTAAATAAATTTGCTTGTATACATATGTGTGTATATATATATATGCACACACTTATAAGTTAATACATAATTACGTTTTGTGAGCAATACTTTTTGGCTGTAAGGGTCTATAGTATGAATGAGCTGGTAATTAGAGCAAGTAGAAAGTAAGAAAATAATTTAAAAAAGAAAGACAGGAAAAAGGAAAGAGGACGTGGTGACAAAACCTTACTAGACATGACAGCGCAATAGGCGACAACGTATGCGTCAATTGCGTGAGTGGGTGATAAACGATGGGTCACCGACTCCCAAAATATTGGCAAAACGTACGGTTGTAACCTTGTCATCGAGGTTATTGATCTGTTTTCTGATAATTTGTGCGTAAAAACAAGAATTTAGGGATGAAATTTTCGCTAAGTTTGTGGTTCCCAAAGTCACATTTAATTATTAATTGCTGGAATTAAAATGTAGACAATATCTGGGTCTATTTTCCTTTGAGATCTTGATGGTGATTTTGACCCTTTTAATTGGGATTTATGAGGTCTTAATTGGGTATCTTCTCGACTTTTCTGCATACAAAAATAAAGTGACAATATAACATGGACTAGACTAAATTACATCAGTAAAACTAATGAATTAGCAAGTGAAAAATCTTTGTTGGATCAAAGTTTCTTTTTGAATGTTGAGGACAACAATCGTACAGTACTTGTTTAAAAAGAGATGGAAATTATCGTTTTCGGATCATGGAAAAAGTACTTAGCATAGTTGGATAATTTGAGGAAAAAAATTGAATAATGAACCTGAGGAGAACAAGACCTCTTACAAATTTAGGGCTAGTAAGAGGACGGATTTTTAATTAATAAAATTTTAATGATTTCTCTTTGATTACCTTTCTTATTTGATTTAATTCTGATGTTTTTCGAGTTTGGCTCTTTTTATTTTAGGATTGTAAGATCTTTTTCGTTTAATTTTGGGCTATTTTTTCACAAATTGCCTCTGAAATTATATTCTCCAATCTAAATTTAGTCCGTGACTTTTAATTTTAAATGTCTAACTACCTCAAACTTTTAATTCACCAAGATAGCTTTATGATATAAAGTTTCTGCAATATTTTTGGATAAAGTATAGCTTGCTTCTAAAATAAAAATATCTTTGATTCAGGTATAATTTCCTTTCAAAATGTCTTTGATTATGACTTTACTTACGAATAAAACTCATATGATCAAAACTTGTTCAATTTCTATATAATTTTTTTTTTTATAAAATATTGATAAAGAAACTATTAGCGTAATAGTAAAAAAATTCCAAAAAATGTGATGTACAAGATTAAAAATCATGGATCAACATTAGATATGATAAATAATTCGAAGGCTATTTATAAAATTAACACTTATTTTTAATAACCTTTTGCTTAGTCAAAAATAAATAAATAAAAGTGTCGACATATAACTTGGAGTAATAACGTATTTTGCTTAAAGACGTACAACTTGTACAAAAAAATAATAATAATAATAAAAAACAAAAATAAAAATCACTAGATTGGAGTGATAATGTACCGCCGCATATGCATATATGATCAGAGAAACATAAAATAAAATAAAATAAATTGAAATTCAGTGGAAGAGTATTTGTTAAAAGGGGACCTGGCATAATCCTATAATCTTCATCAAGATAATGAATAGTAATCTCGCAATCAAATTAAGAGCTTGTTTGGTGAGTTAGTTCAACTCAAACTAAACTATACTTTTCATCTCAATTTTTATCTTTTTCTAAAAAGTCAATAAGAATTATAATTAGTTTTTAAAAAGTCAACTAATTCAAACTTAAAAATTTCAACTCAAAGCCGTTTTACTAAACGGAACCTAAGCCCTGAAAGCCCTTGACGGATCAAGATGAGTAATTTTATGGTCTCTGTAAATTATCAATATTGGCTATGTACAAAATTATACCAGTGTATATTGTCTCGAGGATCATCTACTGTTGATCTTCTGTATATACCTCCTATCTTACTATTTTGAGACTGAAGAAAAATCAATAAAGGCAGTCATCCTCACTCGACTTGACTTCCAGTGGCTCCATCATTACACCTTTCTAATAATTAAATGATGATTTTTGATATATTTTTTCATGGTGGCAATTAATCCATGTATAAACATATTTCTTCTTCTTCTTTTTTTTTCTTTTTCTTTTTTTTTTTTCAACGGTAAAGAAAATGATCAACATTACAATATGGTTATTTAACTTGCAAAAATCCTATATGAAAAAAAAAAAATCACGAATGTTGAACACACCATCAAAATAGACGGATTTTATTAACAATGAATTACAATTAAGAGACTTAATTTATGAAATTTATTTTCAAAAATTAAGAAAAAAGATTGGTAGAAACGGTCGTTCCCACTTGATCTAAAGTGGCTCCATCACTACACCTTTCTAATAATTAAAAGATGAATTTTTATATATTTTTTCATGATGGCAATCAATCTATGTACAATCATATTTCTTTTTCATTTTTTCATTTTTATTTTTTTGAAAGTGGCAATCTTATTTCTCTCTTTCATATATTTAATTTGCCTTAATTATTTTCTCAAAATTATCATAAATGCTCCTTTTTTTTTTTAAGAAAAGAGAAGAAATCTAATTTGAAAAACCTATACCATCCTAATTAAGTTAATACCCAGTGATGGATCTATTTACAAACGAGTAGGGATTACAGTCCTCACTGAAACTTATTTCTTTAATTTTTAACCTAAAAACTTTATATTTTTTTTTTATTTTTTCCCTACAAAAAATTAAAAATTTTCACATAACTCCATTAAAATAAATTTTACCCCAACTATTTTATGGTTTTTCCACTCTGTCCCCACTAAAAAGTAAAATTCTTATATAACCCTACTAAAATTTTACCTTTTAGTTTTTATACTTTGATGTCATTTATTGTTTAAAAACAAAATTGGTACACTCCCTTACTGAATATGTCTGGATCCGCCCTTGTTGACACCCACCAAAAAGTTAATCCTCGATTAAGTTGTCCTCTCAATTTTATTTAAGTAAATGGAATACAATGTCAAAGTGAAGAATTATGTTAGGACCTGAGGGAAGGATATCGCACACACTATCTAGATAAAAAAACTGTACTTTGCAGTCAAGAGAATGAAAATTTGCATTAAGCAAACAATCGTAAAGAAAATAATCAACACGATGATGTGATTATTTAAAGTGACAAAAACCTTAAAGGAAAAACTACGGATGACGAACACCCTATCCGAAACAGAAGGATTCTGGTAAAATGATGGATTACAAGCTGGTTTTCAATCGATGAGAAAAAGATATCACGATAATTAAAAACTATCGTAGAATCCAACGTCGTGACATGTCACAGATATATTACGTCAGTTAAATTCGTCATTGAATATGATATGTGTGTCTTACTTTTTTTGTTTGGCACAGCTCTTCCGTGGTAACTCAATCTATAAAAAAGAAAATATCTTTTTTTTTTTTTTCCTTTTTTTTAAGTTTTCGTAGGGGCTTGTCATCTATTTTATATCGATTAAAAAGCCCCAAATTCAAATAATGGCTCAGAATGAAAATAATAAATATATTAAAATCTACATTACAAACAACAATCAATAATAATTACAAATTCTATCAACCATATCAAATCAACCTTTAGATATGGCACCCAATCAAATCTAACTTCATATCTTCATTCTAAAGTATGGTTTAAGTAAGGAATATAGAAAAGTATGGTGAAATGATATTTAGGCCGAACAGTCAACTTAACATTACCGTCAAAAAGACTTGACCGAAAACAAGACTGAAATGGGCCTTCAGTGGGCCACAATTGCAATGTCTTCTTCGTGTGAAATGGACCTATTCTCCGTTTGTCGACTCCGTAGTTTTATATTACTTTGGGTACTCAGAGATTAATGGCAAAAATCATGCAATTTTTGTTATCTAAGAAAAAACTCTTACAAAAAATATCACAAGATATTTATTTATGTAATTATTTTAAATTATCTATTGTAATTATTAATTAGTATCCTTGTCTGACCACCTAGGTAACTAACTGTCGACGGTTATCAGTTGGTTACTAACCATCGACAGATTTTTGATCCCTAACCGTCGCTATCGTTGGATAATCAATTGATTACCAAATGATAACCGATTGATTATTGACTACCTGCGAGTTACTAGGTAGTTATCAATTATCTATCGCCTCGCCTAAGCTAATAACCAGTTGATTATTAAATAGTTATCAATTGGTGAATCAAGCAGTTACCGAGCTGAAAACTTAATAACCAACTAGATACCAGTTGGTAACCGATTGAAAACTTCTAATTTCGTCGGATTTTTTAGGTTCCATCAACGGAATATTTAAAAACACCAGATTTTATCCCTGAAATCAAAATCACCAAATCCAATAAACAGAAAAAAATTTTCAACCGAAAAAAAAACAACAAAAAACAAAAAACCAACAACAAAACTTTACAAAAAAATTCAAAATCCTAAATCTAAAAAAATGGTTGCCGGTTCCAATCTCGGCAACGGCGGCGGCATAAGGCTATTCTAGCGGCCTGAAGCAACGAGTAACGTCAGCTCTCTGCAACCCGCAGTGAGATCGACGGCGAGGCTTGGTCCCGAAACTTTTTCCGGCTTGATCGAGATCGGGGTGGGACCCGAGGCGAACAGTGATCTGGAGATCTCGAGGTGATCGGAGAACTGGGAAGCAAAGTCGTTGAACTTGGCCTCACCAGAGACGATGTCGTTGCAAAAGCAAAGGCGTGAGGGGCGGATCGGGATCCGATGCGAAGCAGTCCGAATCTCTGGTGACTGCGTCGGCATGACGACCGAACGGATGCTAGAGATCGGAGCGTGAGGAGAGAGAGGGTGGAGGAAGTGAGACAAATAAACAGAGAGAGTATGTGTTGAAAAGGCGCAAAATGAGAAAGTGGAGGAAAAAAAAAAAAAAGATAATTTTAGTATTTTAATTTTAATTTTAATTTAAACAAGTATTACAATGATATCATCACTATGGCAAATTTTACAGGAGTTTTTTTTGTTGCGGCAAATATCAACTTAATTAACCTTTTTACTTTTATATTACAGATATAATACATGATGTTTATAATATATATATATATATACATGATTTTAAGTATTAAATTTTTGAGAAAACTAAGGACCAAATTGAAAAACAAAACAAAACTAGGATTTCTCATTGAATTGCTCAATCAAAAATACATTAGAAAAGAGGTTTTTAGAGAGTTGCATAAAATAAGTAAAAGACTATTCTACCTTTAATGAGAAAGATTACAAAATATCAAATATAATCTGATTTAACAATTATAACAGACTTGATGTATTGAAAAATGGAATATGTCATTTTATTTAATTTTAACTTAAAGTCTTATATATATATGTGTGTGTGTGTGTGTGTGCATTCTTAGTTTTGTAACATTTTTTTTTTTTTTATATGAAACGTATTACAGGACAAGTATGTGAATTTTTTTTATCTGACCCCTGTCCCATTACAATCTCTAATACCAGTTGGTTTCGTCATGAGTATCCAGCTAAATAATTTAAAGATATAATTGGTATTTCAAAAATAATAATAACTAAATATTACCTTGTGACACATTATGAATCTTTTTGTAACAGTTTTTTTTTTTAAATGGCAAAAATTAATTCAAGACACGAATTTGTGACATTTCTTTAGAAGCCCCCCATGTACTACTTGGTTCATGATTTGGTTTTGACCATCATCGCCAATTGATTCGTCAAAGGATTGGTTTAAAGTTTAAACTACCTAGCTTGGTAACGACATTTTATTAGGGCCGGCAATTTTGGACACGACACGGTGACACGACACAAGAACGACACGTAATAAATGGGTTTGAACCGCACGTCTAATAATTGGGTCGAAATTGGATCGACACGTTTAATACGAAAATAAATGGACGGAAATGGGCTAATACGTTTAGCACGTTTATGTTAGAATTTTCAAACTTATTCTAAAGCTTTTTATAACAAGGCTGGCAATTTCGGACACGACATGAGAACGACACGTAATTAAATAGGTTTGGACCGTACGTTTAATAATTGGATCGAAATTGAGTCAACACGTTTAACACGAAAATAAATAGGCCGGAAATAGACTAACACGATTAACACGTTTAACACGAATTGCCAGGCCTACATTTTATCACTGGATTTTATGTCAACTATTTTCTTGCTTTTTACAAAGTCATCTCTGATATCTATTTGTTGTTTTCATTGCTCAAGCATCGCAACTATATATGTCTCACTAATGCTTGAAGAGCTGCTAGAAATTGTCTTATGGAGACTTTTAAGCTGCTCTGACTCTGAGCCTACAGTTAATCCGGTGTACAAAACACCAATATTATCTCCATTGCTTTCACTATATGTACTAACGAATGTTTTATGACTGCCTCCGGTTTAGGCGAATATCCCGACAAATAAACATCCATAGAAATTAGCTTATGGACCACCCTCCTTCTTCTCAAATAGTATTATAAGAATCAGTACTGAACATCCCCGTTATTGTACATGCTCTCATAGCAAGAACGTGTTTCGGTTCCGACAATTTGTTCATATCTATAGGCTGCTTTACCAAATTCCTGTCCTGCTTTTCCTCTGCATAAAAATGATCATAAAATTATCTGTTGAGAAGTTTGGAGTCCTTTCATTGTGTCTACCCTTTTAGTTGGTCTTCATCATAGAAGTGGAAATAGCATGCACCATATGGCATAATGTGTGTAGGGCGCTTTTAAGGACCGCACTCCATGCATCTCCTGCTTTGATACAATGATATTGCCGGCTATACATGAAGTATAAAACCATAATTTTCTGACCCACCCCAAAGAAGAATAACATAGTAAAATAAAATAAGGGTAAATTTTCTTTCAGCGCTAGTTAAAAATTATGAAAAATTAGACTGAGTGATCTTTTTTGTCACTCAGATAATAGATGACAAAACTTTTTTTATTTAGCAAAATAGTCGTGTGAGATTGTCTTCAGATATGATCAACCAATGATTGATTATGGTCTATCAGTTATTTACTACGAAAATTTATGATTTTCATTATAGTCAATTAGTTATTAATTGTGGTCAATCAGTTATTAACTAAATTAATAATAGCATGTAGTTAATTACTGATTGACCATTTAAGAAAACTAATTAACTATTTTTTTTTTTTAAATGAGGCTTTTCAGCTAATTTTTAAAAATTTCTGTCAGTTATTAAAAATAATTCTTTAAAAAGGCTATTTTGTTCTAAATCCCTCCTCGTTTACTGCTCCTATAATTTGTCTCACGCCACAATATCTTTAAAATAAAAAAAATAAAAAAAAAAACTATTTAAAGGTATCTTTGTCTTTTTTTCTTCATTTTTCTCATTCATTAGATGCGTGAGAGACGAAACTGAAACAAGTTTTTCAAATATAAGAGATATCTTTATAGTTTTTAACAGCATAATAAAAAATTCGGAGAAGACATTGAATTTTGAAGGTATATAAATTTTGTAAAATTTACTCTCTTCTTTTATATATATATATATATGTATGTATGTATGTATGCCTTTCTCATGAGCAAATGCATCATCAACTTGAAATTTGAGGGGGTGAAAGGTAAGATACTATCATGGTTATCTTAATCACAGCATTGGAGAAATTGTAACTATATAAATTTGAACTCACTTACTAACTCTCTGTTTTTTGGGTTTGAGACAATGATTGAAAAACTTCCTTTTCTCGATCTTGTTTGCGTATTAATTCCGAAATTATGGTCCTACATGATATGGAGGGACTCGGTTTCACAATTATTTCATAGAACTACTTAGTTCGGATACCATATGAATGGATTATAGCTTCTTCGATATCCCCAATTTTTGTTGCAGAATTTTCGTAATTCACTAATCCACAACTGAAACAAAAACCAAATTAGTTTTGAATCCAATTCATTAATTCGTTAACTAGGATTTAGTCTTAGTATTAGTACATCTTTAACATATAATTTTCTCTTGTATCTTTTTTCAAAGACAGTGTACAATTTTGATAACTCCAATTGTTGGATTTAGTTTCTTACTAAACTTGACATATTGCCACACAACAAAGAAAGTACTAAATCCTATTTCCTAAGTAGACAGAACTTGTATAAAAGATTACATGTTTGCAATTAAAAATGCCCTTCAAAATAATAAAACAAAATTTAACTCCACATTTTTCTTCTATCAAGGAGCCAAAATTTCAATTGCAAAAGAATTCTATTTTTTTTTCCCCGTTTTCTTAAAGAAAAAAACCTGTGCATGAAGACATAATGGTAATTCCACATCTAACTCTACTGCAAGGTGTAGAGTTCGATTTCTCACGTTGTCAAGCTCCAAAAAAAAAAAAAAAATGAAGGAAAATCTTAATCAAATCACACACCTTCAAGTTTCACTACCATTATCCAACAAGTTCTTCCTTCTCTTTTGTACCAAATAATAGCCAACTCCTCCCAAAACAAGTAGAATAATAAATCCATCAACAACTCCTACCAAAATCAAAACCCACTTCTTCACATTGGACTTCCCATGAACCCCACGATTTCCCTTTGGAACCTTAACCATGTAAACCATTCCACTCCCTCTGTTAACCTGTTTAAGGCCCCCAACAAATCTATACAAAATGCACACTTGCGAGTCCCTACCCGCCGAGGAAAAAGACGCCGAAGCGCATTGACAATCGTCCAAGCACAACTTGCCACATTCCTCTTTGCTAACATTGACTCTTCTTGGAGCATCTCTTAGCACACTACTAACATCCCGCAACTCGAGCATCTCCACCCCGTTACCGCCTTTACCAACACAAAACCCTGTCGGGAAACCCCCGTCACAATTTGAACCGACCCCGTCTTGCCTAATGCACGAGCAAGCGTTCGAAAATGTACAAATTCCATAAGGCTTGCAAGCCAATGGGAGATCGCAAGTTGTGTTGAGCGCTTGAAAGGAAGCATCGAATTGTGCTTTGCTCGGAGAGTAAAAGTATAGTCCCAAGTTACCCGTCCTGTTCCCCAATGCCAAGAACCGGAGAGGCGGAAGAACTTGGGACGGAATCTGCGCGATTTTCTTATTTTTATCATTGAACAACACTAGGCCCTTGGGACCCAATTGAATAAAAGTGATGTTCCTGTTCTTGGAAGGCTTAAATTCCCAGTAGGAGTAGTGTGACGTACCGGAGTTTAAGTAGAGAGCAATCTTGTCGTTCTCAATTTCGAACGAGTAAAATGAGGTAGAATTTGCTGGAAAAGAAGTCAATCTTGTGGCAACGTTGAGTCTCTGTCCATAAAGTATAACATCCGTCGGGAAATTGAAACTCTGCCACTTTATTCGGTCTAAGGCATCAACCAGGACTAGATTGCCTGTCCATTGTATCTGCAACCTCTGCATCAAAATTTGGCAAACACTCTCTCAAAAAAAAAAAAAAAAAAAAAAAAAAAAAAGGCAGGAGAAATACATCAAAATTTTTCGCGGTTTTGTGTAAGGGAATACTTATCGGCAACGCGTGTTTTGTATGTTCGAAACAAAATTTAACAACTTTAACCCGTGGTAACATTTTTCTTTCCTTGCATTCTTGTTCTAATGTGAAATGTTTTGCTAGAGAAAAACACAATTTCAAAGTGTTTTTGGACAAAAAAGAAAGCCATTTCAAAATTCTTTTCATATCTGTCCATTTCACTAAAGATCCTATCACATAATTCTCTAAAAAACGATAAATTTCAACTCAGAAAGCGAAATATGTTCCTAATATTCCAATAGAGAGAAAAAAAAAGGAATCTCAAGTCAATTTGTATCAATATTTTTGCAATAGTTTTACCTCCACACCTTGTCCAGAAGTACCAGTTCTCCACCCAACTCTACCTCTAGGACCCTTCAACCTCAAATCCCCATCTTCAGTCAGCTCAAGAACACACTTCTCCGACACGTAAAATCTCGAGTAATGGCCGGAATTCCAGACTCGGACATCGCCAAGAAACACCTCCAAGGAGCAAGCGTACTTCCCTTCAATGGCGTCCACGCTCAATGCCACTCTGAAGCTTGGCTCCATTTGTCTGTCTCCATTAGAAAAGCTCTCCCAGTGAACCCCATGCTGTACACCTCAGGCACAACAATTGTGAAGTTGTAATTGAGATTGATTTCCGATTTGGAGCAAACATTGCTGAACAAAAAAACGACATAACAAATTATTAAAATTGAATTGAGCTGCATGAGAGAGTTCTAATATTACTCTCAAGTTTTCAAGTGGGTTTGCAGATCAACATTGGGGAATTTTTTTTTTTTCTTTTTTTCCTTTTCTTGCCAGGAAGTTTTAGTGAGAGAAAGTGAAAGGAGAGAGAAGTGGGCATAACATGAGAGTGTGGAACTTTTGCAAGACTCACCCACTACCAAAAAAGTTAATGAGCTTTTAATATTTGCTGTTTCTTAAAGTTAATCCCATATGTGCTAATAATGATGGGCATTATTCCAAAGAATTGCCATTTTTATTTTTTATACTCATTATTCTTTTACAGAAACATAATATTGTTTTTGTTTTTTTTCTGAAATTTACGAATGGACGATTCAAACTCTATATTTACAAGTAAAATCAGACATATAATTACCATTAAAGTAATTTATTCAACCATTTATATTGATTATGAATTCAGCGCAATGGGTTGAAGTAGTCATCAAGTAATGGAATGAAAAGGGGTACGGATACAGGTGTAGTCCATGTGAAGGTGGGCTTTTGGCTACTTTAATGCAAGGGACTGTACTCAAGAAAACGTAAGGGCATATTTGTATTAAATTCTATTCAACAACATTAATTGTAAAATTTTAACTGCACAAGGCATTCATTTAAAGGAATGTGTGGAATGAAATCAGGACGAGAAAAAGAAAAAAAGAAAATCAAGAGAATAAGAATTAGACCATTAAGAAGAAACGAGTGAGACTCAGCATTAAAAGAGAGAGAGAGAGAGAGAGAGAAATTATTAAAATAAAAGGGAAAATAACTCAATTATTAAAATGTCTTTAATTTAAGGCATAGTGCATCTAGATTCTAGTGTTTATCTTTTATTAAGCCTATATGTTTCGTAAAACATTTTAACTCAAACTCAACTTAAATTTTTTATCTTAATTTTTATCTTTTTCTGAAAAATTAATAAAGTTTATAATTGTTTTTTAAAAAATCAATTCAACTCAAATTTAAAAATTTTATCTCATCTCAAATTCAACTTATTCACTAAACAAATCCAAACATTATTAAGCAAAATAAATAAATAAATAAACAAAGTAAAAGTGATTACCTTATATTTTGTTTTACATCAGTAGACAGGTATATAATTAATTCATTCATTAAAAATTATGGGTCCCAAAAATATCAGTCACTTGATTGACTTATTACACACTGAAAGATAAGAATCACCTCTACTCGTATTGATGTTACTCCCAAAAAGTAAAACCACTTTTATTTCTTTTTGACCCGTTTTTTTCGTTTTCGAAGGGTTTTCGAAAAATTGCACTCTTATTTCTAATTTGATATTTTGCGTTTTCGACAAAATTCTTATTTGTGTCACAGAGGAAAACCACTTTTATTTCTCGAATTTTGAGAGGATCTCGAAGAGCATGCCCAGTGCACTGTTAAAAAATTTATTAACGATAAATTTTAGTATTTGGATTAAATATATATATATATATACACACACTCTTCAATAAGTGTGATATTTGATGTTAAATTTGTTATATATAAACTTTTGTGGTAAATTTAACACAAAATACAATCAATATCAAATTTAACATTTGATTATTATTGGTTGTTAGCTTAATTTTTGTTATATAATTATTACAATATTTTCATTTGTAACTTACGTAAATACTAAATGTTCACTTTTGGAGTTCTAAAGCACATAATAATGAATAGTAAAAATAGCATTATGTGTTAGAGCATGAAGTAAAATAATGTCTGTTTTTCAAACTTTTTGTAACAAATATAAGGTTGACATATATTAATGGAAATGATCCAATAAAAAAAAATTATATATCACATGCAAGTGACCTTTTACTAGTGGTTGACGCTTAATTGGAGCTCCTAATATTTAGGGCCAGTTTAAGACACTATTTTCAGATGGTAAAACACCAATTGGACTTCAAAATCTCAACTTTATACTAAATTTTTTATTTTTTTCATTTTTAAAAAACTCAAACTTTAAAAGTATATTACTCTCTTATTTTGATTTCAAATCGACATGATATAGTTTTTATGTCAAAATGCTAATAATGATGAAATGAACAAGACAAGATCCATTTTGTATATTTTTTTCCCGAACACATCTCAAATTTTACACTATTTTCTATAATATAGAATTTTTGCAATAATTTTCCCTCCAAACATATCTTTCTAAACACTATTTTCAGATGTCTCTCAAATAGGCCTTAAACAAACAATTTGATTTGTTAGGTTTTTGTTTTTTTGTCCAAAGGAAAGGTTGGTTAGTCTTAAGGCCCATTTGGGGTCATCTTTCCAAATATGGTTTCCAAAAGTTTTTTTTGTATTTTTCCTTCAATTTTACTGTTTATTTTTTCAAATATTTTTTAAAAAATTCAAATTTTAAAAATTCATAACTTTATCATTTTAAGTCGAAATAAGATGATTTTTTTTTTCAAATTGTATAAAATTTCGATATGAATGAAATAAAATCTATATTTGCTAATTTTTTTTTTCCGAATATATTTAAAATTTTTATATTTTTTTACTCCAAACAATTTATTTTCACTAAACGTATATTTTTAAAACTCAATCCATGTAAAACTGCTAAAACATCATCTTCAAAAGTAACCCCACACACATCCTTATATGCATTTTAGTGAGTGGGCTACGCTTTTGCAGGAGCTCAAACAAAACAGTGAGTGCCTTAATGCAGCGAGGGGCCAGTAGCGAGAGCAACTTCTTCTTTTTGGGGTGGGACCAGCCCGATCCATCAAGTTTTGGTTCGGTCAGTTGAGTGCACTTAGGTAGGTAGGTTCACACCGGAGTGGGACCGGAGTTGTTGTGGGTTTCTGACACGTGTACTTAGCTGAGTCTATTCCGACGCTTGAATGACGTCTTCGTTTCCAGTGGACCATATGAACAGTTCGAGTCTCCAGTTGTAGGCCTCTGTTGTCATATCAAAAACGGAATGGTGATTTTGAGGATAGGAGTGCACCTCCAGAATATTATGGCATCTACAGGAATTTCGGGATTATTTATCTCTTCTAAAATAAGTCAACCATGAACGTAAAATATCTTTCCAAAGCTACCACAGCCAGCCAATGAGGTATTCCGATGGTTTACTGTGATAATCTACTAGAATATTCTCTGACGCCGGAGTCAACGTAAGCCATTTAGGCTCTCGATCTTTAGAGGGTGTTATAGTCTAATATTTTTGATATTCTCTGAATTTTTTTTATTTTTAATATAAATATTGTCGGTCATTATTGGCTCTGATCGTTGTGTAAGAGTATTCTGGTATAATATTTTTGTTAATTTTCCATTTTTTTGTTATACTCTCAATGACGATTACTAATCTACAGGATTACTAGTTATACTACATCGGATTACTTAGTATATTCTATTACCAGATTATATATATTTGTAACATATCAGTTTTTTTTTTTTTACAAAAAATTATTTAAAATATATATTTTTAATATATTATTCCAAATATATTAATTTATCATTCTTTTTTTTAGTTTATCAAGAAAAATTACACAAAAATAAAAATAATTAGCATAATAAAATATTTGTATCACAAAAAAAAAAATAGAAAACAAAGGAAAAATAGAATTAAAAAACTGCAGCCAAAACCACGAAAGGAGAGTAAAAATCAAGACTTTGGATACTTTTGGGGCTGTTTTCCTAATTTTCCCAAAGTGGATATTGTAGTAATTAGCTTTTACAAGTAAATAGAAGATTTTTAAGTATTCAGAGTAAATAGTAAATTTATTTGGTGAATACCTTATTTCGAGTAAATAGTTTTCTCTAGGCAAACACATTTTTAAATAAGATGGGCAAAAAAATTTCTAAGACGTACTAGAGAGGAGCACAAATTAAAAGATTAGTTAAATAGTCGATGCGTTTCAAATTAATTTTAATTAAACTGTATTTTTTTCATATTAGTTTTTGTCTTTTTTTAAATTAATAAAAATAATTAGTTTTTAAAATTAAATCAACTTCAAATTAAAATTTTTACCTCCAATTAATGAACCAAATGCAAGGCGTAGATTCTTTTTCATTTTTTTTTTCACCCCAATATGGATTGTTTTTGTAATTTGTTCCAACTCCTGTCTAATTATATATTTAAAAAAACAAAAACAAATTATCATACTATATATTTTTATATATTTTTTCTGTTACTTGTCTCCCAAGAAATCTGACGATTCCAAATCATATACAGTTTCGAAAACTCAAATAAATGCGAATGACGTTTGGGTTCCTCAAATCAAATTAATTAGAACACTTTCTCAATAAATGACTAGGCACACATAAATCTAGTCCTTAATATATAAATATAAATATATATATATATATATATATATATACACCGAGGCTGATAAGTAGTTTTTAAAATTAGTGCGACCGATTCTTGTAGAATTCTAGTGCAAGTACAACTCCCGTTTCGAAAAATACACACCGGCCAGACTCTCCGCGGTCTCCGTAGCTACTAGAACACAGGTTTTAATAACGTTTCTTCTAATCGGAGCAATTCATCACTGCGCAGCGTTGTATTCGCCGTTGATTTCTACGGCCAATTTCTCGACAACATTGCAATCTTTTACCGTTTGTTGTCTGCCATCCCCATGCACCGGTCGCCGCCAAATTCTGCCCTTCTTTCAGCAACAACGACGAGATGCAGTGTACCTGGATCTAGCACTCTTGTTTATCTCGGAATTCCATGTTATCATGTGAGTGCTCTCTTTCTTTTTCATTTTTTTCCCCCTTAATTGATAGGCTTTAACTTGCATATTAGTCTTTTGTTTGTTATATTCTCTAACGTAATTGTAGAAGTGGTCTTCCAATTTGAACTAAATTTTTTATCTGACTAAAACACAAAACAACATCTAGAAAAATAATGTAAATTACATTATCGTAGGTATAATCTAACGGTAATTTCATACTTGATTCTGTTATAAGATGTACAATTTAAATTCCCTCTTCCTCTGGTTAAAAAAAAAAAAAAAAAGTATAGATCACTAACATACTAGACTTGTATCAAAGTATAAGGTTTAAAGATCGACAATAAAATTATTTATTCTTGCTACTATTTTGCTTTAACAAGAATACTTGTTAGCGTGGAAGCACAAATCAAGAAAGTCTGTCTGCCCTAATCTACCAATTCAAAAACGGCGAAAATAACCTATATATATATATATATGGGGCAAAAAAAAAAAACAAAAACAAAAACAAAAACAAAACAAAACTATAACGCTACCTATGCCAAGCTATTGAGAGCATACTTGTGCCACAAGGCACAGAACCTTACGGAAAAATAATAGATAAATAGATAAATAAAAACGACTGAGCGTTTTAGGCAAAGGAAATAGCAGCAAACACAGAAATAAAATTAAACAAAACAGAGTTGTGTTACGCGCTGGGCCTTGTGTTACGCGCTGGGCCAACTTAGCGGGTGGGAACAGATAGGGGTTGAAATTAGAAATCTAAGGATTGTTTTGGTAAATGAGTTTGAGTTAGAAATTTTAAATTTTAATAGTAAATTTGTGTTGAATTTTTAAAATAGATAAAAAAATTTTCAGAAAAGACAAAATACTTTTTCAGAAAAAAAAAACTGATATGAAAATTTTAAATTTGGAATAGTTTTTCAAACGAAGCATAAAAGTGAAAATGTATTTTTAATAAGACAAAAATAAAAAGTAGAAGAAAAAATAGTGCGTTGACTCTGCATTACATGTGTAATAGTTCTTGTTAAAAAGAGAGCAAAGAATATGATAAATTACTAACTCATTGAACCTCTTAGAAAATAATGCCTTTTTGGTTGCCACTAGAAAGACTTAAATCACTTACAGACTGACCTTTGTTGTTGTTGTCGTCGTCGTTTTTTTTTTTTTTTTTTAATATAGTTGTAATTGTTGTTTTTTTAAATTAAATTTCTTCGTAGTAACGATCAAAAATTAAATGAACTATATGACAGGCCGATAATAACAAAAATGAAAACAACGGAAATGTTCACGACATAAAGGATTCTCTAGAGCAGATGAGCACAATAATGGTGGGCAGTATTCCAGTCTCCTTATCATCCAATAAATTACCTAAAAATAAGGATGGTTCTGCTTCATCATCTCCACAACAAAGTGATAAGATTTCCGGCGAAAAAAGGCATGACAAATCGGATATTTTGTACAAGAAGGACGAATTTCCTCTGGTTACTCGATTTCGGAAGAATGACAAGCCTGTTCATGGGATGAAACATGCTCATTATGAAACTGCTAGGAATTCCACAACATCATTGGACAGTCCTAATAAGTCATGTTTTCATGAGGTACAAAGTACTACTTTTGATATCTGCCTCTCAGATAGAAGGATCAAATGTAGTTATGTGGTTCGGCGGGAAGCGAATTTGGCCGCAAGAAACTACGAATTCTGGAGAAGTGAAAGGGATCAAATATTGGAAGGGCCATGTGGAAGAGTTCTCAGACCTGGAATGGTTATTCTTAAGCATTACCTCACACTTGATGAGCAGGTAAAACATTTTTTTTTTTTAAATAATCCTTGTTCTTGATTACTATTACTAATTTACGGAGTCACGTATTCTTCATTATCATTTCGAATTTCGAGTGCTTTTTTATTCGTATTGAATTCAATTTTTAGTTCATGTCAGTTTAATTACAAATTAATATGTCTAACACGTTTCCCAATTCAAAATTTTTAAAATTAAACTTTTATTCTTAAAATTTCAGTTTTTTTATTATTTTATAAGAAAAGTTGTAATGCGCTCCTAATTTTTTAATTAAAATTATAAACAATATCCATATTCAATAAGAAATAGCCTCTATTTTTTATTTTTTATTTTTTTGTTAGTGATTTCACTAAAAAAAATTTCTAACCCCGTCACTGATACCATGGCAATTTTGTAGGTTAACATAGTAAAAAGCTGTCGAAACCTCGGCATTGGGCCCGGGGGATTTTACCAGCCGGGGTACAAAGATGGAGCAAAACTTCGTCTGCGAATGATGTGCCTTGGCCTCGATTGGGATCCTCAGACAAGAAAATATGCAGACCGACGACCTATCGACGGAAGCCAACCGCCTTGTATTCCTGGTGAATTTAGTCAGTTGGTTGAAAGATCAATCCGTGATGCACATTCCCAGATCAAGAAGGAATCCGGAGTGAATAGAAATGCGGAGGAGGTACTTCCTTCAATGTCTCCAAACATATGCATTGTCAACTTTTACACAACTAGTGGGAGACTTGGCCTTCATCAGGTATAATTTCTTTACCTTTTGCTATTTATCTATTTATATTTTTTTTGTGTAGAAAAATTATCAAAGCTGGACAAAGGGTTTCGAAAAATTGAATTTGGGAGTTGATGTGTAATATTTGAAGTGTCATGACTTGGTGAAATAGGATTAGTTGAATTACAAATATGTCTTTAGAAAATTGTCTTTATGGAGTAGAAGTTCATGATGAAGTAGGTTGGATTTTCCTCAAAATTTAATTACTCTGTTTTTTTTTTTCTTTTTTAACCTAAAAATGTAGAAAATTCAGAATTTATTTTCATAGGAATTATTATTATTATTATTATTATTATTTTTCATTCAGAATTTTTTTCATAGGAATGCTATTAATATAACACTCCAACAAAAACCATTAGTATATGCCTTTTTGTTAATGACTCGCTTTTTAATAAAAAGGTCTAACGTGGGCCCCAAAAAGTTCTAACTTAATGTTAATGGAACATTAGAAAACATTGGGTAATGTTAACAATAGAGGCCTGCTTGGATCGTATTCAATCCAACAATTTCAAATAGTAAATCAAAATTTTAATAGGAAAAGTCATTGTCAAAAAGAATTTTAAAAGTAGGTGAAAACCGTATGTCAAACGAGAGCTGTGTTGGAAAAACAAGAGATTTTAAAGTTTTCATTTGAACTGTCACAATTAGGGCACTTAGTATCATGCCAGGGAACTATGTGTCACAAGTAACAAGAATTTCTAGTAGTAAAGTACAATTGAGAAAATTTTTTTTAATTTAATTTTATTTAGTATAAGCCATGAAGTGGACATTTTATCAATATTTTTGCAGGATCGTGATGAGAGCAGGGAGAGTATAAAGAAAGGACTACCTGTAGTCTCAATTTCAGTGGGAGATTCAGCTGAATTCCTTTATGGGGAACAAAGGGATGTGGACAAGGCAGAGAAAGTCATATTGGATTCTGGAGATGTTCTCATTTTTGGAGGCCAATCCAGACAAATATTCCACGGCGTCCCTTCGATCGTACCGAATTCCGCTCCGAAAGAATTGTCAAAACAAGTCGGACTCCGTCCAGGCCGTCTCAATCTCACCTTCAGAAAATACTAGAATCCCAAGATCTTCTAACCACAATTCTCGAATACTTGCATAAATACCGAAACTTTTTGATGTATTGAATTTTACAGATAGGAGATTTGTAAATTTTTAATGACTTTAGTGGGTGCCAACTTAACTGAAATGTACTCAAATTCTCTTATTACGCAAAATTATGCGCATTTTCTATATGTGCATTATATGACTGAAATTTCAATTTCCCATTGGTTTTTGTTTCTTTCCACAATGAAAACCCTATGATATGAATGCAGATATCGAGTTTTGCCCTTTTTATAAGGTTGTTTACCTTTTTATACCCCATATTTTACTCTTATTCGGAAAGTATACATTACGTTTTGAAGTTTCATATTTTTGTACCATCAAAATACATATAATATACAAATTTATACACTTTATTAGTCAACATGCAATTTTGAGTAAAAGCAAGATACAAAAGCTGAATAATCTAAATTTTAGTTTTTTTTTAAAAGGGTATTTATGGTATGTTTAGTTCAAAATTAAGTGTTGACCTTTTTATATTATTTGAAATCCAAATATTTAAAAACGTAAAATTCCAAAATACAAGATTTACTTTCTGAATAAAAGTAAAATATAAGGTATGAAAACGTAAATAACCCTTTTATATTATGAAAAAAGTGATCAAATTGGAAAAAGTGACTTATATTCGTTTTCTTTTTACTTGAGTTGGGAATATTTATCGTCAACCTATTTTGGAAGGAATCCATTTGCTATGTAAAGATATCATATTTCTTTGAGATTATTGGATACGCGACCCTTTACATTCATGGCTCTTTAATTCAACCAAAAAAGATAAAAAGAAAAAAAGAAAAAAGAGAGCATTATGTCGAAATCCAATGTAATTCACATTATAACATAGAGGAGTGGAGCATTAATTTGTAATATTGGGAGTCATGATGACGGTGATTGATAAGGAATAGAAGAAGTATCAAATCGACAACAAATGGAATCATCGCAGGCCGATAATGACATATTTGATATAAACTATATATATATATATATATATATATATGCAGTTACCAAATTAATCAGAAGTTCATACTATAGTCCCACCACATGACTCATGAGTTACGTCCAATTTGTTCGTGTCAGCTATTTAAACAGATGGAGAAATTAGATGGATGCACTAAAATATTGAATATAAAATCCTTTAAAAAAATCCCTGACCAAAATTTTTTATTAGAAAATATGGACCAAAATTGACAATATTGAAAAGGTGCAAACGCTAGTGGAATCTGCAATTCTATGGATTGAGATTATGATATTAATTAATTACCTTATTATTTATTAATTTATTTAATTAGAATTTTATGTTATTTAGGGGATGGGTGGGTTAGTTTCAATGATCAAATTTCTTTATTTTATTTGGTTTAGTTTTCTAAATTATTTGGTTTATCTGTGAACATAGTAGTTTGTAATTTCAATGTAAAAAATGATTGATGGATTAAAATTGATACTTCTAGTATATTTCTCCTTCTTGAGTTCTTATTCTTTCTTTAGAATCCTCTTTTCTTTTTTGTTTTTTTCTTTTTTTTTTTTTTTCCCTCGTTCGGTTCTATTTCTTCTTCTATAGTGGGCTGATAATGTCTTTATCTTAGTGACATTATTCTCTTTTTAGTCTATATATTTTAGTCCCACATAAGTTAGTAGTAGATCCAAATTTCATCCTACTTGATTTATGGTATCAATTAGCGTAATGCAGTTGTCACATATGCATAAAATTTATTGATATGTCACTTGCAAACCTTAATCATGATTAAACACACTATGCTTGCCAACTTGGAGAATTACGTTTTGATGGGAACATATTTGTTTCATTCCCCAAGTTCAAAACTATTTGTAACTATTTCACTTTTTCATGTGTTTTCTTTTGCTATTTTGACTCCATTAACGATAATACCTCTTAATTTAAGCTATTAACGTTAGATACAACTTTTTAGCTGTCAGCCTAATCTTAACGTTTTAATTTATAAGTACTCATAATTAAAATTTACAGCACACGATACAGAACTGTTCAAGTTATAGATCAGACCATTAAAAATTTAATCTTATAACGAAATCAATAATTTTTATCGATGGTGTAAAATAAAAGATCCTATAATATAAAAAATCCTTTCTTTTTTTTTTCTTTTTTTTTTTTAAATTTGCTGTTCCGTTTTACATGATACATCATTGTTTGGTTACTTGTCGATCATAAATAACAAGTTCTCTACAAGTTTGAGCCTGTACTTCAGCTCATCGATTGGTTCACTTTTAAGCTTCATTATTTAATTGGTTAAGTCTCATTCTCTCATAAAGTATTTGATAATAGATTGATTGTAATGCTCTTGTTTGCCAGTACATTTCGTGGGGTATACACTGAAATCCTTATTATTTTCCTTTTATAAAATGTAAGCAAATATTATAGTAGTGAATACTATGGTAACCTAAATTTCAACGACTCCCATTTGTAGAGGTTTTGGGGATACTGGTTCTTGAGATATTTGAATTGGAGTTTTGAAAATGTGTCTTTGGTTGAAAAAAATTATTTGGATTTAAAAAATTGCAAAAACTTAAAAATGTGTTCATAAATAAATATCAATATAAATCTTATTTCGTTGTTCTCAAAATTCTATGCAATTTTTAAAAAAAAATCTCAATTAAACTTGAAATAATAAAGTTTTGTACTTTTAAATTTTGAATTTACTATAAACATTTAAAAAAATGAATAATAAAAAGTAGTTTTGAGCGGTTAAGAAAAAAAGAAGAAGAAAAACAAAATCTAGAAATCAAATGCTAGACATCCTCCAAACTGGCCCATGACGAAAGAAAACAAATTTAATCGTTGAAATATATATATATATATATATATATATATATATTTAAAGAATTATCAATTTTAAAAGTTAAAAAGTTTCACAATTCTTTTTTTTTTTTTTTCTTTTTAGGAAAAAATCTTCAACAACACATATAATTTATTTGTTATTGAGTGACAGTTTGTATGATTGTTTCAAAATTATTTTTAAACATTATTTAAAAAGTTTTTTTTACAGCATATATTATTTCTAAAAAAAAATTAATTCAATTTTTAATATATTTTTCAACCCTATAATCCAAACGACTACGTATTAATAACTGAAATTGAATATTTCGATTATATATACATAATTGGGATGTACACAACTTCTTCCTATAATATTGTTGGATGATAAAAACAGGATAAGCTGTAGAACTAATATAATATTTTGAGTCCACGTCAACGCATGGTATCTCTTTGGAGTAAGCAAAGATAAGATAATGTCTACTGATGATCTGTATTTCGATAGAAGTTAGTGAACCCTGTCCATTATATATATATATATATACACATATACATATATATGCATGCATCTGAATATGTACAGAAATATACAGACAAACACACAGTTGAGGCGCAAATAAAATTAGGCTGTACGTTTCAATAGAAAAATGAACTAATAACTTTATTGATGTGAAAAAACTAGGATGTAACATTTTCTACAGCATATGGAGGGTTTTGTTTTTTTAACATATTGCTCTACGAAAACTAATATTTTTTTCAACATGCATATTCACTCACGCATTAAAGCATTAATCTAAGGATGTTAAAATTTGTTAGTTTATTAATCCATTCTAAAAGTTTAATCTAATAAAAGATGAGCCAACAATTGTTTTTATATCTTAACATTCCCTTTCACGTGCACACTGGACAATGGACAAACGTGTGGCTAATATTAATTTAAAAGTTGAACACAAATATATAAGAAAAAAATCGAGACATCTTAAAGACGCAACACACAAATAATAATAAAGAAATTAAAAAGTGTAATCACAAGAGTTCAAATTCAAATTTGATATCGTGTAGAATATTGGACTTCCATCTTCCTATAATTTAATAGGAGCACGTACACAATCTTTTTTTTAATGGGGGCACAGTAATAATTTCCATAATTAATATTGTAGGCACAATCAAAGTTTAACAGAAATTTATATTTACAAAAAAGGAGAAATTCTTAAAATCTCTCTTTTATGAAGAATGGAAGTACAAATTTCCGAATGCATGAAAAATAAAATTAAATCTCTAATTATAATGTATAGTATGCTGTAGTGATGAGAGACATGGAACTCGAACTTTCCCTTTTGTTTTCTCTCTCTGATCTTCAGTTATTGTTCCAAGAGAAGAAGTAATTTTTCATCTAAATGAGATATGTGTGTGTATATATATATATATATATATTATCTCTGATGACAGCCTTATAACATATGTAATATCAAGACAAATGCCTTGTAGCACTAATTAATTTATTAATATGGATAATATTTTTTTCATTGACATCTGCCGCTTATAAAAAAGTTACGTAACATATTATACATAAAGTTATATAATGTTAAATATTTATAATTACTAGTAATATGAGTATAAAATAAAATTACATCTATCTGATATATACTATAGGAGTTCATCCATTTAGGCAAATACGACATAATAATGATAATTGTTTCACAGAGAATATAATGAAGTTATTCGGTTTTCATATAAACAACAAAAAACACAACCAAAACCATATAAACAAAACATGAAATCATAATTAGATTGAGATATCCACTATAAACTAAACTATAATTGGTTTTAAACAATTCGTAATGGAAAAGGAGCCCAAAGCCTTGAAATTGTGGCCACACGCTAAAGCGAATGTGATGCTGGCAATAATGAATAATATATATATTAATATATATATATATATATATATGTATGTATGTATAGACAAACACAGTCACACACACACAAATATGTTTCTTTCCATAAGATAATCATGGACAGGACGACTCACTACAATTTATGCACAAAACAAATCATCATTGATAAGAATAATGACTTCCCACAGTGATCCATTACGTGTTTTCTGCGTTGGATTTCCACATCCCCAACTCTACACGTAAATTTCTTGTGAAATAACTATTATATATTTTATATTTTATATTATATATTATGTGTACTATATATATATATACACACACACACACACACACCCCATTGAGAGGACAAACTTCTGCCCTTGGAACAATAATTGAATATCTAGAGAGAAAGCATAACTCCTACGCTACGTGAAAACAAAAGAGAAAGATAAAGTTCCATGTCTCTCTCGTTACAACAATATTATATATACATATAGATGTTTTTTAAAAAATAAAAAATAAAAAATTAAACATTATAGAATTCGAACTATGTATTTTATGATAGAGTCAAATGTAAAATTACTACTAAATTCTGACGATGTAATTGATGTATAATAATAGTTATAATTTTGGTCAAATGAAAACATCATCTAATTTATTATCAATTACAATTACAATTATAAAAAAAAGATAAGAAAAAGAAACGAAAATACAATCTTTAGTTAAAAATTAAAATATATATATATCTAAATTAATTATATGAAGAATTGCGTTAATCTCTACCTTTAATTAACGCATTAACTCACGAATTATCGCAAGGTTTTGTGTGTACACCATGATCGGTTCAAAAGCAAAGAAAATCGGTTCAAAAGGAAAGAAATGAAGTTTCAGTCGGCCCCCAAAAAGCAAGCTGACTTAGTGATTTACCTCCACCTTAGAAGTGGTTGCTGATTAAGATTATCCAGATATATTAGACAAGACGTTTGTCTGTACTTTCATCTAGTCGGAATTCTCGACCAGGTTCATTTCTTTCATTTTTCATACTTATGTTTGAACCAGGTTTTGTTTCATTGTCGCTATTTATATATATTCGATATTTATATATATCTTCCGAATATAATTCTCCACCAAGTTTATCTAGACTTCTTTTGCTTTTGTTTTCATTTTAGATATATATCTTATTATAACATCAAATAATACCTGCTGCAATCACATTTCTTTCAATTGTTATTCTTTAAGGTCCAACGCAAAACTTCATACATAAACCTAAATTTGATTACAAAAGAATTTATAAACATAAATGGTGAAATGCATAATTAGCATTCAATTCGTTGTATTAAAAAAGTTTATGCAAAGTGTTCTTAAAAAAAAAATGCTTGAAACTAACTGCCGACAAATTAATATATGACACAAAAATACTAGACTCAGGTGAAACAGAAATTTCACTATTTTTCTCGCTGTCTTACTTTCCAAAAAAAAGTGAAACATATTGTGAAACTTTTTTTTTTTTTTTTGGCTTTTCTCCGTCTTTGGAAATCTGATTTGCTGGAATGATGGAACTCTCCTCAATCGTGGAAAAGGAATTTTCTTCAACTTGTTTGCTTCTGACATGAATGAATAATTTAGTTATCTTTAGAGCTGGCAATTCCTGTTCACAAGCTGAGTTCGGATCAGTCTGATTACAGCATGACACGTTAAATATAAACACGAATACCACACAATTAATAAACGAGCAGAAACCTAAACACGAACATGAACACAAACCGTTTAATTAATGATTAGCACGACACGATACGCGAACATAATTATTAAGCAGCCACAATGGATTGGCACGAAAACAAACCCGTTTATGACCCATTTAATACGAAAAACTCATTTACGGCCTATTTAATAAGAAACTAGTTTCTTACCCATTTAACACGAAATTTTGGATTAAAAAATCACTTAAAATTCTGAATTCACTAACACAAGAAACTCATCATATTCATATAAAATATAAAACTAACAACTAAAATTGTCAAATATTCATAATGATTGAGACAAACATATCTTAGAATAAAACATAAGTCTAGTTATAATTGGTGTCCATATGCAAATCACCACCCAAACAAGTCTCAAATTGTCATATAATCAAGATTCAAAATACAAAAAGAAACATCAAAAGAAAACAAAATACAATAGTAGAAGGAAATGCTTTCTTGCTTGAGAATGATAACAACTTAAATAAATGGGTTAAACGGGTTAACCATGTTAGCCTATTTCTGGCCTGTTTATTTTCATATTAAACATATCAACCCAATTATTAAACATACGGTCCAAATCCATATATTTTATGTCGTTCTCATGTCGTGTCATAATATCGTGCGTGTCATAATATCGTGTCCGAACTTACTAGCCCTAGTTATCTTGATTCTTGTATATAGGAATAGCAAAATATCATGAAGAAAGTTGCCCGTAGGGAAAGTATTATTTTATGTATGATTATATTAAGATTTTTGAATTTATATATTTAACTGTTTATCTTAATTTCAGGAATCTCTTGATTTTAGAAAATAATTTGTTAGCTTATTTTTATAACTTACCAAATTCTATAATATTTGTGACGTTTATTTACACGGAAGTCCATTTTATAGTACTTCTTACTGGTCAATTCTTCTCTTTTTGTTAATTTTCTCTTCTCTTATCACTTTTATTCTTTTTTTATTATTTAATTTCTATATATACTTACATACATATGTATGTGTGTATAACATTTTCAGTTTATTTTCCTATTAGTATTGCTCTGAAAAATGAGACTGTCTTCAAACGTGTCATTTGGCTTCTATTCTTGTGTTTTTCATCCATGAGCTTGTAACGATGAGGCTGGGATGGTGGCAGGCAGTTTTCACTACTTGGAGAGACAATTTGTGCCCCAACTCTGCCTCAATTCAGTACCTAACCATTTCTGGTTTTTTTGGGGCGATTATGACCATCTCTCCGCTCGAGCTTCCTCGTTATTATTCATGTTTATGGATGGTCATTCTATTTTAACCCAATATGACTTCCATCTCTTTCTCATGTGGCACTAGAGATTTCCTTTGCATTTTCCCAACTTCAAGGAATTTTGAGAGTCAATTTCTCATGTGCTTCGTTTTCAGTGTATGGATACACTATTTTTATCTTCTCGGGAAGGACAACACATATCCACCCGTCACAAATATGTCGTGGATCCTATTCAAAATTAAGCCTCAAAATTGATACCCAAAATGGGTTTACAAGGCCGCTCTTCCACCCATTTTAGATTTGGTTTTTTATATAGATGATTATTAAAGTGAAATTATTTTTTAAGCAGAATTATTAATCAAATTAATTACACTTGAATTTCAGTCCAAATATTTGTCCACCACTCTATCTATATATATATATATTTTTTTTATCTGGGGACCTTTGAGGGGCAAGATAAACCATCTATCCACTTGAAAGTTGACACGCATGACAATCTTATCAATAACAAAGCGCACATGATCTCTATTCTACAGATTGCGGAGTACTATAAATTTAAAGTATTGCCTTGCATGCAATTATATCTTTCTGTATATAAACTACATGCACAATTTAAGGTACAGTAATCAATAGTCTTGATGCTTTAGTTTGCTTGTAATTTTCATACAATCAATCACACGAAAGAGTTCAGAACACCATGACATATGAATAACTTTTGTTTACCTAAAATTCCATAAATATATCTAATTTATTTTATTATTAGGACATCATTTCTAACACTCCATCTCTTATTCAGTATTGTTTCTCAATTAATGAGAATTAATTCCAAATTTATTTATGTACATAATTAATCTATTATGCAAAGGGCAATGTACTAATTAATTGAAAATATTTGTATTCATAAATCAAGTAAACATTAAAAAGAGAATTGGAGTTTTCAATTTTAAGATTCTAACAGATTACTAAATTTTTTTAAAAAAATAATTATAATCTTCATAATTTTTTTTTAATCTTCTTTTCAAACTCATTAGTGTTTCTATTATAGTTTATCTGAGTTTGGTAAACACGCATGCTCTTAATGTTGAAGTGCCTTCTTCTTTTCTTCTTCTTTTTTTTTTTTTTTTTTTGGAATTTAAAGTGAGGAGATTTGTGTTAGTAAATAACCTTCGGTGAAGACCACCACTCAAAAAGAATCCATGAACATTCATGTTGGATCATCAATAATCAATATATATACTAATATGTAGAAGCGCACCTGAAACCATATCGACCAATTATTTTCTAGAGCCATGCGATTTGTCTTCCAGATCAACACACTTTCCTTAGAAAATCCTTTAGCTTTCTCTCCGCTCTCTCTCTGATGATAGGATGTCAGATAGAATAAAATGTAACATGCAACCTAGAGACCATAATCGCTATATACAGGTAATTTCTATGTTATCCTTTGGTATTTCTATTTTAAACTATCAAAAAAATAGAAATTACTTTCAAATCTCCACACATTAAAGGCCCACACGCTATAAGATATATTAAAATCCAAATTACTCCAACTTTAACATATCACTTCTAAAACGGGCTTAATCTTATATAACAGTCCTCAATACATAATTATTCACATATAAGTCTAACGTTGGAATAAGGATCCAACAATTTGAACTCTATATGTTATATTAAATATAAAAATTGTCCATTTGTAGAAAGTTTTGCTATGAATTATTTATATTAAGAAAAGATGAACTACTGAAAACCTTTTTTAAAGATGTAATTATTGCCCATGATACTTTTTTTTTTTTTTTAAATCTAGAGAAGACATTGCGTGAGCTTTGTTTATATAAATCAAGTGCTTCTTCGTAGTTTATTTTTAAGGTTTTTGAGCAAGTGTTCTTCGTGGTTTATAATAGTTTCTTACAAAGTTCAATTATTGCATCCCTGTTTTGTTTTTGCATGGAATTATTTGTATATTCTTTGTTTAGTACTTACGTGGACGGTGGAAAAAACGCCAACAGGGTACATTTTTCTTGTTCAGTTCACGCTTCGGTTTCATGCTTGTCATTTCATTACACAACACACCAAATGAAACAGTTTGATTGTCTAATTGTCACTCTTGTTCTTGGAGATTCTATACGTGTATTGCCGTTGGGGGAAAAAGAAAGGGAAAGAAAAGAATAGAAAAAGAGATTGGTATTTTCATACCTTTTATCTAACGTTATTAGATAAATCTATTATGATCATATATGAGATGTGAAAAATATCGGATTTTCAACAACTATAAATTTAAAGTTCAGATAACCCACGATATATTATGGGACACGCTCTCATGTACAGCATGACTTGAACCTTTTGATGTATAAAAGGAGATAATTCGGTATATGTCATGATTTAAGATGCAGATTGACTTTTATCGTAAAGTTAAAACTATTGTAAATATTTAATTAAAAAAAAAAAAAAACGTAACATTGCAAAGATAATTTTACCCTCAAATCTGGTTCCATTATTTATTTCTCATTTTCTCTGTCATCCCTCTTACCACTTTCTCATTTTCTATCTCATCTCTTTGTTCCTCTCTCCCTCTACTCCGATGCCGACTCCGGCCATCTATCTCCCCACTCCAACACGTCAGATGCTGACTCAAGACCCTCTCGTGGCCCTCACTCTCTCTCTCTCCAATAATAGCTACCTCCCCATAGTGTTTGCTAGTTGGTAATTTAAGAATATATTTGTTATTTGAAAAAAAAATAAATAAATATAAAGTAATGTCATGTTATGACATTTTTTGTTTTTTTTTTCTTTTCTTTTTTTTTTTTTTGTTGTAATTGTGGCAAAAATCAATTCAAGGCTTGAATTGGCATTTTTCTAAAGTTTCCGGATGAAAATGAAGACTTCAAAATAGAACATTCTTACCACCAAATCATCACAATCGCTGATTATTTAAGTGTATATTGCGTGCAGTTTATCTGAATTGGAGTTAGATGTCGTTATTTTTAAGTTATAAGGTTCTTGAAATGAATATTGGGTCTATTAACACCCCTAATTTTACTTTTCTCACATACAACCACTTACCATATAATTTTAAAATTAAATAACTACTTGCTCCACCCCTTAATTTTTCCAAAAAATCCTTATAAATAAATTATTTACTTTTTTCTTTCTCCTCCCATTATAGTATAAATCCCTATATATTTTTTTTCCTTAACTTTTTTTAAAAAAAATGTTCTATTTTGTTGTTATTTTTCAATTCATTTCAACGAGAATTTTTTTTAGGAGAAGATTTTTTTTATTTTATTTGTTATTATTCCTATTTTTCAATAGTTTTTGTAGCTCCATATTATAACTAGTTTTTTTGTTTTCAATAACAAGCAAATGGAAAACACATATGTATAATGTGGATATGTAATCGAATATATTGATTTAATTGGTTATTTATTTTATAAATAATTAAGAGAAATAGTTAGGAATTCATATAAACTCTAAATTGTGAGTTTTTTCTAATTATCTAATAAAATTATTAACTAAATTTATAACATTTTCAACCATGCTTATGGATTACTCAACTTCATTAGTATATTATCCTCAAGTTTATATCGTCTCAAGAAGAAGTATACCAAATAATAAGTTCATAGAATTTTATCTTAACATATTAATTGATGAAGAATTTTTATTGAATATCTAAAAAGAAAAAAAAATCTCATGAGAAAAAAATTAAAAAATAAAAATAAAACAAAACATATTTTTAAAAAATTTTTGTACAATGATTTAGATTTAGTGTGTTGAGAAAGAATAAAGAAATAAGAAAGACAAATAATTTAGTTATAAGTGCTTTTTGGGAAAACTAAGGGGTGGAGCAAGTAATGTTTTAATTCTAAAATTAATTTATTGATGATTTTAAAAAGTGGGTGGGAAAAATAAAATCGAATGTGTCAATAGACCAACCCATATTTTATTTGATACTTCTTTTTTAAGTAAGGACTAATTATAGAAGTACTCCTAAAGTTTTAATAATTTAAAAGTTTGACCTTCCAATTTTTGGTATTACAATTTGATCCTTCAATTTTAGGTAACTATTACATCATGATTATCGCGCGCATTTCACTACAAAAACTAATTTGCTTGATTAATGCTCAAAACAACGTTAGTCTTGTATAGTTCAAATGATGTTAGGAATGTTAATATACAAATAACTATTTGGAAGACAATTCAAATATTTCTTTTCAAATTTTTTCATTCAAATATTTCATTATAAATATTTCTATTTGGATGCTTCTCCTAAATAGATCCTTAAACCCAACTATCATGAGAAGAACTCATAAATCCATCACCCAACTATCATGAGAAGAACTCATAAATTCATCGATATGATTATAACTTCAGGATACAAAACAAATGCTTATGCCATGGACAGTCCCACATCGAGAGTGAAAATCATGATTCGAACTCTCCCCTTCCTTTTATTTCCAACACTCACTCCATTGCCTGCATACGTTTATAAATCAAAATCATACAAAATCAAGAAAAATCACGTCAAAATCATATTACTTGACAACCACGCCTCAAATGAACATGTTAAAATTGATTAAACAATAATCAACTTAATATCCCAACAGTTTACAGGCATCATTTTAGAAAAACAAATTAATCAACTCTGTAAAGCCATTGTTTATTTTATAAAGTGTAACCTTATCATTTTATACAATTAATTTTGCCTAACTCGGATTCAAAGAGATCTTATTTTGTATCTTTTATTTTTTTAAAGGTCAGGAAGACAACAAAAAAAAAAAAAAAAAAAAAAGGAAGAGAGAGAGTCATATTGTCACATTTATTCTACTGTCCACATATCCTTTTTAAAACCATCAATCAATTGAATTAAAGTTTAAGTCACTATTTCTTGCATTCTCTTATTAATGGCGAAAATTCCTACAATTATTTTTTTTTTTCTTCCGTCCATTAAAATATTCAGTAGATTTTGAATAACAGTAAATACAAACATAAATTAATCTCAGTAATTTTTTTAACATATATACTCAGAACAATTTTAAACAGTGGAGTAAAATCCAATCATATCTTAAAAATAGTACTTACCTCCCTTTCTTTTTCTTTTTTCTTTATAAAGAAGATAGTACTTGCCGTTTTGACTTGCATGAATAAATAATAACAACAATTTCAAGACAGTATCTTCTAATTAGATTGAGGAACGTACTTGTAGACTTTTATTAGAGACTGAAAAAAAAAAAAAATAGGTACATCATTGTGTCATTTGCGTTTTTCACTTTGTTGATATTCTAAATATATATTTTGATCGGTGGTCGCAAATATTATATAACAGTAATTTTACATTTGACTATATTAAATTATATAGAGTGTGAATTCTCTTATCCAAAATTCAAAAACATTTAAGTACATATTTGATTGTTTATTAATTAAACCAAAATACAGAAGAGAACATGCAAACCTCATGAAGGAAAAGGGACATCTTAAATTCCTTACAAGTGAGGTAGACAAAAGTTTTGACCCTATGCCAAATAAGGTCACAAGCCAAATAAGGTCACAAGTCCTTCTGCAAATATACAAATATTTTCGGAATCTACTTTTATTTTTATTTTTTTTTAATTATACAAAGAACATATTTAAAATATAGTTTATAATAGATAATTGTTCATAATAGCAGTGGCATGTATAGCTTAATAATAATTTAACACATAACTTTACTATGAAGTTTATGTTGTGTTTGGGATAAGACGAAGAAAGAAAATAAAGGAATGGATTTTGTTATTATAATTTGGGATGTTTGGTAGGATATAAATTTGGATGAAAAGGAAAAATGAATGAAAGAATTAGGAGGTATTCTCACCAAAACATATTCCCAAATGTGGAAGAAATTTGTGATCGACAAATTTGACACCAATGTAAAGAAGTAAAATGACACAATTGTCCTTCTTGTCCATCAAAATTCCAACAAAAAATATGATTGATAGTATTAGGATAAAACAGTAATTGCACTAACTAATAATTTTGCTGTCCATTTGGTTTCACTTACAACTCCAAACAGCAAATGGTAAACTCTTTTTTTTTTTTTTCCTTCTTTCTTTTTTTCTTTTTTCATATTCTCATACCAAACAACTAAAAAAAAACAAAAAACAAAAAAAAATCATTTTTTCTTTCCTTACAATTTTCTTTCCATCATAGTTATTTTTTCCCTTTTATTTTTTTCTACTTCTTACCGAATGGAATGTTTAGAGTTCAAATATCTACGCAAGCAAATTTTTAAAAAAAAATATATTTAGAAAGTTTGTATTGATTAGTTATCTATAATTGTGATGACAGATATAGCTAAATAGTAATTTAACGTATACTTCTATGGTAAACTTTAGAGTTCGAATATCTCCGCCAGCAAATTTTCTTTTTAAATGTATATGTATATATAGTTAATTCGAATCTGCAGCATAACACAGGGCAGATTCATGATATGATGTCCTTGCCATAATAGACAAGGGTAGTTTGGACTAATTAAAAACCGAAAGTTTACTATTTTTTAGGTTGCCAATCCCATCCATCAATTCTTTAAAAAAAAAAATGAAAATGAAAAAATGGGAAAAAAAAACTTCCGACAACCTTTTTGGGTCAGCACCTCTAATCATATATAGAAAAAATGAATTGGAACTAAACTTTCAGCTAACCTACTGCATTATAAAGTTGATCTATGATTAAAAAAAGGGAAAATCTACGTTTTAATATCCAAAACAATTTAATTAACAGAATTTTATTCACGGGGAAGGGACATTTATTTACTCATTAGGTTTTACTATTCGTAATTGACTACATTTAAATTATTTAGCATTTTCTATATATTCTCTTTAGGTTTCCATACATATATGTGTGTATATATATAATTGTTTTCCATTTTATACTATTTAGTGTTTTCCATATAAACTCTTTTAGTTCTCATATTTCTAATTGTTTACCATATACACTATATAGTGATTTTATAATGCTAATTGTTTTCCATACAAACTCTTTAATGCCTGTATATTTCTAATTGTTATCCATTTATACTATTTTGTGTTTATTTCAAAAACTCTTTTGATTCTCATGTTTCTATTTTTTTTCCATATAAACCATACGTTGTTTTTATATTTTTAATTGTTTTCTAAATCTGATGAAGCTCAATAAAAAAGACATAAATCGAGACTCAGTGATAGGAAAATTTCTTGTACACTATATAGTGTATATATATCTAATTGTTTTCCATATAACAATATCTTTTTTTTTTTTAATGATCCCAATTTGGTTTAATTTACAATTTGGAGCACATTTTAGACCAGGTTTGGGACAACATTTTCAAATGGCAACATATCATCTGGATTTAAAACTTCAAACTCTACAATCTATAACAAACTCTCTCTCTTTTTCACTTTCAAAAAACTTAAACTTTAAAAATCCATAACTTTCTTACTTCAAATTAAAATGAGATAATTTTTGTGTCAAAAAACTCACAACGATGAAACGAATCAATATTATTTGTATATTTTTTCTAAATACATTTCAAAATTTTGTACTATATTTTATATCACATAACTTTGTTAAAATTTTCTATCTAAATAGATGTTTCCAACATAACCTTTAAAACACTGCATGTCCCTTAGGCTTTTTAAGGTTATTTAAATAATTTAAAAAAAAAAAACATTTTAGTTACAATTACAAAGACTATTCTGTCCTTGTCTCAAATCAGCATTACGAACCTGGCCAAATGTTTTCCCCTTTCTTTGCCTCTATTTTTGATGAAATGACCATTCTACCCGTCGCGTCTCGGCCTATATAAACTCTCTGCCTTTGCCTCAATAGGTCCACCAGAGTCGCTGCATCCTCTTTCCTCACGCGCCATTTCTTCCCATCGCAGAAACGAGTCCTGCATTTTCATAATCAGTAAAACAAAACGTAACATTTTCCCAGGAAACAAACAGAGTTTTGATTTTCTCGGTAACCAAACAGGCGAGAAAGAAAGAGGAAAAAAAAAATGCAGCGATTCTTAGCGAGGAGTGTGCTGTCCGGAAGAGAGCTTCCGCGATGGAGACGATGCTTTTCCTCCTCTTTCGCAGCGGAAGCTCAGAAGGAAGCCGTTAATGGCGTCGACGTTCCGAAAATCCCTCCGTTCGATTTCTCTCCTCCGCCGTACGACGGTCCCTCCGCCGACGAGATCCTGACCAAGCGGAAGGAGTTTCTCAGCCCTTCCATGTTCTACTTCTACAAGAAACCCGTGAGTTTCTCTCTCTTCATTGTAGTTGGATCTCAATCGATTCCACTTTTTTCTTCGGAAATGAACCAAAATCACAGAAAATGATCGGTTTCATTCTAGACAATAGAAAAACCTCTCCGATTTTTTTTTTTTTGTTTTTTAATTAATTTTTCTTGTTGTCGAGGTGATGAAGATCATGATATGTTCAATTACACTTCTTAATTATTACACAATCGATTTTCATTAATCAAAATTTTTGGCAGTGATTTTCCCCATATTAGTTTTATTTTTATTGTATTTGTGTGGGTGCCGTGCAGAATCATCCTTGCCGAATGGACTCCCGTCCAAGTAAATTTTTTTATTTTTTCAGTTTTACCTTTAAAAATTTTACATTTTCATTATTTTATCGGATTCAAAATTGATTATTGTTATATAATTACTAAAAATTTAATTCTTTTATTATATGATTCATTTTCGCAGAGATAAAAAGACTCGCTGATATAAGAGAATATTGATGATGTGTTGTGTTGTTGTGTGAGAGCAGTTGAACGTGGTGGCTGGGAAGAGGCAGTATTTGTTTGACGAGAAGGGGAGGAGATATTTGGACGCTTTTGGGGGGATTGCTACGGTGTCATGCGGCCACTGCCACCCCGATGTGATCAACGCCATTGTCTCCCAAGCCAACCATCTACAGCACTCCACCATCCTCTACCTCAACCACGCCATCGCCGACTTCGCCGAGGCCCTCGCCTCCAAGTTGCCCGGTAATCTCAAGGTGATTTTTGCATGATTTGCTAAAGACAAGGATAGAACTCGGGTCTCTTAAAATGGGTCCACATGGATCCCACCATTTGTTAAATATATCACTGACAATTCTATCATTATCAATTCAGAGTTTTATGGGCAACCAAAATATATATATATATATATATAACACCTTAAGCCTGTCAAATCATGGTAGAATAATAAGATAATGCAATCTTCTATTAAAAAAAAAAAAAAAAAAAAGAGGAGTCTGCGGTAGTGCCCCAACTTAGAGTCCAATTTTTGGACCATTTCGATCCGTGTGTGGGAATGATTGCGAAGTTGCACAAAAGATCACATGCACATCGCCGTAGAGGAGCACTCCCCCGAAGCTCCATTACCCCCGGCCCTCTCTCTCACAAATCCTCTTCTCTTCGAGGAAAAGCTTGGGCAGAAAGTCAGACCCCGTCTTTGTCAATCGATGCAGCAAAACGGTTACCCCTCGCAGATTTGCCGGAGTTCGGGGAGGTGAGGATGCGGAAGGTGATCGCCGAGAGAGAGGAACACAAAGTAGGATAGTAGAAGGTGCCGGAGTGAAATGAACTTCGCCAAGCATCAAATCGGAAGGGAGAGGCTGCCAGCGGCGTGAGTAGCTTTTAATTTTTATTTTTTCTTTGTTGCAGAGTTATTGATAAGGTGTTTGGATAAACTTTAAACAACAATACAAACAACGGAAAGAGGAAAGAGTGAAAAGTTTGGAAAGAGGAAAGAGTGATGTTGTCGTTGCCGGTTAAAGTCCTCCCCTTTTGTTTCCTGGTCTGCAAAGCTCCTAGTAGGGGATGGAGCCCCCTTTTTTTTTTTTTTTGGAGGAAACGATCTTGAAATATAAACAAAAATCAAAGAAAATGTGAAAAAAAAAATGAAGGAGAATGAAGAAACATGTTTCTTTTTATTTCTTACTAAATTATTTGGTATAAAACAAAGCCAACAAATTTTTTTAAAAAAAGAAAAATTCAATCTCACAGGAATCCAGAAAACAGACACGAGAGAAGAGGATTTCTAAGAGAGAGGGCCAGAGGGTAATGGGGCTTCAACGGGAGTGCTCCTCTACAGCCATGTGCGTGCGGTCTTTTGTGCAACTCCGCAATCATTCTCACTCACTTTGATTGGAATGGTCCTAAAATTGGACTCTGTGGCAGTGCCCCTCAAAGGGGCTCTACAGCAGACTCCTCCTAAAAAATTAAAAAAAATTAAAAAAAAAAAAAAGATAATAAAGCTTTTTATGTTTTGTCTAAATTAGAGCGAGACTAACTTGATTGAAATATTTTACCTAGCCATCTTTGATCCTAATTTTATTACGTTTTGATATAAAGTGACTAAGATGCCCATCTAAATCTCAGTTATAGATGCGGATAGTGATTTAAAAATTTTTCCCCCAAGATAAAACTTTTATTTGTGAATGGGGATGGAAACTTTTTTGTTTTTTTTAACTGAAGGGGTCTTTTTGACTAAAAGTTATTTGACACTCTTTCCCTCGTATTTTAATAAGGGATGGGTGTCTATATAAAAAAATTCAAAGGGTATTGATGTCAAAATCTTTTATCAAAAGAATATCATGTAATTTGAACAAAACATGAGTTTTAGTGTAAAAAAGTCCTTTTTATTTGGTAGTCTAGAATTTTCCTCAATTTTTTTGAACAATTATAAATAGTAGAAAAATGGTGTTCTTGTCTAGCTCAGTAGGACCCCGGGGGATGGCCTCTTAGGAGGAGTTGTCTATGTGTCTTGACCGTGCTGGACTCAGCCACGTCGCAATACATGCATACACATATATAGATATATATATATTTACATATTTATTTTGGCTAATCAAACGGAGTTGGAGCTCCAGCTTGCGGAGTCCGTAAATGTGCCCAAAAATATTTTTTCAGTTTTAACAGGTGCAAAATGCTTTTTTTTCTTTTTTTTTTAAAGACAATGCTTTTCTTGTCTAGATAGCTTATTAAATTGCTATGTTCAGTCTAAAAAAATTCATGGTGGGCTCTATCGGTCGGGGCGTGTTGACACGTCTTTGTCGTGAATGGACTTGGAAAAACCGCATACTTAAACTCCATTCAGTGCATCTTGATCTTAATATCTTATGTTACCAATTTTTAATGGAAAAAAAAAATGATTCTAACAAATTGGATGTAGTAGTATTGCTCTTGTCTAGAAAGATAAAAAATTGTAGCTGTTTCTGTGAAATTCTTTTAAACCCAAATAACCCCCACCAAACATTTGGTTTTCATTTTGTTTCTTTTTGGTTCGAGAGCTTTTATTTTTTCAGTACTTGCTTGTTTAATGTTTATTCCGGTATACATGAAAAATCTATGGAGATATGTGCATGTATAGGTGGTGTTCTTCACAAATTCTGGAACAGAAGCGAACGAGTTGGCTATGATGATGGCAAGGCTATACACAGGTTGCAATGACATAATATCATTGAGGAATGCTTACCATGGTAACGCAGCTGGGACTATGGGTGCCACTGCACAGTGCAACTGGAAATTCAATGTCGTACAAGTAATATTCTCCACCTCTCTGTATTTTACTGCTTTGCTTCACTTTTACATAGTTTGAGTTGAGATTTTTTAGTTTCAATAGTAAATTTTTTTGAATTTTCAGAAAAGACAAAAAACTTTTTGAGAAAAAGACAAAAACTTTTTGAGAAAAAGACAAAAAAAATTTTAAGATGGGTGTTTTAAGATGGTGAACCAAACATAGCTTTACTTTTTCAACTTTTTTTTTTATAATGTTTTCTTTCACAAAAATTTAAATTTACTTTTTCAATTATGACTTTGAACTCAAATCCAAACAGAGGATTTGTTTCTTTCATTTCATTGATATAGCCACACGCATGAATATGACCCTCATAATTCTCTAGTGGTAATGATTCAATCAAGCTAGTAGCTTTCACTGTTTAAAGACTTATAATTTGTGCGAATAACAATTACGTAACTATGTTTGCTTAGTTGCTGATTAATGTGAGTCTGGTGATTGGATTTAAGTGGGGACCACTCTGATCAATGCTTTTATTTTCAAAAGTATAGAGCGAAAAAAGTTGCTACTTAATATAAAATAATATTTTATGGTTTTGATAATAATTATTATAATTGTTGGAATATAAAATTATTATTAATCCATCTTTTTACGGTTTAAGTTTTTGGGAGAATTAATAAACTAACATAGTATCAGAGTGGAAGTTCTTGAGTTCAAATCCCTGTAATTGCACTATTTAATCCTTTTATTCATTTTGTGTTTGGTCTTTGATATGTTTTGGGTACAGCTTAAGTTTTTAGGAGAATTGGTAAGTTAACAGCAATAATAATAATAATAATAATTTAATAATAAAGGAATTGATTTGTTCATGTGGTTTTACGTGACATGCTAAGATCGCCTTTGCCATTGATGAACTAATTTGGTATACTTCCATAAAAATAAAAAACTAATTTGGTAATACATGAATGTGAATCCTTACTGGTATCATAATTCAATTCCTTATTACAGAAAATCAATCAAACTTAGA
Organism: Ficus microcarpa; assembly: GCA_025413485.1. Lineage (NCBI taxonomy): Eukaryota > Viridiplantae > Streptophyta > Magnoliopsida > Rosales > Moraceae > Ficus > Ficus microcarpa. The sequence goes on along the minus strand of CM046386.1, from coordinate 11,943,161 downwards.
AGATAGAGAATAAAATAATTGACATATTCGGCTACAAATCCAAGAAATATTTTTTGTTGGTTTCCGTGTTGAATCCGGACAAAAATTAACACCCCGGTAATTGATACATTTTTCCAATAAAAGAATCCTCATCTCCGATCGGTTATAACTTATTAATACTAAAATCGTCAAGTAATTTAATGGATATCACTATCTCATCTGTATTTGCTGTCAGAGAAAGGAAAACTTTCGTATGGGCATTTCCTTTTCTTAATGGAGATATATGTTGGGCATAGTAACCTAAAAAGCTATTGCAGTTTTGGTGCGAACGCATCTAATGTCTAAGGGCCCCGTTTGGCCTTGAGGTTGGAGTTGGAGTTGGAGTTGGAGTTTTGGAATGAATATTTAGAAATGTGTGATTGAAATGCAAATTGAAAATGAAATGTAATATTTGTGAAGTATAAAAATCTGAAATGTGTTTGTTTGTATTGTTATGAACAATATTAATCTTATTTTGTTCTCCTCATCATTAGGAGCCTTTAGCCAAAAAAAAAAAAAAATCTTATTTCGACTTGAAATTAGACTTTTGAAGTATGAGTTTTGTAGAAATAGAAGAGAATGAAAAGGAGATGTGGATTCTAATTGAACTACGAGCTTTTAGAAACCAACACAAAAACAGATTTTGGAGTAGGAGATCCAGACGGGGAAGTAAAACCAAGCAAGAAAACATAATCATTTGATTTTTGGGAATCTCTTGTAAATAGAAAAATGAGGTGGCACTAAGAGCCTAATTAAATTGCCTATCGTCACACTCTCTTTGGAATGTTACCACTTTGTTTTGGCAAAGCACGGCAAAAGTATGGTGGGTGTGAATATGATATCACTCAAAATATTAGGATTCCAACTAATCAAATGTCATCTCGAATTAAAGTTATTATAGTAGTATGACAAGCACTGAACGATGCTTAAATTGTAATACCATTTAAATAAATACTTAAAAACTCATATTGTTTGGAAATTTGGAAGTTTGCTTCGGGTCGTCCTTCATTTTCTCTGTGGTGGAGAAAGTGGACCATCTTTACTAATGATAGGGACCTCAATTTTGGTCTTTGCAGCAATAATACCATAAAAAAATAATAACAAAATGGCGTGTCGTACATTAGCATGATACTTATGATCTCATCATAGAGTTTGGAATTTTGCTTGCTAATCTAGGAATACTTGTGCTTTTTTGTCGGTTTCATTGACAGAGTGGAGTTCATCATGCTCTTAACCCGGACCCATATAGAGGTATTTTTGGATCAGATGGAGAGAAGTACGCAAGAGATGTCCAAGATCTTGTCGAGTTTGGAACTTCTGGACATGTTGCTGCTTTTATGTCCGAAGCTATCCAGGTACATCGATCTAATGCAGTTCAAATGTCATATTCCCCAACTTCGTTTTCGACTTTTCTGTTGTTAAATACCATTTTGCTTCATGTAAACGATAGGGAGTCGGGGGAATTGTGGAGTTGGCCCCAGGTTACTTGCCCGCTGTTTATAGTAGCATAAAGAAAGCAGGTGGCCTCTGTATCGCTGATGAGGTCCAGTCTGGATTTGCTCGCACTGGGAGCCACTTTTGGGGATTTGAGATTCAAGGTGTCGTGCCCGACATTGTTACAATGGCAAAGGTTAATCTTTTTTCTGTTCCTTTTAGCCACAACCAGAAGACATAAAAAGTCTTCTTCTAGTTAGATTCCACCATATTGATTTCCTTTTTACGCACAACTAGAAGTACAAACAGATTTACAGGTTTCACACAAGTTTAGTATTTTTACAAGTTCCACACAAATTTAGTATTTTTCTTTAAAAATTTTTCTTTCTCGGTAATCTGCAGGGCATTGGAAATGGTATTCCCCTTGGTGCTGTGGTGACAACTCCTGAGATTGCTGAGGTCCTGACTCGCCGCAATTACTTCAACACCTTTGGTGGAAACCCTGTGTGCACAGCTGCAGGACTAGCTGTTTTGAAGGTGATTGAGAAGGAAAAGCTTCAGGAGAACGCATTTGTTGTTGGGTCCTATCTGAAGGAGAGACTCAAGGCATTGAAGGATAAATATGAAGGTAAACTCGCTTCTCCTTTGAATTCTCAGAGTTACGTCATGAGCAACCTCAAGTCCTCATTAGAACTTGTTCCTTGCAGTTATCGGGGACGTGAGGGGACAAGGACTAATGCTCGGAGTTGAACTTGTCACTGATCGTCAATTGAAGACACCTGCAAAGGATGAAACTTTACATGTTATGGAACAAATGAAAGGTTTGGCTCCATGTTATTCCACTCCACTCATGTTATGAAGTTTTCCCACCATTAGAACAGACTCCGACTTATTTTCCGCTTTGTGTATGTTTAATATCAGATTTGGGAGTGCTGATAGGCAAAGGTGGATATTATGCAAATGTGTTTAGAATTACACCTCCTCTCTGCTTCACCAAAGACGATGCAGGTAGATTTTTTTAGTTCTTGTTTTTGTTTTTGTTTTTATTTTTCTTATTCTCAAAATCAAACTAGCGAAATGGTTATTGCAAGTTTCTTTCTTTCCTTCTTTTTTCCCCCTTCTTTTCCCGTAGATGTAGTATTAAACTTGTTCAACTTCTTGTAATGGCAGATTTCCTTGTGGACGTCATGGACTACGCAATGGCGAAGCTCTGAAGTTCGCCATGTGAATATCTATGCAGTGGTCTAATTAATCGATTAAGTAGTACCTTTGTACAATGAAAGGTCTGTTTGTCTGGGTGAAATACATTTAATATATATAGGTTTGTGGATCAGTTTTTCTCTGTCACACCCTCATAAACGATGAGTCAACACCTCGTTGTCTCTCGGATATCCTATCGTTCAGTTTCTTCTCCATTTTGCAGTGTTGAGAATCTTATAATTTCGTTCACTAGAGTCCGTATCTATTTCTCTCCACGGAAACTAATAACGAATTAGCCGCTTGGCGCTTGCTCATGAGAAAATTTGTGATCAACATGAAACGTACACGCTGCGCATCATCGGATATCTTTGTTCTCTTGATTGTAGGATCATCATTTCTTAAAAGCAGTTCTCTAAACGTGAAAATTCGGTGCTTCATAGTTTGCAGTTTAAGTCTGCATTCCTTTTGTTAGCTTTGTCGATCTTTACTTGTTCAACGGTTGGGGGGAGCTAGTTTAATCTTATTCGTTGGCCTCAAAATATTGGATTCTAAGTTGTGCTAAATATATCTGCAATTATCGTCCTTCAATTGTTCCTTTTCATTCCACACAGGGGTGGATGGGTTGGAGTGGGATTCAATCTTAAAGATCTCACCAAGTGGGAGATTAGAGATTCAAATCTTATGTTAACCCAAGGAGTTGTCTCTGTCTGTATGGAGTCTTAAAAACAAGAAATGACGAGACCACCATTAGATGTTTATTCGGCAAAAATAATAATAATAATAATTGGTGCCTTTCATAAATAAACATTTTGAATTGTTGTATAAATAAACCTTGAATTGTTTCTTGGGTTAATTTCAAATATTAACACTTTAAGAAAATTTTTTTTACTTCAAATCATCATGTTGCAATACTTTTTTTGTGATACTGTCTTGTCATATCAGACTTTGCCATCTGATTAAATTAAAGAAGAAATACTAAGCGGTTTGGAAACCCATTTGCCTTTCACTTTCCCTTGATGTCTCTCCTCATTTGAACTCCTACCTCTCTCTCTCTCTCTCTCTCTCTCTTCATTTTAGCTCTCACGTTTCTCTGTCTCTGTTTATTTGAACTCTTATTTTTAAACTCTTGCATTTCTCTCTCTCTTTATTTGAACAACCTGCGACTTTCTTATGGACGTTTTACCCCGGATTGCAACCAAAACATCGACACAATCCCGTTTATACTTTGGAGAACAACTTTTTTTTTTTTTTCGTCTTCTCCAAATGGTAAGAAAATAACTTTGTGTTGTGAATATGTGCTAGTTTGGCTGCAAATATAGCCCAATAATAAAATTTTATACTTGACTTTATTATAAGATAAAGGGGGTGTTTGGCTTCCATTCCAACTCAAACTCATTTCAAACTTTTTTTTATCTTTTTCCTAAAAAGTTTTTGTCTTTTTCCCAAAAAGCTTTTTGTCTTTTCTGAAAATTCAAAAAAATTTACTATTACAACTAAAATATTTCAACTCAAACTAACATACCAAACACCCCTAAAGAATTTGAATTACTCATCCGTAATTAAAAAAAAAAAAAGGAAAGAATATGTTTTTTTTTTAATTTTAATTTTAGGTTCTTAATATTTTCCACGTAGTTGGTGAGTAATGTCGACCTTTAAGTTTAAGATATGATTATTACCAACTATTTTGACCTTTTTTTTTTTTTTAATAGCAATCCATAAAAACGTTTGAATTGTTTTCCAAGGACACCAATTAGTCGTACTTATTTCTATTAAGTAGAAATAAGAAGTAGAATATGGAACAGATTTGCTTTACATGTACTCGTTATATTTGTGAGACTATAATTCCATTTTTCAAGTAGCAATTATGATAATTACCAGTGGTTATATTTGTTATGACTCATAGTGTAATTGTAGTTGTCACACTAGTAATTATGATATTGGCTAAAAACTTCACGTATTTTTAATTTTATATATTTATTTTTTTCACAATATATAACGAACGTTAGTAGAAGTATTTGGACAACTATATTAGTCACAAAACTATGAGATATTTAAGGTGTTGAAGTCACTAATGAAAATAAAAGCAATACAGCGTAATAGAATTCCTTTGTTTTTGTTGTTCTCTAAATTATTTTAGTTTATCTAAATCTATAACGACATGATAAAGAATGGCATAAGGTATGAAATGGCATCTACAAATTACAGGAGATAAACAAAACTTGAGATTCTGAAACTTGACATATTCAATATCTATAGTCACAAAATTGTGAAATAAAATCTTGCACACGCTCAACGTCGCATATAGTAACAAACACAGATGATTAAAAAATAATAATAATAATAATAATTCATTCCTTTGTTTTGTTAGCACTTTAAAATATTATGAGATCTCTAAGTCTATGGTGGAATAGAATTTTTTTCTAATTATTTTTAAACAAATTATCAATAATAAGTATTGTTAAGATATATAATAATTGTGCTAAAATATCACAATGATATTGATCAAAACTCATGTATTCCTAATTATATATGAATGATTGGAGTTCCTATATTCATCAAATATGATAAACTTTGGGAGCATGAAAAAAATTTTTTTTTATTATTATCTTACACCGATAGAAGTCAACTTATTCGTTTTATCTATTTTCCTATCAATTTTTAAAATGATATTTTAGCACTTATGGGCGCTCTTCCAAAAGAAGCAATACGTGAGGTTGGCTTATTCTTAAAGAAATTGGCCAAAACACTCCTAGAATTTAATCCAAAAGGACTACAGCTATTTTGGGATCAAGAAGTTAGAAGATGGCTTCTAAAAATTGTAATAAATAGGCCTTTCATATGTATGAGCTCAGAACTAAATTCTCCTATCAAAAAAAAAAAAAAGAAAGAAAGAAAGAAAGAAAGAAAGAAAGAAATAAAGAAAGAAAATTTCAGAGCTAAATTCAACATCATCAGAAACTCTTATAGTATTAGACGATAAATAACTTTTTTTTTAATGAAGAGATAACTGATATCAAGACACTCTGACACAACTTAACCAAGTTGGCACTGATCAAAGAAACTAACTCAAGATTATATAAAGACTAAAGTTATTACATAACATCCCGAAGGCAGAAAGAAAGACTAGAACTACTAAAGACCCATACCAATTATATAACCACCGAATTTATCTACTAATTCGTTCTAAAAAAAATGAAAATAATTTACCATGCCCAATGTGATTTACTTGCCACTTAACTAAATTGATTCTTGTTAAATCAGGGCCATGACCTAAACCAGCTCCTTTTTATTTTTTATTTTTGCTAGGAGGATGAGTCTTGTTTGATACAATTAATTTAGTATCTACAAATCAACTTCTTAAAAAAAAAAAAAATCGAGCAATGTACCAAAAAAAAAAAAAAGAAAAGAAAAAACTTTTTAAATATTGAAGGTAATTTGCTCAGTTGATAAGGGTGGAATGGGTTGTCATAGAGATCTAAAACTATAATATCGGGAACATGTAGTTTTATAGAAAAGTTTTATATATCATTTATGTATATACATATATATAAGGTAATTTAAGCAGTTGATAAGTATAGGATGGGTTGTCAGAGAGATCCGAAACTCAAATATGGAGAATAGGAAGTAATGTATAAAGAAGAAATAGAATGTATATTTACAAAAGAACACACAATAGTCAATAGACAAAGAAATAGAAGGTAAGTTTACCCCAAAAGAAAAAAAAAGAAGAAGAAGAAGAAGGAGAAGGAGAAGATAAATTGTTTGTTTTCTCCCTTATTTTTTAACAAAATCATGATTTGGTTCCCAACCTTTTTTGTGCTTAAAAGGTTCCTACACTTTTAAAAGCATGCAACATAGTCCATTTAATTAACAAAAGATTAAGAACTTAATAGAAAATATCACATTAATCACACATGAATTATTATTTACGGGTAATTAAGAAAAAAAATTCACATGATTCAACTTATATGTATCATGCCTATGATTTATTCCATCCAAATTTTAATCTTTGTTAGAAGGACCAAGTTGCAGTATTTTAAATAATTTAAGAACCTTTTAGCTACAAAAAAAAAAAAAAAAAAAGTTTGAGATTAAATTAGAACTCCGTTACAAGGTTATGGACTAAACAAGCAATAACAATAGCTACACATAATTTTTATTTATATATTCTTAATTCGTTTTAATTTTCTAAAGCAAAATAAATAAAAGAACTAGTTGATTATCAGAATACTTTCGTTTTTATTTTCTTTTTTACTAGTTTAAAATTTTGAAACGACTATGCAGATCTTTTTAATCGACATGTTTTAGTCTCTTCACTCTTATCAATTTGGAAAAAAAATAATAATAATTCGAATGTACTACCAATCATAAACCTATAATTTATATTTCGACTAATTTATTACAACAAAGACTATTTCTTATGCACTCTTGCATGATTGAAGAGATAACTCATTGCTAAAACAAACCCTTCATTTATTTTTAGTGTCAATCAATCCAATCGCTTAAACATTAATCAAATCCTAATACATTAATCAAATCCTAATCAAAATAAGAAATAAAAATATACAATCACTTCAATTTTATACCTCAATTAAATTAATTTTTTTTCCAAGCCATACTTCAATTCTTTTGGAGGAGCAAAAGAGTACTTCAAGTGATCTAAGTTAACTGGATATAAGTAAATAATGTTTCTTCAGTTTTGCAGTTAACTCTCTGGCTAACTAGATCAATATGTTTCTTTTAATTTGGTAATTACATATGTGATGAAACTTTTGCCTAGCTTCATATATGCATATACATAAACATATACACATATATATATAGATGTACGATTAATGCATGTTGTGTACTTGTATAACTTGCAAATAATAAAGATCATTTATAAGTCAAAACTACACTGAATTCATCCGAATCATTAGGAAAGTAAAACAATTCAAAAATCAAATCTAAAATAAAACAACACAAATCTTCGATAATATAAATCATTCCAATTAGAAACTTAAATCATTTCTCAGATTTGACATCCAAAAGTCTCAATAAAAGCATTCATAAATCCCACGGATCGAGAACACATAAATATATATATATATGGAACATAAGGCTTAACGATCATGTCGAACAATCATGGAAGACATGGGAGAAGAGTACCTGCTCGAAACCCCCATCGAGCGCCGAAAAAGCCAACCGGAAAACCGCACCGTTGACGTTAAAACCGATACAAAATCGACAACCAAAACTACAAATTCACTGAACATTTGGATGTTCTTTCTCATAATTACGTACATCAATATGGAAGCTGTGTTCTTGATGACAGATCTTGACATTTTTCTTCTCGATCTCTAACTTTCTGTATTCCAAGTATATATGACAAAGTTAACTCCGGATTGATTTTTGAATGGATCCTTTCAGGCTAATAAATATTACATCAATGATGTATCATGTTTTTTATAGATTGTATTATGTATCTGTCCAACTGCATGTTTTTACTAAAATGACCTTTTATATATATATAATGAAGTGGAATATAACTTATTTCTGGTTTGTAGTTTGGAAATTATTTATTAAAATAGCAAAATATGTAACGAGATATGTGGGGATATTTAATATTAAAGAGGAAATCCCTCGATTTAAAAAAAAAAAACATAAATAGAAAACACTTTTAGGAAATTTACATTAAAAAATAATTGATTATTTGTTAATAGGTCCCCTTTTTTTAAAGGGTGTTATTAACATGAAACTAATTAACGAATGATAAATCGATGTCTAACAATACAAAAAAAAAAATGATATTCATTTTATTACAACATTTGCAGGCATGATTTTATGTCATCTAAGTAGTGATAATTTTTTCCAAAAAGAAGAAGAAGAAAAAGAAGAAGAAGTTGAAGAACTAGCAAAGTAAATCAAATATTAATCCAGTCATAAAAAAAGAAAATTTAAAAATATATATATTTTGGGGGTAGCTTGGTAATTGTACATTGGAATTTTAGATGACAATGAGCTTAAATAAAAGATGAGGACATTGTGTACTCATCTAGGGGAAGACTTGGACGAGTAGCCCACAATGTAAAAAGGTCCGTACCATCATATTAGAGCCACGTAGTTGAAAAATGTCGACACTCTACATGAATAACAAATATTTATTAGTAATTTTTGCTTGCTTTTATATGTAAACAATCCTTTCTTGTCAGAATCTTCTTACTGTTCTTCCACTAACATATTTCCACTCTTCCCAATATTTTTATTTTTTATTTTTTATTTTTTATTTTTTTCTAAACGAAAGTCCTATATAAGACTATCAGAGTTAACCTAACCCTTTCTGTGGTATTAAAAGCACTCCCACTGGAGTTGATAAGAGGATGTTTGGTGAATGAGTTCAGTTTAGGATTTTTAAGTTTTAATAGTAATTTTTTAAAAAAAGATAAAAAAATTTTTCAGAAAAGACAAAAAAATTTTTCAGAAAAAGACAAAAACAATGATGAAAAAAATATAATTTAATTTAAAATGGACTTATATCCAAACAAATCCTAAATATATTCGATGAATGTCCTACATATAAGTCATATCTGTTAATGGAAAACGCATCACTTCAATCTTAATCTCATTAAATTAATGTACTAATAATAAGAATACGTGAAAATATGATTGTAATTAAATTGAAATCCAAACACTCTTCTCAATAATTTTATTTTTATTGGTTAACACTCACCATCTCAATTATTTATACGTACATATCAAGGTTTGAATTTTAGATTTATTGAATCTGAAATCTGTAATTTTCTTTCCTCGTCAACTGAACTAAATAGTTGTTGGTTGTACAAACAACATCAATCAATAATACAGTTGCTTCAGCGAAAAAAAAAATTATAATAATACAGCTGTTGTGTGTAATAAATGCAAAAAGAAGAGTCGTTGCTGTCGTTGTAACGTAGTATGAAACAAAAGATAAAAAAATTGCACTGTTCAGCAAAAGTAATAAGGTTTATCATTTTTTTTTTTTAATGCAGTTTACTTTTAAAAGAAAAATGTTATGTAAAAAACAATAATAATAATTTGAAGCTTAAAGTGAAAATTTAGATTTCATCCCTGATGCTGACCTAATATTTGCAAACAAAAAAGTTATTTTGCCTTTTTTTTTATTTGGACAATTACGCAAGACTTTCCCATTAATTTGTTATTCTATTGGATTATTTTCTCTAAAATAAAAGCGATATAAGATTGAATACTCTTGGGTTAAAATTATTTTGAAAGTGGAATGTTTTATAATTTTACTTTATTTTTTTTATTTTGGGTTAAATTTAAATCCTTTGTCGATATGAAAGATGACTTCTTTTTTGAGTACAAGAATAATAACTATTGACAATAGCACACTTGAGACTCGCCCCAAGAAGTCTACAACCAAATGAAGCACTGGAAATCGATATGGATGATAAATTAGGTTTTAGTAAAGGGAATTAGAGGAAATTCTTAAAGAAATAGGATATTAAACTTTTTTAATTTATTTTTATCTTTTCTCTGAACTGTTAATAAAAGATTTTAATTAATTTTTAAAGAGTTAAATAACTGTAATCCAAAAAGCTTAACTCTAACTGGTACGTTAAATGCAATCTTGGACGGGGGTTACCATCAACATTTCCTTACATCTATACTGTGGTCTCGCTTTGGAGATCTCTCCGAGCAAGAAGATCTCCATGGTTGGATGGCCACTGGTGGTTTATTTATTTATTTTATTTGTGATTTTGGTTTTTTTTTTTTTTTTTTGGGAGATTTTGACAAGAAAATCCATAATAGCACGGCAGGTTGTTTCAGATAACAAAATTGACGACCACTACCGATGCTCAAAACTTTTATGCTCTTTTTGTCTTACCATCTTAAACTTAAATTTTTCATCTCAGTTTTTATCTTTTTCCGAAAAGTTAATAAAAATTATAATTAATTTTTAAAAAATTAATCAATTCAAACTTAAAAATTTCAACTCAAACTGTTTCACCAAACGTATCCTTAATACCATAATGCACTACCATTAAGAACCCCTTTGGAATATTGATTCCAATTGAAATTTTCAACTCAACCTCAAAACTTCCAATTTTATATCTCATTTTCTTTCTTTTTTTGTTTAAAAAAAAAACTCAAATTTCAAAAGTCCATAATTTTCTTATTTTAAATCGAAATAAAATGATTTTTTTTATTAAAATTGCATAGACTGACGATATGATTTCCCAACTTAACTACAAAACTCCAAAATTTACGTCTCAGTTTCTCTCTTTTTCATTTTGTAAAAGCTCAAACTTATAATTTTCTTATTTCGAGTCGAAATGCGATGATTTTTTTAATCGCACTGACTGATAAGAGGACCGAAATTAGATCCATATTACATATTTTTTTCCAAATACATTTCAAATTTTAACACTATAATAAATATTACAGTTTATTTTCAAGTCACTTTAACCAAACGCACATTTTAATTCCATCTAGCAAAACTTCAACTTCAACTTACAAAATTTTAACTTCAACCATTGTTTTAAATGGACCTTAAATGTTACAATAGAATCCGGGTCAGAGGTGGCAACTATTGGTATCTTGATATGATAATAGCAAAAATATTTTTCACATAATATTCCATAAAAATGAGCTTCTAGCTTTTTTATTAATTTTTTTTTAGTAATTTTTTTTCCTACTTAGCTACTAGCTTAGTATGAGAAGTGAAATGGTTAAAATAGACGAGACGATTATGAGACTCTATATGTCAATTGGCAAGAGATGATGTTCACTTGGCCAAGGAAAAAAAAAAAATTTTTTTGTTTTTCGTAGCTATCAATGGAATGTATATTTAGTTATATCTCAAAAAAAAACAAAAAAACAAAACAAAACAAAACAAAACAAAGAATGTGACAACGCGGCAAAGAGGTAAGCTGGAATCAAGCCTAAATATGGGGTGGCAACGTAATGTGTTAGCTAGTTAGCTATATGTGGTTGAGTTCATATTCAACCGCCACTTTGCATGCAATTAGCTTGTCAGTTGGAGGTCAAATTTTTAAATTAGAATTGGTTGACTTTTCAAAACCTAATTATAATTTTTGTTTATTTTTTAGAAAAACACAAAACCTAAGATGAAAAAGTATAGTTTAGTTGGAGTTAAGTTGGCAGATCAAACAAACTATTAATATTCTTAAAGCCCATGTTATTGGCAGCTATGGTCGCAAATATCCATGATATTTTCAAAATTTCCACCGAAATTTATATGTTTGAGGGGTACCGAAATTAGGTGTGATATCTTTTCCATCAAAATATTGGGGAAATATTGGAAAATATCGGGAAATATATCGGTAAAACATAGTGTAATTTTTACAAAATATCAAGAAAACATCGACATTTCGGTGGAAATATCAAAGACTTTGGGTGGAAATTGCAATTTTCAAATTTTCAAAATTTTGGATTTCTATCATTTATTATCTTTTTAAGCTTGTTATAATTATCTTCTATTTTTTAAATAGATGGTGAGATAGAGCAACTAGCATGTTATAATTATCTTATTAGAAAAAGAGATAAAAAAAAATATAATAAAAGATAACATATAAAAGCTTAGAGAATATTCTCCTAGACTTTTTACAAACTTTGCACAATTTATTATTTAGGAAAATAGATTGGAAAGAAATCAACAAACCTACGTACTAATATGTTTACAATTATATTCAACTCTATTTTGAATAAGATGTCATAACATTAATTTTGCTTAAATCAGGATAGCATCCCAACTATATTTGAACCTCATAAGACTTCCTTTTAGTATTAAAATGCATAAGATATCATATGTTTCTTATATAAAACTAAAGTATTTATGTAACTCTTTAATATTTGTGCTATCCTAAAATGTTAAAAATATATTTTAAAGCATATCTTAATAATTTTTTTTTCTATTTTCATCGATATCGATAATATATCCGACATTTTCTTAAAATTGGACTATCTATATTTTCGTCAATATCGACATTTTTTATCCTTGATTAGCAATACAAATCTGTGGTTTTGCTAGTATCATTTCCAAACGGTATAATTGTTCGTGGGGTTTAAAAAAATAAAAAATAAAAAATAATTTAAAAATAGAGAAAGAGAGAGAGAAGAAAATATATATATATATATATGGAGGTTTCTTTTTTCTTTTTTCTTTTTTCGGTAGTAAGCATCTATAAAATGTGTATATATTTTACTACATTACTTGAACAGTAGTACATTTTAAAGCATGTTTTCTATTATTACTACGACTACTACTGCTGCAGCCTGCTGTCATGCTTTCAAGAAGTTTATTAGAAAGTATACTTATGTACGGTGTGAAAGCTCATGTTTATTAGAACCAACTCAAATAAAAAATAAAGAGTCAAATCCTTGATAAAAGAGTTCCAAAAAAAGGGCCACATAAAAAACAAAGGGTTCTAATAGTATAAGATTAACATTATACAAGAGGATCCTAAAATTAAAGTTAAACCAATATTATTTTTAATGTTAAAAAGATATATGATATACTTATTCCGTTTTCGCTCATACGATTCTTGTGAAACAATGTGCAGAGTCAACAAGATCATAGAAAGCTAACTGGGTCAGAGCTTCTTTAGTCCCATGACAATATTAGAAATTTCTAGATTTATAATACATGGGCAGTATATTGTTGGAAAGATAGGAAGATTACGTTAGGAGATTATTTAGGAGTTGTTTATGTTTTGAATTTTGAATTTTAAATTCAAGAAGATTAGATATGCAGTTAATTTACATATTTGCAGATATTATTTATCCTATGTATATGTATAATTCCGGAATTAATGAAAGTAAGGAAAAGAATAATTTTCTTCTCAAAAACTTGTACGATAGCAGAGCCAAAGGGATTCATTAACCCTAATGGTGAAATCTAATGTACCAAAGCCGGTGCTGCCCAGCGATGGAAGTTCCCCATTAGTTCCTAATGTTGTCTTTGGGAGTTTTATTGGGCTCGGCAATCCCTCTTCTACTACTGGCAGTGTTGATCATCTGTCTTCCGAATCTTCTCTTCAGATTACCATGCACAAATTGAATGGTAAAAATTATCTAAAGTGGTCCCAATCGGTCAAACTAGCCATTGATGGCCGTGGCAAATTAGGTTTGTTTGACGGGTGAGGTCGTGAAGTCCACAGCAATCGATCTAAACGGCATGGCTTCTTAACTCCATGGATGCCTCCATTGCAAAGCCAAATCTATTCTTACTAACCACAAAAGATGTCTGGGACTCGGTTTGTGAAACCTATCTAGATTCAGAAAATTCTTCTCAAATCTTTGAATTGAAATCTAAACTTTGGCAGTCTAAGCAAGGATATCGTGAAGTTACTGTCTATTATAATGAGATGGTAACCTTATGGCAAGAATTGGACCAATGCTATGAGGATATGTGGGAGAATCCTAATGATTGTGCGAGGTTCATGAAACAAGAGGAGAACAATCGTTTATACATGTTTCTTGCCAGTGTCAACTGCAGTTTGGATGATGTGAAAGTACGAATTCTTGGCCAAAAACCTCTACCATCCATTCGTGAGGTTTTTTCCAAGGTTCACCAAGAGGATTGTCGAAAGAAAATCATGTTGACCAAGCCAACACACCACACCCAGTTGGAGACCGATGTTTCTCGTGGATTTGATGTTGATGGTGACAGGAAGAAAACTTGCTGGAAGATTCATGGAAAGCCAGCACACAAAGGAAACTTACTGGAAGATTCATGGAAAGCCAACACATTTGAGGAAGAAATTTAACAGACGAGCTCTTCAAACAATGCCTATAGATTCTCAAGAGCAATCAGTCAACTCAGAAATGTCTTCTTTTGTAAAGGAGCAATTAGAGCACCTACACAAACTCTTTAAATCTCCACAATTTTCTGTCACTCCTTATTGTTCTCACATCCATCAAGGTAACCCTAGTGTCAAAACTGAGCCCTACCTTTTTTGGATTCTTGATTCGGGAGCAACAGATCATATATCAAGTTATTTACATTGTTTTCTTCTTATAATCCATGTGTAGGCAATAAAAAAAAAAAAAAATCAAAGTTACGGATGGATCTCTTTTGGCCATAGCCGTAATGGGTTCGATCCAAATTTCTCCCTCCTTAATCCTCAATAATGTGCTTCATGTCCTTAAGTTGTCGTGTAATCTATTGTTTATTAGCAAACTAACATTTGATCACATTTGTCGAGTAAATTTTTTCCTTCCTATTGTGAGTTTAAGGATATAGCCTCGGGGAGGATGATTGGCAATGCTAGGGAACACGAGGGACTCTATTTCTTTGAAGATGGTCCATATCCGAGTACACAAGTTCACTTTTCCAATTTTCAATCTATTTCTCTTTCTAATATTCCCAAAATCATGTTATGGCATTATAGGCTTGGCCACCCTAGTTTCCAGTATTAAAACACTTGTTTCCAAAATTGTTTCTTAATCAAAGTCCGTCCTTGTTTCAATGTGAGATTTGTACTTTAGCAAAACACCATAGTGTTTCTTATCCTCCATGACCCTATAAGCCAACAAAGCCTTTTTCTTTGATACATAATGACATGTGGGGCC
Source organism: Ficus microcarpa (assembly GCA_025413485.1). Taxonomy (NCBI): domain Eukaryota; kingdom Viridiplantae; phylum Streptophyta; class Magnoliopsida; order Rosales; family Moraceae; genus Ficus; species Ficus microcarpa. Next base: position 11,927,933 of record CM046386.1, on the reverse strand, counting down.
CCTCTAGAACACCAACACTTTCTGGAAAAAAAATCATTTGTCACCTTTATTGATGACCATACTAGGGTTAGTTGGGTTTACTTACTTAAAGAAAAATCTAAAGTGGAAGGGGTTTTTCAAAATTTTTACACCGTGGTACAAACTCACCTTTTTGAAAACATTCAAATTTTCCAAAGTGATAATGGCAAAGAATTCTTTAATAAGGTTTTGGGGCCTTTTTTCTTGGAAAAATGTATTATTCACCAAAGTTCCTATAATGGCACCCCTCAAGAAAATGGAATAGCTGAAAGAAAGAATAAACATCTTTTAGAAGTGGCTCAAACACTGCTTTTTACAAATCATGTGTCAAAATATCTATGGGGTGAAGCTATTCTTACCACAACTTATCTTATCAATCGAATGCCTTCAAAAATTCTCCATTTTCAAACTCCAATAAAGGTTTTCTATAATATTTTCCTACCTCACGGATTTTAGCTGATCTCCCAATTAAAATTTGTGGTTGTGTTGTGTTTGTTCATAACCATGATAAAAATCGTGGGAAATTTGATCTTAGGATACGAAAATGTGTTTTTCTTGGTTATGCTCCAACCCAAAAAGGCTATAAGTGTTTTGATCCTGCTTCAAAAAAATTATTTGTGACCATGGATGTCTCCTTTTTTGAAACCACCTCATTTTTTGGGTTTCATCTTCAGGGGGAAAAAAATAGAAAGATTCGTTATTTCAACAATCTGATTTTCCAGATTTTGGCCAAAATTCGAATCAACAACCTGATTTTTCAGATTTGGTAGTTGAAAATTCAAACCAGTTTGAAAAACCAGATTCTTTCTTTCAAAATTCAAATGAAAAATCAGATCCTCTTTTACTTAAAAAATCCGATTCTCTTTCATTTCAAAATCTAAATTTTGAAAAATCAAATATTCGTCAATCACAAGAAAAACGTTTTGCTCCACATGATATCAATTCACAATTATTTCATGATGACTTTATTCACACAGGACAAGGCCTGGATTCTATTGAAAAATCAAATATTTTAAATACTGAAAATTCTTTGGAGCCATCTATAATGTCACCACAAAATAGTGATCTTAGTGATTCTACCGGGAAAAGAGGAGGAGCAGACATGAAAAAAATCTTTGGACTGACTTACTCAAAAAGACCACAAAGTCGAGAAATTGGTTCTAAGAGTTCCCTACAAAACCCTAAGTCCAATCCACAGCAAAATTGTGACTCACCAGGTATGTCCCAGTCCTGTTCAACCTCTCAAGATCAGCCTAGTGATTTTAATATCCCTATTGCTATTCATAAGGGTGTTAGGTCTTGTACAAACCATCCGTTTTCAAAGTTTGTGTCCTATAAAAATCTGTCATCATCTTTTTCTGCCTTTACTTCTCAACTGTCTTTTGTGCAGATTCCAAAAAATGTGTAGGATGCTTTACAAGTTCCTGAGTGGAAGAAAGCAATTTTTGAGGAGATGAGAGCACTTGAGAATAACAGGACTTGGGAGATGTTAGACTTGCTGATAAGGAAGACAACAGTTGGGTGCAAATGGGTATTCACTGTGAAATTTAATTCAGATGGTATGCTTGAGAAATACAAGCACGATTAGGGGCCAAAGGTTTCACTCAAACCTAAGGCATTGACTATATAGAAACATTTGCACCGATGGCGAAACTAACACTATGAGAGTTATACTTTCTATTGCAGCAAATCTTGATTGGCCTCTACAACAACTGGATGTCAAAAATGCCTTCCTTAATAGAGACTTAGAAGAAGAAGTGTATATGGACCCACCTCGCTTTGAAGGGAAATTTGGCTCGAGAGTGTATCGTTTGAGGAAGTCATTACATGGCCTTAAACAATCACCGAGAGCTTGGTTTGAAAAATTCACTCGGTCTGTGAAAAAGCAAGGCTACAAACAAGCTCAAACCGACCATGCAATGTTCACAAAACAATCGGATAACGGAAGAATAATGGTTCTAATAGTGTACGTGGATGATATCATCTTGACAAGTGATGACTTGAAAGAAATTGACCGTATAAAGGGAAATTTGGCCACGGAATTTGAAATCAAAGATTTGGGAGCACTTAAATACTTTCTTGGAATGGAGGTTGCAAGATCGAAAAAGAGAATTATTATGACTCAAAGGAAGTACATCCTAGATCTTCTCAATGAAACCGAGATAAGTGGATGCAAACCCATAGACACACCGATAGATCTGAATGTTAAGTTCAAAGAAGACAAGGAAGGAGAACCTGTAGACACTACAAGGTAACAAAAGGTAGTCGGAAAGTTGATTTATTTGTCCCACACTCGGGCTAACATAGCATTTGCGGTTAGTTTGGGAAGCCAATTTATGCACTCGCCAAAAAGGGAACGCATAGACGCTACCTACCGAACTTTAAGGTATTTGAAAAGTTGTCCAGGAAAGGGCCTGTTTTTCAAAAAAGTTTTAGAACGGGAGATTGAAGCGTGTACTAACACTAATTGGGCAGGTTCTGCTACAGATAGAAGGTCCACAACTGGATATTGTACTTATGTATGGGGCAACGTTGTGACTTAGAGAAGCAAGAAGCAACTTGTGGTAGCTCGAAGTAGTGCAGAAGCGGAGTATAGGGCTATGGCTAATGGAGTTTGTGAGTTATTGTGGCTACAACGAATTTTAGTAGAGTTACAGATGCCTATAAAGACACCAATGAAGTTCTATTGTGATAACAAGGCGGCAATAAGTATAGCTCATAACCCTGTACAACACGGTAAAACCAAGCATGTGAAGATTAATTGACACTTCATAAAGTAGAAGCTCAAAACAGGGACCATTTGCATGTCTTTTGTTCCAACATCAAGGCAAACAGCAGACATTCTCATAGAGGGACTTTTCAAGCCGACCTTTGATTCTCTTGTTAGCAAGTTGGGTTTGATCGATATCTACTCACCAACTTAAGGGGGAGTATTGAAAAGATAAGAAGATTTCGTTAAGAGATTATTTAGGAGTTGTTTATTTTTTGAATTTTGAGTTTTAAATTTCAAGAAGATTAGATATGCAGTTAGATTTGATATTTGCATATATTCTTTATCCTATATATATGTATAATTCCGGAATTAATGAAAGTAAGGAAAAGAATAATTTTCTTCTCAAAAATTTACAGTATTGATAATAAAGAGAATTTTCTACAACGTAACATTATTTTTATTAAGTTCGTTAACGTTTATTTCGAGATACTAGTTTAGAAGAGTCTTAGAGCCTGTTTGGTGTATAAGTTTGAGTTAAGATTTTTGAGTTTCAATAGTAACTTTTGTTAACTTTTTCATAAAAAACAAAAAACTTTTTCAGAAAAAGACAAAAATTGAATTTAAATCTATGAGTTTAAGTTTGGCATCCAAACTCACCCTTACATTCTTAGTATACTGACGTAGCACTTTCTGCAAGAACTTCTGCTCCATAATTTTATTTTTTTTTTTCAAAAATTCAAAAATTTTAGGTGTGACATTTGTATAAAGTCCGTGTAGATATGCCCAAGTTTGATTTAAAAGGATGCCAAAAGAAAAATATTCATACTTATACCACAGATTTTGAAAGGTAACCTTTATGCCAAAAGAGTACCAATTGAAAGTTAATATAATATATTTTACTCAAATTGCTCTGTTGATTGGTCAAAATCTTTAACGGGTCAAAAAAAAATTTTTATAATGTTACATATATATATATATTACAAAAAGTTGTCGGAACAAACAATGATCACCGTACTTTAGTTCTTGGTGCTGATCATCAGCATCAGGTGACTTAATTAAATCCTGATAGAATAAATATAGTTTTTAACAATCTACTAGATTTTTTTAGTTTTCAATATTGGATTGTTGGTTATGTTGATTTGATTTAACACATCCGAATAGATTTTAAAATTTTTTTTTCCCATCATTACTCAGGAACTCAAATATTTGTTGAATAAAATAAATAATCAATTAGAATTATTAATTATCTATTGGCAATAATTATCCAGAGACTCCGTCAGTCCTTCACACAATGAACGTCCTAATAAGGCAGCAAATCTTCCAAGGCCTCTCAACCCTTCAACAATATTCTCTTCTCCTTAGAACAAGTTGTGTCTGGGCGCTAACCAATTCTCAGTTTGATCAATTTTCTCCTTTCAATCCCCAATGAAAAAGGCTTTTTTTTTATCTCTGAAAGTGAGAGACTAAGTCTCCGTTTGATAAGTTAATTGAAAATAAAAATTTTAAATTAAAATTAATTATAAATTTTATTGATTTTTTTTTAAATAATAATTGATATAAAAAAATATAATATAATTAGTGTTAAACTTAAACAGTGAACGGTGGATAAGAATCCTTGAAGGATGGCAAAAAAGAATCTGACCTAAGACACACTTATAAAGGTCTTTCATAGCAGTCTAGAGTTGACAGTGATATAAAATTACATGCCTGCCATTTACCGACTGGGACATGCCTACTCTCCTAGGGGAGTAGGCTCGCGCATATTCCCTGCCCTTTGATGGGTGTTGTCCTCCAACTGCATCTTCCTGTCCATTTATCTTCAATTAATTTTCACCATGCGCACGTTCATTAATTAAAAATTGATATTTATTTATTCAAAATAATTAATAAATAAATTTTTCATGTTCGACATAATTAATTTTCACCAACTGATAGATATTTATAACTATGTTAGTATTCATTTCATCCAACAAAACAAATACTTTTCCCGTGTAACTGATATTTATATTGTCATATAAAATATGTAAATATCAATGGTATATGGAAGCTATCATCCTGATGTCCTAGACATTTACTTGGCGATTTTCAACAGTACATAATTATATTATTTATGGTCAATTTTTACATATAAGCTGAGAGTATTCTTATATTCTAGCTAGAGGTATGTAGAACTAGCATGGGGACCTAGTGAACCTATGTATTCGAAGTTTCAACATCCAATTGTTAATTGACTAAACTCATTAATCAATTAACTACAATTATTAACTTTAGTTCGCACCATGATCGGGAACCAAAACTGCACTCTAAGAGTACATAGATATTTGTTAAAAGAAACTTATAATATACAATCAACTTTGTCCACTTATGATTAATGTGGTGTAATAACGAATCAATCCGATAAATTATGATAATCAATCTGCTAGAATAATATGAATAATCCACTAAAATGCAATAAAATAATTTCGCTGAATATAAAAAATAATATCCTATAAAATAAAAAATAATCATATAGAAGATAAATAGTAATCCGGTAGACTACCGAAAGTATTTTGTCAGAATACTCAACTAGAAACCCATGTTGATTAACAAAAGTAATTGGGTAGATTACCAATAGTATTCTACCCAGGAGACCCGCTCCAGCTATCGGAGACCTGTGTTAATTACCAATAGTAGTCTGGTAGATTACTAAAAGTAATTTACTAAAATACTATCCGGCGGCCCGGTAGTTTGTATTGACTCCAATCATCAGAGGGTATTATGGAATACTACTTTTGGTAGTCTACCAGATTGCCTTTTTGACTGGTCGGTGTAATTCTCAAATGACATATTATGTTAGCATTTAACTTATTTTATAGAGGTTAAAAATCCTAAGGTTATCCTAAAGTAATTATATAGATGAGTCAATATTTTAGAGGTATATTGTTTGAGATGCAATCCTCAAAATCACTCAAAAGTTCATTTGAGGAGAAAGAGTACCTCATTCACATTTAAACATCACAACTACGCATCTAGTAACTCAATAATATGGAACAAAATTTCCAATCTAACGCCCCCCTCATGCCTAGCATGTTATGTAAATGGGATCAGCGTCCAAACCCAACATTATGTGTAAAGTTTAATGATAATACCATGTTAAATGAACTTGGATAGAACTCATCCTCAAAAGATTAATCCACATATAAGCATCACAACAACTCAATAATTTAGGATAAATTCACTATTTAACACTATCTCTAGCTCACACCTAACGTGTCTTGAAGGGAAAAAAAGCACTATTGGGGTTTTTTTTTTTTTTTTTCTGGGAAAAAAAGATGATTTTAGTGGTGAGGAAGAAGAAGTGTAAACCTCAAGGTAGGACCCTATCATAACCTGTTGGTGAAGAAGCAACCATTTTCCTTTAAAAAATTTTCAAGCGAGAACAGAAAGATAGAGTGCTCTTTTGATCGTAGCTAGGTTTTGTTTGTTGGTTGCTAAAGGAAGACACATAATTGGTTGAAACTTTGGAAAAAGCAATCTGTTTGGGAAGGCCTTTAAATATTAGTGTGACTGTAAAGAGCAAACTTTTTTGTTTGTGGCACGAACCAAAAAAATGTAACATTTTACAGACCAGCACTAGTGTTATGGGCCTAGGAGACCCTGTTCAATAATATCACCCATACCGACCAATATTAACAAACATTCTTATCACGTTTTTTGTGTGGGTCCCCCAATCAAGCATTATAATTATCCTCAAAACTAAATTAAAATTAGAACCTTGGCTAATAATCTACACATGATCTGATAGCACTTGCCTAGCTTGATGAGCCAGTTTGGAATCCAATGAAAATAGGGGACAAAGCATGATCTAGTGGGAACTACTAGGATATATATTGTACAACTCTCTCCCTGTGTTTAAACAGCAAACCTATACTTTTGCGATAGAAAATACTGAAAAAGAAGTTTGAATTTATGTGGGTGAAAAATTGTAAGACGTCAAAGATGCTATAATTTTACATCCAATATTGAAAGACAAAATTTGAACGACTGAGTTCTTTCTTTTTTTCTTTTTTCTTTTTTTTTTTTTTGTCTTCAATTATCTAATGGTTCATTACGTGTATTTTTGTTTGATGATGCAAAAACATATATTAATTGAAAACCATGTTTTTTTGTTTGTTTCGTGTGTGTGTGTGTGTTTTTTTTTTTTTTTTTTTGGGATAAATTGAAAACCACGTGTTGTTTCATTACTAAACCGTCAGATTCAAGGTTTTAAAACTATGGTGTCGGTAGCGTTTGACATGTCAAAAAGAAAAAAAAAAAAAAAAAAAAAAGTGAGCTTCGTGACGGTATTGTAGAAACCTAATCCTTCTTGATGCACGGACTAGGCCATTTGAATGGATATTTTATTATATATATATATATATATACATTTGTATATATGTATAGATACAATGAAAAGATATTGAAAGTCAAATAGGCATATATATGCTTTTAACCCAAATCAACAAGGTGCAAGTTGTTAGCAGCAATCATGCCACTCAATTGCCTTCAAACGGCTATACACAATTATCTTCTTCTTCTTCTTTTTTTTTCTTTTTTTCATGCGACTGCTGACTTGTACCGATATTTCATTATAGAGAAAAATAATGGAGAAATTAATTAGCACTAACCATCTTCATCCTTTTTCATTGATCTTAGAATTAGACCCCCAAAAGAGAGAGGAGGAAAAAAAAAAAAAAAAAGGAGGAAGGAATCAATATTAAAATCAAATTTTCATCACAAGAAATATATTGATTGAGTAGTGGTTTCCTCTTGGCCTTAACTTTGTCTGTCAAAACACACTTTCGACCACACCATTAGCCTAGTGCCACATGACTCATACGCATCTTTTTGGAAATTGTTGTCAATAGCATATGAAATAACATACCAAATTATTTTTATTATTATTATTATTATTATTATTATTATTATTATTATACTAATTTAACGGATGAAAGTAAGATTCACGGTATTAACTTTCGAAACCTGAAAAAAATTTCTTGTAAAATTAATCAAATGAATGAGTACCCTTAATTGCAAGCATGATTAATATTACATTAGTCAACTTTTTAGTGTTATTAAAAATATGGAAACGAGTTTTCTTTTTTTTTTTTTCTTCTTCCTTCAATTCAGTGCATTCGTTTTATTCTTTTTTTTTTAATTAAGGAAAATAAATATTTAAAAAAAAAACTTTCCATTGACCACAGTAATTGTTTTTTTTTTTTTTTTTGGTTGTAAAAGAGACTAATTGGTGTTTAAAGTTGGAGTATACAAAAATAGTTCTAGTAGCATTTTAGTTTGTACTATACTTCAAGAACAAACTACATGATGGTCGGATTCTTGGGGCCAGGTTTTAATTTTTTTTTTTTCCCCCCTCCCTTATGGTGCATGATGCACAAAAAGCAATGGAGAAAAAGTTGGACCCACGAAAGGTAATAAAAGCTATAAAATAATCATGAATAGTTGTATACTATTACAAAATACTTTTGGACATTCTTTTGGGTCAACTTTTATAACTTTTATGGGTAGTTGTCCTTTAAAGATTTTTTTTTCAATCAATTTATTTGTTTATAAATGGGGTACGGTTGTCTTCTTTGTACAAAGAGGGTGAATATTTATAAATATTACATATGTGGAAGGGCAATATTGCACCTACCTTGATTCCCCTACACTAAAAACACACCTTTTATCTACTTCACCTTGATTCTTGTAGACCCCAAATAATGCCTTATATTCGATTGCTTGGCCTCTTACAATATGCAGCAAAATGACCTTGCTTGCAATCCATATATGGGTTTTTTTGTAACGCTATTGTTTAGACCGTTACCTATCAGATTCCGTTAGTTTTATATATTTATTTTTAATTGTAAATAATATTTAAAAACATGCACTATTATTATGAAATATCTTATCTCTGCTCACGTGCATGCCCCCCAACCGTTCAAATTAACAATGCATTAAACAAATCAGAGACGCTTATTATAATGTGTTTGCACTTACCTACTTCTCACTATATTCGGTCACATGGGGCTCCTAATTTGTATATAAAGTCATTAAAAAAGCTTGGTACATTGCATGTGGAGGAACATCCAAGTTTGTTTAGTAAGTTGACTTGTAACAAAAAAAAGACATTAATATTTTCAAGTGATCAAGTGATTTTATATATATTTAAAATTTATTGTATTCGATATTGGATATTATTTGACACTTTTAAATTTTTTTTTTGTTTAAAATTGTAACTAATAATATATAGACTATTTAGTGTTTTTTGTTCTTTCTGTTTGGAGTCAAGACTTGCACAGTCATGGAAAATGGTGCAGCTCAATAACCTTCAACTCACTTTTGAAATTGATGTTGACTCGTTGATGAACTTGAAAACATTAATTGGTATCATGCAATAGAATTTGTCAGCTTTTCTTTTTTTAATTAGGGGTGTTTGGTATGTTAGTTTGAGTTGAAATATTTTAGTTGTAATAGTAAATTTTTTTGAATTTTCAGAAAAGACAAAAAACTTTTTGGGAAAAAGACAAAAAAAAGTTTGAAATAAGTTTGAACTAAACCATTAGCCAAACTCCCCCTTAAAGTCTTCGTCCACTAATTTAATTAGCGAGGTAATTATGTTATCTAATTTTATCATGGTAAAGTAACAAATGCTACAAATTCTTCTTATAATCAAATAATCTTTTAGATTTTGAATAATATATAAATTAGTATGATTCCAAGTTAAGTCTTGCAGTGAATCTACAACCATCTTCAACGTGAAGATTTAAAGTTGAAATTACCCAAGTTTAAAAAGAAAAAAATTTTTATGTATTTTAGTCATTTTATGGAAAAGTACTATGTATTTTAGTTGACTTACCACAGTTGATGACTCTGACGTTAATTATCTACATTTTATTCTGAAAAAGTGAAAAAATAAAAATAAAAGTGTTCAACAGTTCCTTTACATTATACAAACTATCTTATTACTCTAATAACTTTAGGCAAGGCATATTTTACTAATGCAATATTATAAAGAAAGTGCTGAACTAATTTGTTTGGATCATAAGTTCAAACTCATAATTTAAATAATAAATTTAAATTATTATCAGAGAAAACACTGTTAAAAATTTTTATTAAAAAAAAATAATAATTAAAACAAGATATCAAACCGAAGTTAAAACGCAACCTTGGTGTCCCACCATTGGCTACAAAAAGACATTGGCTAACCAAGTGTCACAAGTATAATATGATGGTCTTGGCCATTCTTCAGAGGTGACAAATAATTTTTTACGATAATTGATTTGAAGCAAAACAATTTAATCAATGGACATGCTCTTTTTGTGTTTTCGTTTGAAAATAATAATAATATTAATAATATTAATAAATAAAAGGGTCAATTTAAAAACCAATGGTTTGAAGAGTTCCTTGGTCCACTTATGTTTTGTTAGTCTCTCTAAACCTTTCATATTATGTGCACTTTGACAATTAAACTTAATTACTATTATCAACCCATTTTGAATGTTGCAACTTTATCTTCTGATCACCAATATTTGTTGGGAAACATTCTTTGTTGAGATTGAATATATTAGTTTTCTTAAAAAGCTCTAATTATTGGATGTTGATGATGTGCCAATTAAATTGAATAATGAAACTCAATAATATGAGTTTGCATGAAATGGAATAAGAATTTCAATTCTTAAAAGTTAACTTCTCTTGTAGCTTCACAAGTTTACACACCTTTTTTTTTTTCCCCAAACGTTGTGGCTAAAACATATGCATGACAGCATGAGAATATTCTCTTTTACCGTCTTGGAAGGCAAGTACATAATTTTTTTTTTAATCTTTGCTTCTTTTTTTTTTTTTTTAATTTTTAGTGAATAATGAGAAGGGTGAAGCTTGTCCTTGAAAGGTACTTTGTATTTACCCTTTTTTTTTTTTTTGACTTTCCTTAGCTGATCTGCTTAGCAAACATATATATATATATATATGTGTGTGTGTGTGTGTGTGTGTATTTGTCATTCTTTGTGGGATTATAATTTTGTTTCAACTTTCTTGGCAACAAAGAAACGTCTTTGGATCTTATTGCACTTTTACATGTAAACAAAACAAAGGATTTGTTTGGTGTTTGGGTTAAGTTTATAATGAGCTGAATTTTTTATGTTTGAGTTAGTTTATTTTTTAAAAATTAATTATAAATTTTATTGGCTTTTTAGAAAAAGACAAAAATTAAGCTGAAAAAATACAATTTAATTAGAGTTAAATCCGGATGCCAAACATAGGCAAAGTCCACAAAAGGTGAGAACTAATCAAGTTGGTAAAGTCTCTATTGAGTACTTAAAGGATTTTGGAGCAAATTTCGACCTTTACCAAGTTCATCACAAGGAATGCATTGTTCCTGTTATAGCAAAACCACTTAAAAGAAAACAAAAAATAAATTTAAACAACAGAGAGAGAGAGAGAGAGAGATTTCTCTGGTAAATATGCAAAAATACACCACTAACTGAGGAGGCATTCACAATCAAAACAATTTTATCAATATTTGTTAGAACATCGAAATAATATTTTAATCTGATACAATTCTAATATGGTCAGCGAATGTATATTTGGCCTAGTAGGGGTTGGGTACTAAATTTTATTTGTATTTTTTTAATTACTCTAAAATTTTATAGATTTTCTACTTTTTTTTCCTACTGAAAATCAAAATTTTCATACATAGTCTTCATCAAAAGTTTATCTTCTAACCATAAAAATAAAAAATAAAAAAATAAAAAACCTTTATTTTACCTTCTTGTTTTTATTCTTTAATGTTACTTATTTCTTTAATAAATTTTTGGTATATGTTGGCACTAAAATATATATTTAATTCCATCATTGAATGTTAAAAAAAAAAAAAAAAAAAAAAAAAACTTTTTCTATTAATCCTGATCTTGAACTCCTCAATCCTTGTCACCAACGACAACAGCCAGAGGTGGGACGTTAGATGAGACAGAACGAAACACCTGGATGGCCCTGCTCCCACAATTTAGGGTTGCTTTTCCAAATTATTATTATATATATAAGCCACATGTCAATTGGTCACTAATTGACTTTTTAATATCGTTTGCTTACATTACACAACTGATTTGGACCTTAATGAGGTCATTACAAGTACGTCACGGCATATGCTTTTGTACGTGTACAAATATATATGTGTATATATATATATATATATTTCAAGCATATCCTTTACAAGTGGAAATAACCGAGTCATATATTCACAATCATAGGAGAAAAATATGCTCTCGCGTCATCTACCTCGGAAATCAGCACTATCCGGCTCTCACGGAGTTACTTTTCTTTTCTTTTGGGAAATTAGCTCCCACCCTCCATATAAATATATATATATATATACACACATATATATAGATATATAAAGGTTGAATTTAATCAAAATTTAAAACATATATCTAACTTTTTGCTCGGTATGTGTGTGTATATGTATATTACCTTTATCTTGATAAAAGTCGATAAAATATTATTTTTTTAATACGTCGTAAGAAAAAATAAAATAAAAATCTTTTTATTTTTCTCCTCAAAAGATTTTCACCATTTTTCGTGTTCTAACGCCAGATAATTGGAAAAGGACAACAAACTTTTTTAATGCCGACTATTTCTCAACAAGTGCGAAAGAGTTTTTATTATTATTATTATTATTATTATTATTTTAAAGATAAAGGGAAAGGGTGTTATTTAATGAACAATTTGATGTAAAAAATTCTTGTTTGTTCAAAATGCAATGAATAATTCCTAAAAAATGTTTGGAGATTCTTTTTAATGAATGATACATACAAGTGATATATGCGTGATGTATACCAGTCGATTTTGTGCTCTGATAAAGGTATCATATATATATATATATATATATATCTATTTAATTAATAACTATAAAAGGATGCACTAAAACAATGCTTGTCATCATTCTCTCTAAGTTACCACGTGGCAAGTTCTGAGCCCCTTTTTTTTAAATTAAAGAATTAAAAAATTAAAAAAATTATTTTTATTTTGTTTTATTCGCCTATTTTGCCGTTATTTAACTAGTGATTTTATGTATTTGGACCTACTGTGATTTGTTTATTTATCAGCAAACATCAAATAAACGTGATAGTATCATTAATTTTTTGATCAAAACTTACAAGAAATTAAAGACTACGGAAGGTAGTCTAAATAAAGTGATTTTTTAGACGTTAGGTCTCAAGTTCTAAGCCTTAAAAAAATAGTAGTTTGAGGTTATTTTTAATCTACTGAGTCACTGTTAATTAGTTATTTATAGATTAAAAAAAAACATTTCATTTAATATGAGTAACTGTAGTTTAATGCGGATAATTTACAACATCTAGCTTAATATGATTGCAATTAAAGGGATAATTATTGTGACTCATCGTTCTTTTTTTTTTTTTTTGGCATGAAAAAGAGAGCAAGAAAACAAATTTATATTTGTCATCCAAAAATATATTTAAAAGATAAAAGATTGAAAAAGTAAATTATAATAATATAGTGAAAAGCCTCTTTCTCTCCCCTTCCCTCCCTTGTGTTAGGGTTTCTTTATGTGTGCCTTCTCTCAAGGCTGAAGTTTGGTGGCTGCACTCTACCGTCCTTCGAATTCCTAACCTTAAAGATAGAACTCTGAGTCATATGGTGAAGGATCCAAAGGCGGATCTTGTCTTGTGGCCGGAGGGGTTAGGTTTTTGTGTGGTAGAGGAGTGGGGTTGTCGAATTTTTTATTATCTTTTCTAATAGCTTGTTTGGCACATCAACTCAAAACACTCATCTCAAAATTTTTTTTATTTTTTTTCCAAAAAGTTTTGTCTTTTTCCCAAAAAGTTTTTTGTCCTTTCTGAAAATTCAAAAAAATTTACTATTAAAACTTAAAAATCTCAACTCAAACTACTCCATCAAACACCCCCTAAGTATGTCTTATTTCTAGTGGCTTTGCGATTCTGGAGGTTCGAACCCTTTGTTGAGACAGAGGAGAATGGGTGGCGTTTATGGATGGGTCATATCGGTGGTGGTTTTGCTGTGGTTTTCACCCTCGTAGTTGCACTCCATCTACTATGGTTCCGGTTCTCTATGGCCTTGTAGTTTATAACCTCTTTACTGGCATGGTTCGACTTATCTTTTGTGGTGTTCTTCTCATGTTGCTACGGTTTTGTTTCCATTAATTTTGTGCCAAACGATTGTGTCTAAAAATGAAAATGTTGTTTTTGCCTTACAGTTTTTGTGTCTTATATGTTTCTGTTTTATTTTTAGTCTGTAATATCAGATGTGGTTTCTGCACCTATCGGTCTTGCTTGTGGTCCTCTAGATCTATATCTGTCTTGGTAGTGTTTTGGTTCCATTGGGCTTTTGTTTGTGTGGAGTTGGTAGTGATCTCAATGCTGCATGTTAATCGTCCAATCGATTGTAGAGGACTTTGCAAAATAAGCTTTGCACGTGCTCGAATATCGGTTTGCCGAGAAACTCTCCTGTTATTCGCTCTCAAATGTACGTCTTTGTCCCTGTACTTCGTCAAATTTTATTAATGGATTCGATTTTAGTTAAGAGTTTTGTCTCATGTATTACAGTTTCATTTACATTGGTGTTTCTAAGCTTTATTTAAGGGGTGTTTAGAACACCGGTTTAAATTAAATTTTTCATCTCAGTTTTTATCTTTTTTGAAAAAGTTTTTTATCTTTTCTGAAAAGTCAATAAAAATTATTATTGAAATTTAAAATTCCCAACTCAAACTCATTCATCAAACGGACCCTTAGTTGAATATCTAATTCCGGGGGGAGTTATAGATTCTTCAGAGAATTTTGGGAAGGAGAAATTAATATTTCATACAATCTTTACAGAGCCTTGGGATTTTAGGTCTCGGTTCAAAATCTAAAAAGATTTTCTTTGACACTAAAAAAAAAAAAAAGTGAATAAAAAAATTTTTAAAAAAAGCATTTTTTCTGTTTAGGAAGCCATGAACATATGGGGGTGTTTGGTGTGTTAGTTTGAGTTGAAATATTTTAGTTGTAATAGTAAATTTTTTTGAATTTTCAGAAAAGACAAAAAACTTTTTAGGAAAAAGATAAAAAAAAGTTTGAAATGAGATGAAAATGGATGGTTTGCCATCCACATAATTTCTTCTTCTTCTTCTTCTTTTTTTTCCTTTTTTTTTTTTTTTTTTTTTTTTCATCTTGGGCATCGTCAATTGACAAAAGACAAGTGATCCATAGACAACAACAAAATTTAGCCAATGTAGAGGTACATGGCAATAAAGGTGTGTTGCTTCTCTTCAATCACATCTTAAGAAGTTGATGGCTTGTAAGATTCCCATAATGTACTTTCTAAAGGACATCGTATTGTACATCTTAACCCGGCCTAGGGTCTTCCTAGATTGCAAATCAGTGTTTCTTTGTTCAGCTGATCAGTCTTTTACTTTGGTCAGTCTTTGCAGAAACTAGTTTACGTGCTGCTTTTGTCCCAAATTGTACTTTTGGCAAAAAGCAAATTGTTTAAAAGAACCATTTTTCCCGCTTGGTATTGAGAAAAAAGGACCCTCTTCACTAAGTTGTTCTTCACAAGTATCTTAAGGATCTGTTTGGAAAAATGATCCAAATGAAAATATTTAAATGGAAAAAATTAAACGGAAATATTTAAATCATCGTCTAAGGGGACGTTTGGCAAACGAGTTCAAATTCAAAATTTTCATATCAGTTTTTGTCTTTTTCTGAAAAAGTTTTTTATCTTTTCTGAAAAAGTTTTTTGTTTTTTCTGAAAAGTCAACAAAAATTACTATTGAAACTTAATATTTCCAACTCAAACTCATTCACCAAACGGACCCTAAATTAACATTTAGATATTAATATTCTGAATAGAAATATTTAAATATGCATTTAAAGTAACTAGTTAAAGTGACTTTTAAGGAGATAAGAAAATAATCATCTGAAATGGTGTCTATATTTTTTTCAAAATACTTTAAAGGATATATCAGAATGGAGGTTTTTTTTTTTTTTTTTGTGAGGGACTTTATTATTTAAAAACAAAAATCCAGTGACATTTTAATGTTTTATTTCGAATTAAATCAATCAAATACGTATTTAGATGGACGATTTAAATATTTGAATGGTCCAAATGTTGACAAATGATGACGCTAAGTGGGTAATTTTCTTTTGGAGGATTCGTGATATTCAAGGAATTCCCGTTGAAAGTGTGCATTTGTGGAATCTCTAATCCTAATCAAACTCCGCCGCTTGTATTGCGCCTCTCTCTCCTCAACGGCCAACTCGATAGTGTCGACATTCCCGCAATCTTTTCTAACTCTCTGTATGGCTTTTAGGTGCTAGCTGACGGTTGTGACGTGGTGCTATTGCTCTAGCAGAAGCTTCTTGCTCCACTTTCATTTTAAAATATGACATTTTTAGTTATTTTTTGTTTGAACCGTCGGTTGAAGTTGAAATTTTTTAAATTAAAATTTATTAATTTTTTAAAAATTAATTATAATTTTTATTAACTTAAAAAAAAAAAACAAAAATCTAGCTGATTAAAAATGAGATTTCGTTTTAAAAATGTGTGTTTGGGAAAAAAAAAACTGTTTAGAGTGAAAAAGTAAAAACTTTTAAAATATGTTCCAAAAAAATATAATATAGATATTGTTTCGTTTTTTTGAAATTCTATGTAATTTAATTAAAAAGATTCATCTTATTTAGACTTGAAATAACAAAATTATAGATTTTTAAAGTTTGAGTTTACTATAAACATTTAGAGTTATGAATAGCAAAAAGTAGTTTTGAGTTGAAAAAAAAAAGTTTTCTAAATCATAGCTCGATAAGACAAAATAGTATTTAATTTCGTTAGCAAGCAATAGAAATGTTAGACTGGCGTTCAGTAACTTAAAAAATAACGAGAACTTGAGGACTCATCCTACCGTTTTTTTAAATAAATAAAAAATAAGTAAATTAACAATGATGATAAATAAATATTTTCAACTTTTATCTCCATAATATGTACTATTATATAATTTATTTCTTCAAATTAACTTTTTTTTGATTGGTACGCACTCATATGTCTTTAATCCCACTATTTTTAATTACAATTATCTGTCCAGATTTCAAATTGAGACCAAGGCATCCTACCTTTACCTAAGGGTGGCAATACGGATCGCGACACGACGACACGAATCGAAAACGACACAAATTTTGTGAATCGAAAACGACACGAATAGTGGACGGGTCAAATTCGGGTCACCAGAAATTGACATGGAAAAGAACGGGTCGTGTTCGGGTTATACCGAACATGACACGAATGGCAATATAAGTCGCGACACGACGACACGAATCGAAAATGACACGAATTTTATGAATCGAAAACGACACGAATAGTGAACGGGTCAAATTCGGGTCACCCGAAATTGACACGAAAAGAACGGGTCGTGTTCGGGTTGGACCCGTGTACCCGAACACGACATAAATTACCACTAGGCTAGCCTTGTTGGCTTATTTCTTCAAATTAACTTGACATAGTGTATTTGAAAAAAAAAAAAAAAAAACTTTAAAGGGTGAATTAGATAATTAAAATGCTTTAATGAGAAACAATTCAAAATATGATTCTAAAAAAAAAAGTTGAAAGTAAATTATTGGTAGTAATTGAAGTTTAAAAAAAAAAAAAAAGGGTACAAAACTCGTTCTCCTATCAACTAATAAATTTATTTTTATTTTTCTTTTTTCTTTTTGGATATGAATTTTACATTCTCTTACTAAAAAAAATTTAGATTCTCTTTTTTTTTTAGTGGAGAAAAAAAAAGTACAATCATAAGCATTTGCTGTCCACGCCTGCGTTTGAATGTTTTATGCTTTAATGGAATTAAATGTGCTTCCATTTTTGTTAATAATTTGTTCCAAGTCCAAATGAGAATTGAATTTTTATTTCCTTGAGACTTTAGAAATGCATGGTCCTTTTTCATGTAAAAAGTGCAAATTCTTTTCTTTTTCTGTTTTTTTTTTTTAATCGAGATCTTTAGTTTTCTTTTCTTTCTTTTCTTTTTCCAGTTGTATTGAGACATTTCTTGAACGACTTTCTTCTATTAGCTTTCTTATTATTTCTCACATATATTTAGAATGCATGGGGAGATAAGGTCACCTAAAGCACTCGGAGCCTATATATAGAAGTGATAAAATAATAATAATAAAAAAGGGAGGAAAGATTTTGTTTTTAATTATATAATTATTGTTTTTATTTATTCTTCTATATTATTTTACTTTAAAAGCAAACACAAAAATATAATTTTAATAGTTTTTATTTTATTTGTCTATTCCACACATACAAAATAGGTGTATTTCAACTAATATACTCAAAAGTTCCAATAAAAGGCAAAAAATAATTGCACAATTCAACAACAAAAGATTTAAGGACTAACATTTAAAAATATATTACAAATGTTAATTAAATAGATATAATAATTTAAAAAACAATTAATAAAAAAACTTGTTTATTATATTCTTTTAAGATCAGTTGCATGCGAGTAGGTTGACAAGTAAAATTGTCATCCTTTATTGGAGTTTTTTCTTTGACCTCGTTTGGCATTTAAATTCAAACTGTATTTTTTCATCTCAGTTTTTATCTTTTTCTGAAAAAATTTTTTGTCTTTTCTAAAAGGTCAACAAAAATTTTCAACTCAAATTTAAAATTTTTAACTCAAACTCATTCACCAAACGGACCTTTTAACAACCTTACTCTATATTCATTTCTTAAATGTTTACCTCATCTTTTGTTCAATATTTAAATTAATTTCTACCGTGCAATTTTTCCTTTTCTCATCATTTGGCCAAAAAAAAAAAAAAACATAATTTGTGCTTCCCATTGTTTTAAAATGAATGCCACTTTAAAGAACAATATATATTTTTAAGGAAATGGTAGAAAATAACATATTATAGGTTTTTTCTTTTTTTTAAGTTTACACTAGGTTTTTTAAAAGATTGTAAATTATGACATATATTTATGAGTAAATCCTTGGATTTTGGGTGAATGCTAACATTTTTTAGTAAATCCTTGAATTTTCTAGTAAATAACAAATTTACAATTAATTTTTAATAATAAATTTATGTGTAAAATTTCATATAAGAAGGGAAAGAGAGAAGAGGAAGGAAGATAAGTTTATATATATATATATATATATTATGATCATAAATCTCAAAAACAACTAAATAGTATTTTTGAAGAGAATATACATGATAAAATTTTAAATATAATAATAAATATCATAATCAAATTTATGACCACAAAATACTTAATATATATATATATATATATATATAACCATTCATCCTTCCTCCCCTTTCTCTTTCTCGCTCTAACCTAAAATCTTATTTACTAAAAGAACCTAAATATTAACTAGAAAATCTAAGTATTTATCTGAAAATTCAAGGATTCACCCGAAAATCTAAGGATTTACTTATAAATATATGTTATAATTTATTAAATTTTAAAAAAACCTAATATTAATTTTAAAAGTACTTATAAAATATGTTATATACTACAATTTCTCTTTCTATAAATGGTGGATCTAAATGCTATTCTTCCTTGAGGTACTAAAAAAAAATTTCATATGATACTTCATTAAATGAAGACATAGTTTTTTGGTCAAAAAAGGGAAACTCAATCATGAAACTTAATTTCCAAGCTAAAGGAAGATTTAAAAAAAAAAAAATCCACTATTGCAAAAAAATCTTTCATTCTTTTTTAGTAAAGTAAGGGGGTCAGCCGGCACGTTTGAGGGGGCATCCCCCATAGTACAGAAAGTAGGACAAGTTTATTAAGTGAGGGCATATGTTTATAATTTTTCAAGGCATTTCAATTACTAAGTGAAGGCAAAAGTATAAGATTTCTTGCAAAGCGGGAGAATAACTAAGATTATTAAAATCTTTAAAAAGACAGAAATCATAATCTAAAAAAATTGAGTTGGAGCACATGCCGCTGCATATAAAACTTTGGGGGTTTTGTCACTGATTTCTACACAAAAAAATATACTTGTTCACTATTGACGGTGAATGTTCTTTCAGCTTTGCATAAATTTTTGAACAGTCTGATTTTTGAATATACATGTTAAAAATTTATATTTGTCTTTGGTTCGTTGATTAGAGATGAAATTTTTAAGTTGGAGTTGGTTGACTTTTCAAAAACTAGTTATAATATTTGTTGACTTTTCAAGAAAAAAAAACTAATATGAAAAAATATAATTAAATTAGAGTGAAATTGAAATATCAAACCAACCCTAATCACAAAAAGTACTTTGACTAAATAAATCGGTTTAAAAAACCTTCACTGGTATCTGTGAAAAAGATCCATCCCTACTGTTGGGATTTTTTAAATAGAATCTCTTGAAAAAAAAATAAATAAATAACTAATATGTTTTGTAGATTTGAATTGGTGTTTTTGTAGGTTGAAATTGATATATATGTTTAGTTAAAGCGTGAAATGGAAATGATATGTGATAGAAAAAACAATGTAAAAATATTAAATATGTTCGGAGAAAAATATGCAATGGGAATCGTATTTAGTTTATCTCGTTATTCTATACAATTTAAAAAAAAAAATCTCACTTTGACTTAAAGTAAGAAAGTTATAGGCTTTTTATTTTTGAGTTTTTTAAAAATGAAATAAAGAGAAATACTGAAAATGAGATATTTTGGAAGTTCTGGAGTTAGTTGGAAAATTTCACTTGAAACCAATATTCCAAATAGTCCCTACGAACAATGCTAAAACGGTATTAGTGGTGTTCAATACAATAATTAACAAAAGATGAGTTTAATAACATGACTCATAAACGGGATTCACCAACTATTAGTTATGCCCTCAAGCAATTTTTTTTTTAAACTGAAAACTAAGGGCTCGTTGAGAATACTATTTTTCAAATAGAATTTTACAATTCAATTCCAAAATTCCTAAATCTACATGTCACTTTCTCTCTCTCTCCTAATTCAAAAAACTTAAGTTTTAAAAGCCTATAACTTTCTTATTATAAGTAAAAATGAGATATCTTTTAAAATCATACATAATGACGAGAAGAACACAATAAAATTTATATTGTATTTTTTTAACACATTCAAATATTTAAATTATTTTTTGCATCACATTGTTTCCAATCCACATTTCTATCAAACATAATTCCCCCTTGCTTGGATGAGAGGCCCAATTTCAAAAATTGGAAAATTTTTGCAAAAGAGTGTTTTTTCCCCATATTTTTTCATTATTCTCTTATTTTGAAAAAGAAAATCTATCTCATTTTCAAACTTACTTTATACAATATCCTTTTAGAAAAAGAAAATAAAATCTTATTGAAATTTTCTCACAATGTACTATTCTTAACATCATTTCTTCTCATTCCAAACAATTTTTTGTTATAAAAAAGAAAATTTTTTACACATTCAAATATCATCTTGTTCTCAAAATGAAAAGAATTTCTTGTTTAGAAAAAGAAAAAAAATAGACACGTGATCCAAACAGAGCTTTTCCAACCTAAAAAACTCAAATTCCAACCGTTGCTTCAAACGAATCCTAATGTACATACAAGTTACAAGTATAACAAGGTTTCAAAAGTATTGCCAAAAAATTTTTTTTTTTCAATTATGGTTGGCGATCTCAAATTTTGTACCTTATAATAAAATCAGTTGTAAAATTATAGCTAAACTATCCCTATGATAAAAAAAAAAGCAGATTTTTTGTGGCCTTTGAATTTTTTCCTTTTCCCTTTTAATTTGACATAAAACATTTGAGAAGAATATTTGAGATTACAATAGGAGTTATAATGTACCGTCTATGGCTTTGATAAAATGGTCTACTTTACTTTTGTGGAATTAGGGTTATATTTGTGGCCTTTGACTCTTCAAATTATAGTAAGCTTCTGTTTAATAAATTAATTGAAGATAAAATTTTTAAGTTAGAATTGATTGAATTTTTATTAACATATTATTAATTTTTTAAAAAGATAGAGGATCCATTTAGTGAATGAGTTTGAGTTGTAAAAGTATAATTTGAGATGAAAATTTTTATTATCTTTTAAAAAAAAATAAAAAATTTTCAAAAAAAGGATAAAAACTGAGATAAAAAAATACAGTTTGAATTCGTTCACTAAATAAGATAAAAAATTAAGATAAAAAATTATAATTTAATTTAAATTAATTTAAATAATTTACAAACCCTTAAAATTAATTTCCCTAAAATATATAAAAGAAATAACTTTAAACGTTCGTTTGGAGGGGAAAAAAAATGTGATTAAAACACCCGGTCAACACTAGGACAAATGATGCTGACATCTTAGCTGTTTTCAATTTTCAAAGGAAAACAAAATAAAATAAAATCTGACACGTAATTAGCTGGTCCCTGGTTTTGTCGAAAGAACGAAAAATTTAAAAAAAAAAAAAAAAAAAAAAAAAGTGCATCTTTGAAGGGATCGTTTCAAAAAGAAAAATAGGCAAAAAAGTATTTCTGTAAATTCCCAGTAGAAAACGAGGCAAACGTACGGCAACGATTGTCGTCCTCTTCCAATTTCATTCTTTATTTTTTTAAAACCAAAATTTATAGCAGATATATCATATATACATTTTCGTTGTACTTATTTTGGTCATTATATTAGCTTCTTAGGTATGAGTTGTTTCAGCACACGCTCAAAAAATTTTTTTTTTCAGAAATTATTAATAATCAGGTGATTATAATATAAGTATAATATATTTTTTATAATATTTGCCTTTTACACCAGTAACTTTTTCAATGATTTTATCATTTACACTAATATTTAAATAATATCATATTACATGATTTGAAATAAAAAAATTACATGCAAGTCAATTATTTGTTGTACAAGCTTCTGAATATAAGTACCTGTTTGGTACATTAGTTCATTTCCGTTCAAATCAAAATTTTTTTTGTCTTTTCTCAAAAAGTTTGTGTCTTTTTCCCAAAAAATTTTGTTTTTTATGAAAATTCAAAAAAATTTACTATTACAACTAAAATATTTCAACTCAAACTAGCGAACCAAACGGGCCCTAAGTTACAACTATCGTATTTATCCACCCATTGGATACATGAATTTTCCTAAGTTTTTAATTGTATGATCTATTATTAGAAGCAGCTTTGTATATCATTGTTGTAAATTTCTTTATGTGTATACTTACCATAGATTAGACTGGTTAAAAATTGATCTAATTAATTAAACTTAACAGTATTAGGCATGGACTGGAGGGAGGGAGTCCTAATGGGGCGTCTGCCCCGACTAGAAAAAAAAAAAGAGGTTTATATAATTACTAAACTTATGGACTTTTAAAATTACTTGTGTACTCCCACTAACTGTCATTTAGATTTTAATTGTCTACATTGAGAATGACATTTTTGATAGTATTGACAATGAAGATATTATGTAGATGTATCAAAAAATAAGCACTCATCGAGAACAATTATAATATCTTACTTATTTAATAAAAATTTCACTATGAAAAAGTGTGGAAAATCTTATTTGATTTTCATGCTATTAATTTGTAATTTTAATTTTACCGATGGTCTCTAACCTAAAAGTAGGTAATAGTTTTTAGCCTCCATTATTTATTTTTGGCAAAGTACCCCAAACGGTCATTAAAGCATTTTTGTTAACTTTATTTTTTGGACTAATTTATGCACGTGACCCTAATGTAGAGGTTCCTTTTAACAGAAAAAATAAAAAAAGAAAAAAAAGAGCAGGCGTGGGGAGAGAAGAATATTCAACAAACCCTAATGCCATCTTGGTAAGGATGGTAAAGATGAAGAAAGGAAGCGAAGCTAGACGACGGATAATTGGATGAAAAATGATAGAGTAACTTGTTTGGCAAGAAGGAAAATGAAAGGAAAATAAAAATACAGCAGAATCACTAGTTTTAATCTTTTTAAAATTGGGTCAAATGATAATTGAAATTATTTTGTTGTCTTTGTTTTTGAAGTAAAATAATATAAATAAATAAATAAATAAAAGAGTAATGATATTTTTTTTCCTTCTTATCTACCAAACAACCTAAAGAAAAATTAATCTCCTTTTTATTATTATAATTTTTTCATATTTTATAAGTTTTCTTTCCATCTTATTTTCTTTCCTTCCTGTCAAACAAAGGCGGAAGAGAAAAAAGAAAGAGTTGCTGCCCAACTCTTCACTGCCAAAATTCATCGCTCTACTCCCCATCATGAGACCCTCCAAAATCTCCATTGCAAGACCCCGTCGTTGAGAGCACCCCCACATCACTGCCTGGATCCCTCTAGAAGCACCTCACTTTTCAACCAAAACTTGTTTCCCCTCTTTCTTCTCTCTTTCTTGTTCTATGGTTTTTCAGTATCGAGATTTTTTTTTTTAAACGTACGTTTCAGTCGCGAAAATACCCTATTATATCAAAATGCCTATAGTGCACAGGTATCCACTCTATTAAAAACTTGATGCAAGTTAAGACTCCGTTAGGTATTGTTTTCAAAATATTTTAGAAAGGAATCTCACGGTTTCCAATAAAGTTATATTGGAAATGGTTCTGAAATAAAGTTTGTTTTGTACAAAATCAAAAAATAGAAATAAAAACAAAAAATTGTTTTCATTTTTTGTTAAGGAATTTGAAAATTAAATAAAGTTTTTTTTTTTTGGTTTCTGTTTATATTTTCTATAGCTTACACACTTAACAATTATTTTAAAATATATATATATACATAATTTTACTCTTTTTTGTACTCAAACCAATTTATCTAGAAACACAATCAAACACAATTTCAAAAAATATTTCAAAGTCATTTTTAAAACATTTTCATTTTTATTTCATATCCAAAATAAAATCATTCCCAAAATGCTCCGACACAGGTCCTAATAGTTGTCCTTCAGTTGCAAACACTTGAGCATTCAGGGTGAATTTATCATAATTAACATTGTAGAGACTATTGTTACCTACTAAACAATTAAAACTTCTTCACTTGATTAGGGTATTAGACATCTTAAAAACAATACAAATTATTTCCACACGTTGAATGTGGCCAGCTTTGCAGTTTAGATTGCTTAAAACACCCTCCTAATTAAACTACTACCCTCTTTATTGCAATTATTTTGGTTAAAACACCCTCCTAATTAAACTACTACACTCTTTATTGCAATTATTTTGGTTTAAAATATTTCTTTTTTGTTGAAAAATCAACACTAGAACTTCCGAGTGTCTGGATTCCGTGAAGTTTTGGCATCTTAACTCCAAAACTCCTAATCTACAACGCGTTTTCTCTTTTTTATTTTCAAAAAACTTTAAAAGTCCACAATTTTCTTATTTCAAATCCAAATTAGATTATTCTTATATCAACATGTTCATAATGACAAGATAAACGAAATAAGATCAATTCTGCATTTTTTTTTCCAAATAAATTTGAAAATTTTACACTATTTTCTATATCACAATTCATTTTCAATTCATTCTTCAACTAAACATATATTTTCAAACTAACTTCCAAAACTTTTCTCCAAAAGTCCTTTTAAAAGGGCCCAACTTGACTCCTAATTGTCTCCATTTGATCCCTAAATTATGAAATGTACAAACGGCATCTTAAAATTTTTTTTTTTTTTGAAGTAGAGGGAATTCAAACTCTATATTTATCAGTGAAATTAGATGTTAAATTATTGTTAAATTATATTTTGCAACTACAGCATCACTAATATATTTAAACTTTGTAGAGTGTTTCAAAATACCTCTTTTGTTTAGAATATTGTTAAATTTGGACATAGCTACACTGTAAATGATGGAAAGAACAGAACTTTGAACATAAGAATTTTTGTTCTTTCTTCAACAGCAGGTATACAACTCTCTTTAACATTACAAATACGAAACGCTATGTAAAGTTCAATGATGTTATTATATGACAGTTTATTATATAGGAGCTACGGACAGGGTCATCTATAATTGAGTGGGGGTTTTTGTAAAAAAATTTTTCCTTTCAATTTTTATCTTCAAAAAAGGTTTACACATTTTTTTAATTTTACCCTCACTAAAAATAGATTATTTTTTGTAGAAATTATCCTAAAAACTATATCTTTTATTATACGCTCCTATGAAAACAATTGATTGGCTCCGCTGCTGAATTGGGAGCCATAGTCGGACAAAAGAAAAGTACTTTATGTTATTAGAAGCATAACAAGATGAGTTTCTTTAATGGAAGCATATATATATATATATATATATATATATTACACATATTTTGTGAAATAAGGTGAGATGGTTTAAACTTTATTTTTTATACTAATTAAAATAAAATCGTTGTATTTTGCATGCAATCACAATAAATATGTTATTTAATACACCTTCCTAATTAATATCAAAGTTGTAACATATATATTCATGCTAAAAAAATGTTATATTATAATGAAATAATTTGATGCAAATGTGACAGTATACGATGAAGAGATGAGTGAGTGATTTAAATGCTCAATAACATATAGAAAAAGAGAGAGAGAGAGAAAAAGCTTTAGGACTCTTGGGAAGGGGACATTGTCGTTTTTAAATAATTGCTCCATTTCATTTTAAAGAGAAGAAATTTTTAGTAATTCAATCAAAAATTAACAAAGACTTCAGTTGAAAGAGGAAATTGCAACCATAATGATGATGACAATAATAACTATTATTATTATTATTATTTAAAGTTTGGGTAGGGATTCAAATTCTGCATCTTTTGATAAATTATAATTATCTTTGAATTATATCTGTAATCATTTTGTAACTTGGATTCTTGACGTTGATGTTTACTATCTTATATTTAACCATTCAAGATCATGCAATCCGTCAATAACATACGCCAATTAATAGATGTTAATTAAGGTCCCAATTATTTCTAAATTCAAAAGTTCATTGTACAACTTATCAATTAAGGAAAATTTAGGTGTATTTGAACAAAAGTCGCATAACATTTTTATCCATTATAATTAAGGTCCATTAATATTGTAACACACAATTACACTAGTTTTTTAAATTTAGAGTTCTAGAATCAAAATTAAATTTCAGGATGTTGAAATATAACTTTCTGATAAGTTCAAAGTCTATTAATACCAATGACAAAGCCATAATTTTTTCTTTCAAAGGGCGTGAACAGAAAATTTGAACCAAAATTGTAATAGTAAAATCTTTTGTCCTTGTTTATTGATTTGTATATTTTAATTTTAAAGTTTAGAATTCAAAAATTATGAATTTACATAGTAGTATAATTGATTGTGCTTCAAGTTAAAAAAATAATGATTTTGATTCATTTAAAATACTAAATTTTAAATGTGAGTACTCAAAAATAAAAAAAAAGGGTAAAATATAAAGTTTTCTTACAAAATCATGCAAATGTAATAATAAAAATTTTCAAGGGACAAATAAGAGGTTAAAATTGTAAAATATTTTATCGCCATTAAAAATCATGTCCTTCCCACTTTATCCTTTGCTATCCATTCTTAAATATGTTCGATTGAGGACAGTACTAGTTGAAAAGGATTTCTTCTCAACTAGAAAAAGGAGTTTTCCTCATTTGAAAAAAAAACAAAAATATGTATGGTTTCATATAAATAAAATGTAAATAACTTTAAAAAAAATGTAAATAAATGTAAATAAAAAGGAGAGCTGAAATATAAAAGTATACAAAAATCTCTTTGAAAACTAACAAAAACGGAAGCCAGTTTCACAAGTAACTTCAACCGTGTTCACCACTTGCCCTGTATTGGAGTTTTCTCTTATCTTTTGGTTAAGGACAGAATTGATAATCACGATTCAATAAGTACAAAAATATTCCTGTAATTTTGAATCTTCATCATAAATACCATTAAAAATATTAAATAAATCATTTTTTTTTAATAGTGCATGATAATTTTGTTTCTTTCTTATCTGAGAAAAAAAAAAAATCTGCTTTCAAAAAAGAATCATTTTCTAGTATAAACCAAATAAGAGGAATATCCTCTAATTAGATGAGTTCCTTATTCATCCCAAAAGCAATTTTAGCAAATTCACTCTCAAAAAAGAAAAAAAAAAACAAATGATAAAATTTTTTTTTTCCCATCATTGTGCACATTATAAGGTTCCGAAACAAGCAAGGCGCTGGGCAATTCTAACCCAAAAAAAATATATATATATATATATTTTTAATCATTATATGTGATTAAAATTTATGATAATTTTATTAATAGATACAATAGTTTATTTTTAATGAGAGAAAGAGGAAATAACATAGTTCATTTTATGTTCATCTCAACTTAAATTTAATTTAAATTTTTTATTTTAATTTTTGTTTGAAAAATCAACAAAATTTTTAATTATTTTTAAAAAAATTAACTTCACTCTAACTTAAAAATTTTATTTCATCTCAAACTCAATTTATTCACCAACTCATAATTATTGATGGGTATAGAAAATTATAGCATATTTATGATTTGTTTGGTTGGTTAGTTTGAGTTGAAATATTTTAGTTGTAATAGTAAATTTTTTTGAATTTTCAGAGAAGATAAAAAATTTTTTAGGAAAAAGATAAAAATTTTTTAGGAAAAAGATGAAAAAAAGTACAGTTTGAGTTGAAATGAGATGATGAGGCAAACATGCTCTTAAAAATCCAAAAACACCCCTCCTTTACACAACCCAGAAACCTGTAGTAGCCTCACCGCCATCGTCGGAGATCATCCCTGTCAATGCCGTTGCCCCGTCCACTGCAGTGATCAACGAAATCGCATTTCTCCGGCGCTATAAAATCGCGAATGAAACTAGAAAATCGCGACAGACCTTCCTCTCACACCAGCTGTTTGCCAACCCAGATCACGGGAGTTCTGGAGAAATCGCAGATCGTTATGAGTTTTATTCCGTCCCAACCATCGTCGCCTCTGATTGGGACGGTGACTTCGCGATCCACTGGCGAAGAGAGAACACGGCGACAACACCGCCGTTGCGTCGCGGCGTTCTCTCTGTCATCATCGCCGAACTTCGCGAGGCCGAGTCGCCACAGTCTCGGTCTCAGTCGCCGCGTCACTTTATCACTGGTGCGACTTTCTCTCCGGTGAACGAGTAAGGCAGAGATATAGAGGAAATAGAGAGGAGAGTGGGGAACGTGAGGAGAGAGAAACAGGTAACCTAGAAAAGGGTAAAATTGGAAAAAAAAGAAAAGAAAAGAAAAGAAAATATGTTTTTTTTTATAATTTTTGTTTTTTTTGATTAAAAATCATCATTCACCAAACACCCCTATAATTATCATCATTTAAAATTATGTTATAAATTCCATTAACACATTTAAATTATGCTATATAATGTATTTTCCCATTTTTAATTGACTGTAATATTTTTAAACATTAAATGATGCTATAAATTTCATTAACACATTTAAATTATGCTATATAATGCATTTTCCCATTTTTATTAGACTAATATTTTCAAACATGTGTCATTCAAGCATGACAACTTACCTGCGCACGCATTTTGTAGTTGGTATAAAAACATTGAGATTAAAGTTTCGTTTGGTTGGTTAGTTGAGTTTGAAAATTTTAAGTTTGAGTTGAAAATTTTTGTTGACTTTTCATAAAAGATAAAAACTTTTTCAGAAAAAGACAAAAATTGAGATGAAAAAATACATTTTAGTTTGAATGAGATAGTAAACCAAATAAATCCTAAAGTTAAAATGTCCTGGCATTATTTCTAGCAGTAAATATATAAGGTCTTCGGCTATGTAACATAATTCCAAGATCACTAATGTACAATATTTTTATGTGAATAAAATGTCATTACTACAATAACAATTTCAAACAATACCACATTATAATAAGTCTTCTGTAAATTAATTAGCTAATTACATAAATATTAATAAAAAAAAATATGACTGTCAATTGATATTTGTAGTAAAACGCAAATTAGAATTGAATTATTTTGAGTCATCGAATTAAGAACATTTTTCACCTCTAAACATAAACCTTGTCATTCAGACCTTCATCTCTCATTCTTTTTCAGGGTAGTTGCAACCATTGTCCTTTAGACCGTCATCTCTCTTTCTTTTTCAGATTAATTACATAAATTCTTTTTGAATTATAGCATTTGTAACATTTTGTCATTCAAATTTCAAAACGTAACAACTGTGCTCTAATCTTTGTTCCATTAACAAATTTGATCCTTTTCGATTCATTTGATGAATTCAAATTATACATGTCAAGCATTCAGTTAAATACGTATTTACTATTTTACCCTAAAATTTAAGTTTTTTTTAATTAAAACTATAATAAATATAAAAAATAACATTAAAAAAACATAAATAAACTCATACATTAAAAAAAAGAAAAAAAAGCTCGGATTGAAAAAAGGCTCATAGATTAAAACTATAATCCTTTGTTTTTTTTTTTTTAACAAAACTGCAGACTGAGGACAAAATTATAAGGCTCCGTTTGATTCAGTGTTTTAACTCAAACTTTTAATCTCAGTTTTTGTCTTTTTCTGAAAAAGTTTTTTGTCTTTTCTAAAAAAGTTTTTTGTCTTTTCTGAAAAATCAACAAAAATTACTATTGAAACTTAAAATTTCCAACTTAAACTGGTGAACCAAATGGAGCCTTATGATTTTAAAATTAAGTAACACAGATGTCATATTTTAAAAAATTCATGAGGTAAAATATTATAAGGACTATAATTGGAGGAAAATTTTATAATTTATTCTTCTTTTTTATTTATTGTTTTTTTTAAGGAAAGTATATATTATTTACAATTAACTTAAAATTATTTCTAAATTTTTTATGAAAATAAGAGAGAGAGAGAGAGAGAGAGAGAGAGAGAGAAGAAGAAAGAGAAAAGGAAAGACAGGGAAGCATTGTACCCAAACACGCACATCAGAAGCGTAAAATTTCACTTCATACGCGCACACACTCCGCATATACACTCTCTCTCTCTCTCTCTCCTCTCTCTCTCTCTCTCCTCTCTGGTTTCCTCTTCTTTGACAGAATCCTATTTTGGGAGCCTTTTTTTCTTCTTCTTTTTTCTCTTTCTTTTTCTTTTTTTTTTTTTTTTCCTTTCTCTGAGTCGCCACTATTTTTTTTATGCGCCTCCATCTTCTTCTTCCTCTTCCCGACCTAGGGTTTCTAGGGTTTTCAGAGCTTTCTAGGGTTTCTCGAGCTGGATTCTCTCTCCTTCCTCAGGCGAATCTCCATGCGCCGCTGGTTCAGCGGCTTCGTTGATTAGTCGTCTTCTATCTTCACCACTCTTCTCCTCAGTTTCCACCCACCCTTTCTCTCTCTATATCTATATACCTATACATACATACACACATATATATACATATATTCGTCTCTCTCTCGCTCTCTTCGGGGTCGTTAACTCATTTTCGGCTATGGTCGCTCGATTAGGGCGGGGCTGATTGATCTTGCGGTTGCGGGTTTTGTGAGGGGATTCGTTTTCCGGATTTGAATGGCATTGGGGGATTTGATGGCCTCCAGGTTTTCGCAATCTTCGGCGGCGGTGGTGTCGTCGAACCACTTGGAGGAGTGCAGTTCGAGCAATGAAGATGGAGATTTGAGCTCGCAGAGGAGGGGGGATTCGGACGCTGCCAGTAGCAGCTATGGCAATGCCACGTCCTCCACCACCACGAGCATGGCCTACTTGCCCCAGACCGTCGTGCTCTGCGAGTTCCGCCACGAGGCGTTCGAGGCTTCTCTCCCCGCCGGCCCCTCTGATAGCGGATTGGTCTCC
Organism: Ficus microcarpa; assembly: GCA_025413485.1. Classification (NCBI taxonomy): domain Eukaryota; kingdom Viridiplantae; phylum Streptophyta; class Magnoliopsida; order Rosales; family Moraceae; genus Ficus; species Ficus microcarpa. The sequence goes on along the minus strand of CM046386.1, from coordinate 11,896,496 downwards.
AAATGGCGGCCTAAAGAAAGAGTAAATTCCCCCATTTCTCTTTCAATTTCCTTCAGTTTGGAACCCTTTTTAGGTCCTTTGGTTTTAGCAGCAATGGCTTCAATTGTGGCTTTACTTACTTATTTTAATTTGCAACCTTTGAAAGAACCTAGCTCTTTAATATTTATGAATGCTGCAGATAATTAAGCCTAGAAAGCTGGGTAATTTCTTGAAGTTTGTTACCATCAAGTAGAGGTGCTATCAGTTGATCTCTTTGGAGAGAAACAATGTCCTTGTTTCTGGTTTGTGACAAATTTTTTGGAATCGGGGACAAAAGAAAGCTTTATGAATCTAGCTTGGTAGACATTGATTCGTCAAATTTGACAATGAATCAGAAAGTGACCATGTTTTGAGTGGCTAAGTTGGTTTCTCTTGAAACCGGGTCCTCATTGCTTGTTGTCTGCCCATTTAGGTTGAAATTTGGCAGTAAATCTTAAGGTACAAGATTTTCCTTCAGAAAAACAGTATGGAGTTTAAGCAGTTTTGTCTAATACTGCATATAGGCATTGCCTCCCTCAAGTTTGACTGTATACCTGCAAGTTATGGAGTACCTAATTCTGTATCTTGCGAGCATAAAAGGGATTCCTACAAAGGCCAAAAAAGAGGGGGGGGGGGGGAGTGAATGTGAAGAGGAGAAACTAAGGTTGTGATCAAGGGGCCCAATAAAACGATCATACCAGACACTTGTCTGACATGAAAGAGAAATGTGCTTCCTAGCAAGCGCATGATTAATTTTTAGATAGTACATTTCAATAAGTTGATATTCTACCACTGAATATGTAAAACCCTTAATCGTTCTAGTTGTTTATGTGTGAAAAAAGATCTCAAAGTTGAAAAAGGAGAAGTGTTGCATAGACTTGTTAATTGTGTAAAGTTTTTTCTTCAGAGAGCATGGAACTGTTTAATCTATCTTATCATGTTTGTCTTTGATAACTACTAAGAGTTTTTGCGGGATTGACAACTTTATGTTACCTTCCCCCTTTTTCTTTTATTTGGCTTGATATTTGGCTGTATTACGTAGTTTTAGTGGCAAGTTGAGTATTTTGAATGACTAGGAGGACATAGTGTTCCCAATTTTGCGGTACTGATGATGCTCCTTCATCATCTTTTCTGCATGTTACTTGTAGGAAAGGAGGAATGCTATGAAGGAAATTTTAGGCCCCTTTTTTATGAAGTTAGCTTGGGAATCTTATGTGTTATGGTGAAAAAGAATTAGTAAGGAGTGTTTTTAGTTTTACGAGAATTGTATCCGATGCTGAAAAATAAGAAGGCTGAATTGTTGAGTTAGCGTTAAGTCAGTAATGGGATGTCGTAGTTTTAGTTTTAATTTCATTGTGTGGTAAAGTTCGTTTAGGAATTTTCTTCTCACATCTAAACTTAGGTAATTAATTAATATTCTGGTACTTTCTCTTGTTTCATGAGAAAGGCTAACTTTTCTTCCGAGTTATTCCAAAACATCATATTGTTTATAAGTTGATGGTTGTTGTATTTTTATTTCCTTTTTCTTGTTTTGTTTTTTGGTGCAATACTTTTAGCTTCTTTGGTTTTCGTCTATTTAATTGAGGATGATTGTGACTCTTTATACCTTATGCATATGCCAACTTTTTTTTAACTCCGAACATCTCTTTTTTTTGGGTGCAGATGAAAACAGGATATGTTGCACTAGTTTTATGTTTAAACATTAGTGTTGATCCCCCAGATGTAATTAAAATATCTCCTTGTGCCAGAATGGAGTGCTGGACAGGTGCATTATTAATGCTTTCTTGAATATTGTTTACTTTGCTGCTTGCTTATTGACTTCTAGGATTTTTTTGAAGAAGGTCCTATCTTATGGCATGGGAGAAAGCCTTTTTTTTTTTGGTTGTCTAGGATGTAATATGTTTTGTTAATAAACTGGTTCATGTTCTCTAATCTCTCTATATTGTTTATTCTATAGAATGGTTATAGAGTGTGCCCTAGTTCTTCAGCTTTGCTATTTGCTTCATGCTTACGCTGCACAAGTTTCAGTGTTGCTCTTTTTTTTACTGAGATTTCTCTTTCTCAAACATGTGCAGATGATTCCCTAAGTGACCTCTTGAACAGCCACTTTTGTTGGAGTTCCCTTAGGATTTGAAAGAGATCGTTACCAATTATGTATTTGTTCAATTTTTGTTTTTGTTTTTTTGTTTTTATTTTTTTGATCCTTTGTTTAGCGTAATAAGTTGTTTATTTATAATGGTTAGGTAGAAATGGCACATATTGGGTTCTATTGCTCATAAAACTAATATCTTTAATTACATATTTTCAAATGAGTTATCCCTTTGAAATGCAATCTATGAGAGTTTTCATGTAAATGTACTTTGTAGAAGTCCATTTACTTGTAGTCATTATTGTATTCTCCTTTGTTTACAGATCCTTTTTCTATGGCACCCCCAAAGGCTCTTGAAACAATTGGGAAAAACTTGAGTGCACAGTACGAAAGGTGGCAACCAAGGGTGAGGATGTTATTGGCTTGTACAATATCCATTTAATATTGTCTTAGGTTTAATGTTATTTACCTTGAAGATATTTGAGCAGGCACGATATAAGGTTCAGCCTGATCCTACTGTTGATGAAGTGAAGAAACTTTGTGGTACGTGCCGCAGAAATGCAAAGTCTGAGAGGGTCCTATTTCATTATAATGGCCATGGCGTGCCTAAGCCGACTGCTAATGGTGAAATTTGGGTCTTCAATAAGGTCTTCTATCGCTTGAAGCTCTTTGTGTGCTTTAATCAGCGCAGTCTTTTTGAATTTGTTTGGTTCTCACTGATGTGATTGTTGCAGAGTTATACACAGTATATTCCCTTGCCAGTCAGTGAGCTTGATTCCTGGTTGAAAACACCCTCAATATACGTTTTTGACTGCTCTGCTGCAGGGATGATTGTGAATGCGTTTATAGAGGTGAAACATCAAAATTTTCAATTTTGGTAATCAAAGGTTGTTATGTGACATAAATTTACACTTTAATCTGGATGTATAATTATTGGACTGACTGTTGACAGCTTCACGAATGGGGTGCTTCTAGTTCATCTGGATCCACAAGGGATTGCATTTTGCTTGCTGCTTGTGAAGCACACGAAATTCTTCCACAGAGTGCTGAATTTCCTGCTGACGTGTTTACATCTTGTCTCACGACACCTATCAAGATGGCATTGAGATGGTGAAGCTCTTTTCTTGTTTATTTGTCAAGCAGTACCCATTACCATTATACTTCGTTGCTCATGTCTAGCAATTTTCTGGGTTCTTATTACTTTTTTAGCGGTTTGGTTTTTGTTTGAAGACCTGTTTTGATGGATGATGTGCCTGTGATAAATTGGGATCTCTTTAGTGAGCAAGTGTGTTATTGGCTTCTAGAAGTAATTGTTGGCCTTTTAGAAAAATTAGGCTGAGTTGTGTCAAAGTTTGACACTTGGACTAACTTGAATCTCCTACAATATTAATCTCCATTGTGTTTTGCTTCATTTTGGAGAAGAATATTTCTGCTTCCTTTGTGTCTGCATTATTTGTTTTTTTTTTTTTTTTTTTTTTTTTAAATTTTTGATAAGGCTGCAAATGGTGATTCTTTGTATAGTTATTATGATTTTTGCTGTGGCTCATTTCGTAGGTGCTTTGTCTTGGTATGATTTTGATGATTTTTTAGACTAGCCTAGCTAGTTTGGACTTTGAAGATGCCTCATCCTTCATCTTTTGTAGTGAACAATTGTGGCAAGTTTCTGATCAAGGATCAGTGTCTCAAACTGCTCTTGTATTCCCGTGTGCATTTCCGGGAGATTGTAAAATTACTAAAAAGAGATAGGTAGTTTAGTTATCTTTATTTTACAAGTTTTTCTTCTGAAATTTCCCTGTATGCCAAAGAAAGATTAGATCAGGTCGATGTATGCTTTGGAGCATCAGATCATGTTCGTACATAATGAGGACAGAGTAGTCACAGATCTTCGATATTTTCAGCATCAGTCTATCAGCTCTATCTGCAATTGTTCTACATTGGTGGATAAGATGATATTTGGGTAGTCTATTGAATGCCATTCGGATATATTTGTAGAACTTGTAGCAAACTGATGTATCGAGCCTTAAAAACACCTTCTGGGTAAATTGTTTGCTTCCTATTCTTTCCCTTCATGTACAGTCGTTCTTCCTCTGATCCCTGGTCCTCTAATTGGACTATCTAGTATTCAATCCTTTTTTTTTTTTTTTTCCATGGATTCTAATAAACTCTTCTGTTTTTACCTAACAACCAGCAAAAATAGTTAGAAGTGCAACATATTCTGCTATTGTGCTTGTTTTATAAACTTGTCTGAGCTTAGATTATTCATTTTACTCATGTGAGAGAACCCCTATGGTTCCCATCTATTCCCCCAACCCACACCCCCCCCCCCCCCCAAAAAAAACACCCCTACAGTTTTTTATTTTCTACTTGTACAGGCACGGTTTTGATATCTTTTTATAGATTGATCATGTCAATACTAGCTTTACGAAAGTCAACCACTGTGGCTCCCATTTATTTGTTTCCTTATCGTTTATCCCTTTTTTTTTTTGGTGCACCATTTGCTGCTGTTTTTCTACATTGGTTTTGCTATCAAATTTCTGGCTTGCATATTTTGTGATTTGTCTGAATATTACTGTTCTCTTACGTTTGATCTTATTTTGCTTAAGTTATCAACTTTCTTCAATTCTGGACCTCTTATAAACCTCTCTGACTCTTAAATATGATTAAAAATAATAATTAGTCATAAAATCTCTGTTTATAAAATTCTGTGTCCTAATTTGCGAGGATACCTTATCCTTTTTCCCTTGTAATTGATTTTACCAATAAAAGGGTTTTTTCTTATCATAAAATCTCTGATGTTTTGTAAGAATAGATAGATGCTTGACTCATTGCAAAATCTATGGAGTTAAGTCTGTTGGTTAGAGATATAACTGCTTGATGTTTTAGTGAAGTAATTTCCTGCTTCCATTCTTGGTGCCGACAAACAGATTCACCTTAGTTTCAGAGGTTTCTGGGTTGGTTTAAACGGATTATTTAAACCGTAAGTGTGTGTGTGTAGACATTTTGTACTCTACCTTTGGTAAGGTTTTAGTTCTAATTGTACGATTTTGCTCATTATTTTTCTTTTACCTTCTGTTTTCTCTTGCTTAATAATTCATGCATTCTTGCCTTGTAAATCTGTATATTGACGGGATGGTGGTAGTAGGTTTCCGACTATTATGTATCTGTGTCTCAGGTTTTGCAGACGCTCATTACTACACGAATCTCTTGATGAGTCACTGATTGATAAAATCCCTGGCCGCCAAAATGATCGAAAAACACTGTTGGGGGAATTGTTTTGGATTTTCACTGCGGTGACTGATACTATTGCCTGGAACGTTCTTCCTCATGGTAGTCTTTTTACTTCAATGATTTGGTTTTCAATGTTCACGGTCTAATTTCTTTGAAGTTGCTTTCCCATTGTGAACTTTCAAAGTATAAATGTTGCTGATACTTTGTATTCTACTTCAGAGCTTTTCCAGAGGCTGTTCAGGCAGGATTTATTAGTTGCTAGTCTTTTTCGAAACTTTTTACTTGCTGAGCGAATTATGCGTTCTGCTAATTGTTCTCCTATCTCTCACCCAATGTTGCCACCTACCCACCAGCATCATATGTGGTACTACTCTAGAAGATACTTGTGAAGTTAATATTTAGTGTTTTATTTGCTCAATCGTCACACTGTTACTAATATATGCTGCAGGGACGCATGGGACATGGCTGCTGAGATATGCCTTTCTCAGCTTCCATCACTGGTCAAAGATCCTACTGCAGAGTTCCAGGTGTGTTTTTGCTTTTTCCTCTTATTAGCATGCTTTGTAAATTTCTAGTACAATACCATCTCACAAACATTATACAGGATGATCATTTTCAACCCTTGGCACGTCTTTTCACTGGCATTAACATTTTTTCTTTAATTCAGCCAAGTCCATTTTTTACGGAACAATTGACTGCTTTTGAGGTTTGGCTTGACCATGGGTCTGAACACAAGAAACCACCAGAACAGTTGCCTATTGTTCTTCAGGTAAGGTGCTTCTTTTGACTCTTATGAGTTTGGGGTTTGACAAACTTTTCCAGTAGTTTGTTTACTTGCACCAATATTTCTAGAATCAAGTTCCATTATTAGTTTTGGCTGTTATCGTTCTGTGCTGGTTGGATGCGCATAATTATATTTCTTCAGTTCAGAGTTTCTCATGTAAGGCATTATGATAGATATGTGGTAGGTAGGTTGGTAGGTTTATATTATCGAACTTTATTTGATGATGCTGGTTCTCCCTTTTCTGTCGTCAAATCAAATGAAAATACACACAACTATTTTCCGGCATGGCAATCAGGTCACTAGGTATCTTAGAGTAGAAGTGTGGAATTATTGCCAGCTCAAATGGTTTAATATACGATTAACATGTTCTGCTAATGTTGATTTTTGTTCTATAATTTCTTCATTAAGTCATTTAATGCTGAGACTCTAATTCCTCTTCTAGTCTGGTTATTGTGTGATAATGCGAGAGTGAAAAGTTGGATTGACTTTATGAAAGCAATGTTATTTGGTTTAGTTTAATGTGTTTGCTTCTGGTTAATCTTTACTGATGACAAGGCAGATTCTTCTTTTTAGTCTTTTTGCTTGGGAGCATGTATCCACATCTGCATACATTTTAATGTGTACTAACCTTTTGGAATACAATCGTTTCATTGGCCAGGTGTTACTTAGTCAGTGCCATCGTTTTCGAGCTCTGGTTCTTCTTGGAAGATTCCTTGATATGGGACCGTGGGCTGTAGATCTGGTACCAAATTGGCCTTTTTATTGCAGGCCTCCTCTCTTTAGTATGGGAATGTAAAGCTGTAATTTCTTTTTTGAATCATTTTCCGTCTTTGTAGGCATTGTCTGTAGGAATATTTCCATACGTTCTGAAACTGTTGCAAACAACAACACCAGAACTACGACAAATTCTCGTGTTCATCTGGACAAAGATTCTTGCACTTGATAAGGTATGCCAACACGCAATTCAGGATATATGTTTCCCTTGTCTAAAAGGCTTCATAAATTTGTTTTCATTTCTTTAGAAATAGGTCATACTCTGGCTATGGTCTTAAAGATGATTTTCTTTTGTTTTTGGGATGACAGTCATGTCAGGTTGATCTCGTAAAGGATACTGGCCATACATATTTCATCAGGTTTCTTGATAGCCTGGAAGCATATCCAGAACAGCGTGCAATGGCTGCATTTGTTTTAGCTGTCATTGTGGATGGTCACAGGCGGGGCCAGGAAGCCTGTATTGAAGCAGGTTTGATCCGTATTTGCTTGAAGCACCTTCAGGGTTCAACTCCAAATGACACACAAACTGAACCCCTATTTCTTCAGTGGCTTTGCCTGTGTCTGGGAAAGCTATGGGAGGATTTTCCCGACGCTCAAATTATTGGTTTGAGGGAGGATGCTCTTGCTATATATGAGCCGCTGCTGTTTGCACCCCAACCAGAGGTTTTTCTTTTTATTATTAAAGTCATATAATTGTTTGTCTTTTTATTTTTAATAACCAGATGGAGATATTGTATGTCTTAGTTACTTGTCTTCAACTTTCAGGTTAGGGCGTCTGCTGTTTTTGCATTGGGTACTTTGCTTGATGTGGGGTCTGACCTATGCAGAGATGGTGTTGGAGGAGATGATGAATGCGATAATGATGAAAAGATTAGGGCAGAAATTAGTATTATTGAAAGCTTATTACGTGTTGCTTCAGATGGAAGTCCATTAGTCAGAGCAGAGGTTGCTGTTGGTACGTGGTTTCTCATAAAAATTTCCTGTTGTTTGTTCAATTTTTTAATTTCCTTTAGGTTATTTGTTTGTATAAAGGCTAAGGCATTGTATTGGCAGTTTCTTTTATGCTCTTTGACTGCCCACACAACCCCTTCACCTATGCAAATGTTATTACTTGAGAGATCTCAAATGAGCTTTAACCAAGTTTACTTAACTTTTCTCTTGACAGCTCTAGGGAGATTTTCTTTTGGCCACAACAACCACCTTAAGTCAATTGCTGCGGCGTATTGGAAACCCCAGTCCAATTCTCCTTTGAATTCCTTGCCTTCTTTGGCTCATATAAGAAGTCCAAGTAATGTTGTTCCATCTCAGATTGGTCCACTTTCGAGAGTAGGCACTGACAACTCATCTCTAGTACGGGATGGACGTGTCTCAACTAGCAGCCCTCTCGCTACTTCTGGAATTATGCATGGTTCTCCATTATCTGATGATTCATCTCAACATTCTGATTCTGGAATATTGAACGATGGTATGAGCAATGGAGTCATTAGTCACTCGACGCCAAAACCCTTGGATGGTGCAATGTATTCAAAGTGTGTACTGGCTATGTGCACTCTGGCCAAGGATCCATCTCCACGCATTGCCAGACTTGGTCGCCGGGTGTTGGCTATTATAGGGATTGAACAAGTGGTGGCAAAACCTGTGAAAGCTGGTAGCAGTTTTCGTCCTGGTGAACCTGTCACATCAACTCCTTTTGCTGGATTGGCTCGTTCCTCCTCATGGTTTGATATGAATGGAGGAGGTATCTTGTAGTAATTATATGAGATTACATTCATTACAATTGGATTTTCTTTTTCTTTTTCCATTGCGAACTGTAAGAATGATAATATAAGATACGTTTATGCTTACGTTTTCTTAAGATTTCATGATTTCTCTAATTATTTACTATCATTGACAGGCCATATGCCGTTAACATTTCGAACTCCTCCTGTTAGCCCTCCTCGATCAAGTTACTTGGCAGGGATGCGGAGAGTTTGCTCGTTAGAGTTTAGACCTCATTTGATGAGTTCTCCAGACTCTGGATTAGCTGATCCGCTTATAGGTTCTGGGGTACCTTCTGGTTCTTCAGAACGTAGCCTTCTTCCACAATCAACCATCTACAACTGGAGTTGCGGGCACTTTTCAAGGCCGCTTCTTACCGTGGCAGATGATAGTGAAGAAATATTAGCCAGAAGAGAGGAGAGAGAAAAATTTGCCTTGGAACACATAGCTAAATGCCAGCATTCTTGTAAGTTTTTGTTTTTGTTTGTTAGTTTTCATCTGTTAATCTTTTCTTAATTACTTGTTACTTTTTAGGTAGGATTTTAATGTGTTAACTTTTTCTTTTTTCTTTTTAAATGATGTTGATCAGCTGTAGGCAAGCTGAATAATCAAATTGCGAGGTGGGATACGAAGTTTGAGACAGGGACAAAAACAATCTTGCTGCAACCATTCTCTCCTATTGTGATTGCTGCAGATGAGAACGAGCGAATAGGGTGCGTTGTGTCTATTTCCTTTGTTAACAGTAACTGGGTTTGCATGTCATTACTTCTGTGATTGCCTCTTCTTTGCACCATCTTTGTTACCAATTGACCTTTAGATGTTTCAAGTTATCCTTTTAATGGACTTGTCAAATAAAAATAATTCGGCTCTTGACCTAATGATCTCAACTATCGTGTTGTTTACAGATACATATTTGTTAATTAAATCCTTGGGTTTATATGATGTTGTTTGTTTGTATATATATAATATATATATTTTTTGTGGTATGAAATGTCATGTTGATTTATGTATCTAATTTATGTTATCTCAAGGACTTCTTGTCCTCGATTCCTTTGTACCCCTGTTCATCTTATTAAGAAAAATTTATGTGTAAACCTAGTCATCTTAGAGTTCCAAGAGACACTTTTGTCAAATCTTGTAAATGTTACAGCAGTTTCGGGGTAAAAAGGTTTGCTTGGTTGGAGGAATGTTGTTGCTGTTGTTTTATCTGAAATCTTTCTCACATTCCTCGATTTTCCTTTGTTTAGCGGTTTTGGTTGTTTTCATTTGATGAATGCCATCAACTTTATTTAAGCCAATGTGTGTTTCCTTGATTTAAACATAGCTACTCGCTTGCCACAATTCTTGGTTGAATTATTCCACAGTATTTTTTGCTACGTACATAACTCTCCATGCACTGGCTGCTGTTTGATCACTGTCCTTTCATCTAGTTTGAATTTTACGTGTCAATTTATTTTGGTCTTTGTTTCCTTTGTAGTGTATGGAACTACGAGGAGGCTAGACTTCTCAACAGCTTTGATAATCACGATTTTCCAGATAAAGGAATTTCAAAGCTCGCCCTTATGAATGAGCTAGATGACAGCCTGCTTCTCGCTGCTTCATGTAAAACTATTCCTATATCTACTAGTGTCTTCTTGGTCATGAGGGTCGTTATTGAATTTGTCTTATGGTTTGACTTTCAATGTCCTCTCATGATCTAGGTGATGGAAATATCCGGATTTGGAAAGACTATACATCAAAGGGTGAACAAAAGCTTGTTACTGCTTTCTCTTCACTTCAAGGTCATAAACCTGGTGTCCGAAGCTTGAAGGCTGTTGTGGATTGGCAACAGCAATCTGGATATCTGGTACTTTGCTTCTTTAAGATAATAAGATGTAACCTTGGCACAGCAGGATGTGGTTTTAGCTATTTTCGTAATTCTAATGTTTCATAAGTTGATGATGACGTTTAATAAATTTCTGACATTACTTTGCTAGTATGCTTCTGGTGAGATACCGCGCATCATGATTTGGGATCTGGACAAGGAGCAACTAGTTCATTCTGTTCTTTCATCATCGGACTGCAGCATCTCAGCGTTGGTCAGATTTACTACCTTCATGTCTTTTATATGTCATCTAAGTTGAGCAAAGTATCAAATCAATGTTTTGCTGTTTTGTCTCCTCATCATCGTTTTTGTACTGATTGACTTGTTAAATGTAAGTTATATTTTTTTCCACTTCATGTTAGTTGAACGAGGAATCGTCGTCTCTTTTTGGTTGTGAAGCATATTTTAGTGTTACCTTTTCACCTTTTGATTCTCGGTTCTATGAATGTGGATGATGAAGCAAGTTTGTCATGCTGTTTTGTCTTACCTGGCTTTTGGGTTACTCGGGTGATTTTGTTCCAATAAATGTCCTGTTTGTCAAGATTGTTGTATTAAGAGTTACATTAACATTATAGTTATAGTTTTTATATTTTTGTGTTAATTGTATCTGAATCAGTTGCCTTTGGTGATTTTTCTTCTCTTTGTGCACTTTGTAGTCTGCCTCTCAAGTTCATGGTGGTCAATTTGCTGCTGGTTTTGTTGATGGTTCTGTCAGACTCTATGATGTGCGAACTCCGGAAATGTAAGCCACTAGGTTGTTTTACTTGTCTTATCGTAAAGTTAGACTGGTTATTATTTTTACGAACTTAATTTCTACAGTTTGCAATTTGTGCATGATAATTGGAACTTGTGTGTGCTACTGTGAGCTTTTTAATTCTTATCAGTTGAAATTTTGTGTTGAAAAATCTGTAAATGGATTTATTACTTGTTGACTAATACACTCTTCTTGAAATTTCGGTCATTAGATTCTAACACAGACTATTAGAATACAAAGAAAATAAATGTACGGAGGAGTAGGGTGTCGCTTTAGCTTTCTTTTCTTTGTTTTTGTTTTTGTTTTTTTGGCCATAGATTACCACAGCATTTCTTGTCCTGTAAGAAAGTTAATGTTATTTGTTCTAAAGATGAACTGTTATTGTCTAGTGCATAATTTGTTGGCTTGTGCCTATGACGTGCTTTTTGACCTTTTTTTTTGTTTTTGTTTTTTTTAACTCTTTCACATTTGTAATTTTATAGGCTTGTGTGCACAAAACGACCGCACGTTCAGAGGGTAGAAAGAGTTGTGGAGATTGGCTTTCAACCGGGACTTGATCCGTCTAAGGTAGGCAGAGAGCACTCTTGGTTAAAATACGGTGTTGATCTTCGAAATGGTCACATTTTTCTTGTTTGTCGCTTTGCTGAGATTTCTCTGAGTAAAACTTTTAACTTGCAAATTGGTATTTCCATCCAGATCGTCAGTGCTTCACAGGCTGGTGATATTCAGTTTGTTGATATCAGAAGTCAGAGGGATACCTATCTCACTATTGAAGCTCACAGGGGCTCTCTTACAGCTTTAGCTATTCATCGACATGCCCCGATTGTCGCAAGTGGTTCGGCCAAACAGCTCATCAAAGTTTTTAGTCTGGAGGGCGAGCAGCTAAACACCATCCGGTACTACCCTACTATCATGGCACAAAAGATTGGTTCCATTGGTTGTCTTGCGTTCCATCCCTATGAAGCTCTACTTGCTGCCGGTGCTGTAGACGCTTTGGTTTCTATTCATGCTGATTGACTAGTGTCGGAGCTAGATGAGAATGCATTTTCTTTTCTGGGTAACATGTTTTATATGGCTTTCTTCGGAGGTAACTAGGGCGGGGTACTTGGGACTTCCCATTGGAGTCCCCCCACCCCCCCCCCCCCCCCGTCCCCAACCATTGCAGCATGCGGCGGCGCGGGATCATCATGAATACAAGTAATGCTTCCTTTTCTCAGTTCCTCCATTGTCGACGAGTCTTGAAATATTGGTAGAGCTTTGCTTTCTACCAAAAATGTATGCTATATATATATATATATTCATTAGCCTCCGGTGTAGAGGGGTCAGTGTTGTTGCAAGGTATTCTGCGTATTCATTGGGGGCTTTGGAAATAATCTGTCACATAGGCAAATGTATGTAAATATTCCCCTTTTTATCTTTTCTCTTCATTTGGTGTGTTTAATTTTTTTTTTCCACCCCTCTTGTCCAATTTGTAAAAGGAGCACATTTGATGGTAAAAAATTAGTGTCGTCAGCATATACAGATGGGGGTGACGTGGGTGTGAAATGCTCCCCGGGGGTGGGGGGTGCGGGGTTGGGGTGGGGGGGAGTGTGTTGGGGGTGTGAGTGCTCTCACAGTTGCGACGTTGTTCATCCATACATCCACTCCTTTCCATCGTATAATGTTGATATGTCAATTGCCATTAATTCACCTTGTAATTATAATTATTTCGAGTTTGGTTATACCCTTCGGACTCGTTGTTCCTTTTCCTAACTAAAATATTAGCTTGTTACAATATTTGCTTTTATGGTAGGGAGTAGATCCATCTCATCCCATAATGGGATTAAAGAGAGGGAATTTGAAAAAAAAAAAAAAAAAAAAGAAAGTGATTGAGCGAAAATGAGCCGTGACCCGTTTACACTACCAAGAGCGGCCATCACTCACAAGCAAAATGTCTCAAATTGTTTCATCATGATCATTTGTTTTGGTGATATGGCATTTGTACTAAAACTTTAATCAACTTCAACCGGTAAGACTACTTTGGTGTATCTCTTTGTTGAACAGTAGTCTCTTTTTCTCTAATTTCCAACATAAGTAAGAGCAAAACTTTCCCCCTTTTTTTATTTTTTATTTTTTTTAATTTTAATCTCAAATCATATATGGCTGACCAACTGAATTTCAAACACACTCAAGATTTCTAAAATGATATTCCCAATCCACATCTCTTCCACTTTCTCTTTGTGAGGAGGCACCCCTTCTCCCATAGTCACGGGCTAGTTTGCTGAATTTCTCAAGGCAGAGTTGTCTTGCATGCGTGGGTTCTCTGCCTGTGTCGGTTTTGGGTACAAATACCCTTTTGTTGAAGGTCGTTCAAGCTTTTCTTTAAAGTATAGCATCGGTTACTTTAATATAGTAGCACCAAGGTACTTGAACACTAGCTCAAGGCATTTTCTGTAGCACTTCTTGTCCTAGAAAAGCAGAGGTACATTAAACCTATTAACTTTATTATTTGAAATCGAAATTCGATGATTCTTGTGTCTCAATGTGTACAACGACCAGATATATGAAAAAAGATGTATGCCATTCTTTTTTCAAAAAACATATATATGATTTTTATACGATTTAAATATCACAATGTATTTTTAATTTGTATTTCAACCAAACACATTTTCAAACATTAACTCATTTCCGATCATAAAAACTCCAAAACTCCAATTGCATTAGTGTTCCAACCGCCCCTTGAGCGTACAATCCATTCCAATAGTAAAGCATATTAACCAAACTTGCCCCTCTTAAAACATGAGAAATATTTCATGGGAAAGCTGTAAAACCACAATATACCTGGAATAGATAAGAGTTTCTATTTAGAATTATTAGGCACGACCAATCTGGACAGATTTTGGGTTCGTAGGCGTGCCACACATTAAATCAAGCCAACCTCAATGATGAGAGAAAGGCTATACGAATTTCACAAGGATTACTTCTCTTCAAAGTAACACATCAATCACAACCGCACGAGTTCAAAACCGAAACCGGAAGATCAATACCGATGTACAATCAAATATTCACAGGGATTATACATAACCAGTTCTGTAAACAGTTCCGTAGTGTCCTATGATTTCACTTCCTCCCACCAACCATACTCTGGCCTGAAGTCCCGGTCAAGCCAGAGGATGCATTGCTACTTGCATTGCCAAATACATTTAGATCTTCAAACAATCTGTACGAAGGAACAAAGGGCTTTTGAGCTGCTGGAGGCGCAGGGCTCCTAGCACTGGTGGCTGCTACCCGCGATTCTCCGTTGACAGCTAACCCGTTTTCTCTTGCTGAGAAAGAATTATTCTGCTGCAAGGGTCGATTACTTTGAGATGGTGCATAAGACGCTGTGTTGGTTTGTACTGGTGTATAAGATGTGTTGGTCTGAGGCGCAAATACATTATTTGTGGGCAAATGACTCTGACTACTGTAATAGCCGGGGGTGGCAGCCCATGGTGGAGGGGGATAACCAGATGTGTAAGGAGAAGGCTGAGGATGTAAATGTGGGTAGGGTTGAGCTCGTGGAAAAGGTTGAAGTTGCGGCTGCGGCTGCGGTTGTGGTTGTGGTTGCGAAGGGGCTTCAGGTTGCGCTTGTTGGCGAGGTTGTGCTTGTTGGCGAGGTTGTGCATGGTGCAACATAGCTATTGTATGGTACCTGACCCTGGATTCCGGAATAACTTTGGGAAGCATGGGGATAAGCTTGTGTGCCGGTCGAAACGGGTACCTGATGCGTGTTTTGGTTAGAAGATGGAGTGTGGGGAGTGTGGGGGGAGGTTTCTGTTGTCGACAGGGTAATGCTCAGCAAGTCAATCAAGTCTTGCTCTTTGGTCTTTACTGGTGCAGGTGGATTAGGGAGTGCTAATGCCATGCTCGTGGCTGATGTTGAAGCTGCTTGAGTAGATGTCGAGCTGCTCACACTCACAATTTCCAGACCATCAGTGCTGCTGTTAGAAGTGCTTTGGGGAGCTATGGATGGTGCTTTCGAATGCCTGCATTCACAAAACAAGCCGAATAATTACAAATCCATCCAGAAATAACAAATACAGATTTCAGCCTATGAGCAGGCTAGGAGAAATCGGCCAACAAGTAGAAGGTACTCCTCTAGGAATATAACTCCAATTAGAAGATCAGCTAGCCCAAACGGTAATCGACTTGTACTTTGAGCTATCCTATGCTAGTGTGCAAACATGGCAATAAAATATTTCCAGGAACCAAGCTACAGGAAATAATCATAGTGATTTTGGGAAGGAAAGTTGGCAATGACATCAAGAGAAACAAGTCAAGAAGTAGCATGAGACCTTCGAGCAAGCTGTGCAAATTCATCTTCCTCTTCTTCTTCTTCATAAATCTGACTCTTTGCCAAAGTAGTAACAGGCGCAGAAGGCGCAGAAGGGCTAACATTAGGTCTTGGACTGGAATCTCGTACTTCTGATTGTTTGACACTAGAGGCACTTGTCTCGGTTCTTTGGGGACTGGAATTTGTAAGTTGAGCAGGCAAGGGGGAACCAGAAGCTATAGCATCATGTTTTGCAAGCAAACTTTGGAGACTGTCATTTAGTTCAAGACCCTTGGCAAGAAGTTCTTCATCCCTGCCACATGGAAATACAATAATGTGAGATTCCCCCATCTTGTGCGGGTGTCCAACACAGCTATCTGGACATGAACAGCGAGGTCTATTCACACGAATACAATATACATGCAAAACTTCCAATGATACATTCATGGATTAAATTAAATATCTAGAACAACTCCTGAACAAATGAAAGAAACTAACCCAGTTGAAGTTAGCATCTGCATCAGCTTTTTCTGGTTCCCACGGCAACGGTTAACTAGCTCAATTATCACTTCATCTTTTATGGCCTACAAACAAAAACAGAACTGGCTAAACCTCACTGAACATTTGGCTAATTTCAATGCTAAGTTCCTTTCAACAAAGAGATAAAGAACATACTGTGCGATCACTAGGATTAATGGCTTGCAGCATGTCACCCAGGAGTTCCGAAACATTCCGCATAGCTTCAATGCTTGACAAGCTTTTCAAATAAGATGGATAAAATAAAATAACATAAAAATTAGATGATAATGGCAAAACAATTTTCCAAAACCAACAGATAGCATAAGGGCCACATTGACATTCTCACCTTAGAGTCTCAATTTCTGTTGCCATAGTTTCGTCAAGCCTTCTTGAAGCATTGCTAGGCATTCCATATCCAGGTTGAGGCCGTCCCATGGTTGGATGTGAAGCAGGTGGCGTAAATATAGGAGCAGCATCTAATGAACGCTTGGGAAATTCTACTCCAGAACGCTGCCATTCATTAAATTAACTATTGTAAGATAGCAATTCATCTAATTTATGGATTGTACAGAAATTTATAATCCTAATGACTTAAATGCCACCATGGAGATTCAGAAAAAAGATATTTAACTTTTCCACCTAGCATTTCAAAGACCATAACAGTAGGACGGGAATAAGAACCATCAATTTGATGTCACTTGAAGAAGACGGACAACAAACACATAAAGATTTTGTAAATTCAGTTCGTATAGAAATCAGGTAGAAAGCCAATAACCGTAGTATGCCCAACCACTTAATAACATCATTCAATAAAACCTAGGATGCTATTAGTCTTATTCTGATGACATTTAAAATGGTTGATAAAATCTGGGATGGGGTTGGTCTTTATTCTAATGACATTTAAAGTAGTTGGTTTAAGCAAGTAATATGTATAACATTCAGTTGTCCATACAAAACCTTAAAAGGTGACAATAATTTGTAATAAATTCTTAATTAATCAGTTGGCAGGAAAGAACCAAATGCATGTCAAGATGAATGACAAAGCTAAATGCATACCCTTAGTTCTTCATATGCCCAATAATATTGAGGATACTTTCCTCCGGGTCCACCAAATGCTTCTTGCCATGAGTCTAGCAGGACCAAGATTTTCTCCCTCACTAGCATATCTGCCTGAAAGTTTACATCCACAAGTGTCGAGTAAGGTAAAATATTCCAACTGGCAGTAAACAAGATTAAAAAAGAAATGGAAGATATCATAGTCCACAACCTAAGATAAGAATTAAGGTTTGATAAACAATTGCTGAAGCTACAGTTCAACATGTAATCAGAAGAGACACTAAAAATTTGTGCTTCTAAGTATGGACATAAATATATGCACATGTACATCATCGTAAACAAAAGATTTTGGATTACAGTCACTGGAAAATCAACATAGTGGGAGGTCCTCAAACTCTCTAGGGAAAAAATTTTACACTGAAAGAGTTGGTTCCACTGCATTGCCAGACTGCATCCATCTAATAAGAGCATACGGTTTGGCTTCTCATCTCTATTTTTACTTCCCAAACAAACTGACTAATTCAAACCACATGGGTGTAGTCATTTATTGCATGGTTTCTTTTGTCTTCTACAGTTTTTTTGATTTTTTTTCCTTTTTTCCCTTAAAATAAATTGTCAAGTAAAAGACATAAAAAGATGCTAAAGGGGCAAAACCAACCTCGATGCACAAAGTCATACAAAATACGCTAAACAAAGAACATACGTGAGAAACAGTTAAGCTTAAGTTTTGATACATCACCAATATCCTTGACAACCAAACCTGGTATGGTCGGAGGAAGGATGAGCTAAAGCCAAGTCTAACAAGGTTTTCAGACACCCAAACTTAAACGTAATATTATAGTGAAAATGTTTCAACATTTTACAAACAATTCATAGTGTCGTGCAAAAATATTATGTATATTTTTTGGCTGAAGAATGATTATTTGAATTAAAGAAAAGTTGTCCAACTAAACCAAGATTTTTTTTTTGGGGGGGGGGACATACGGGAGATCACAGAACTGTACAAAAAAGAAAGTTTAACACAAAGCCTAAACCAAGTGGATTGGCGCAAAATATCTGTTTTGATCAAACTCTACCCGAAACACGCTCCAAACTTACCTTCTTCTTCACAATTTTGTTCATCTCGCCCAGTATATTCCTCTCGGCTATTTGAAAATGGACATAATCCCCACAGTTCTTTACCATTGTCTCCAAAAGCTACAAAAGTTATAATAAAGAAAAGTCGACTTTCTAAGTAAAATTCAAATAATTAAAAAAAAAGGAATTAAAACATGAAACAAAAAAGTACCGTCAAAGCCAGTAGTTGAACTTTCGAGTTCTTATGCTGCAACCTTCTTTTAAGAGCTTTTACAACATCTTTTGCCTGCCTGCAGTTTTAAACACATACCCATCAATGAAGAACTTAATATCTTCCAAATAACACCATAATTTTTCTTTTAGAAAGATATTTAAATATATATGTACGTATGTATGTATGTATGTCTTTTCCCCAAAACAAAGTAAGAAATGCAGAGACAAATATAATTTTGCACCAAAGATGTCTCTTTTCATATCTGAGACTAAAAACACTGTTTCTGGATTGAACCCAAAAATTCTTGTTGAACATCTTAATATGAAATTATGGTAAACTTAAGCTTTCAACTATTGAAAGAGAGTTCTCACCAAATAGGGGCAAAAAACCCCTTCAATGATTTCTATTTACTTTTGCTTAAGACTTCCGAATTGACCGATCAGATTTTCCGACACACAAATGAAGATTAGGAAAAATATATATATATATATATATATATATCAAAATTTCCACTACAAATAATAAAAAACAAAATCAAATAATTAACGTGCCTTTCGTACTTGGAAACGAAAATCAAAATGAAAGTCAAAGCCCCAAAATTTCAGAGGGAAAAAAAAAAAAAAAAAACAACAGAATCGAACTAGCGTCTGAAACCGTATGATTAAGTCGAAATTTACCAATGATGAGAATTAACGGAATCGCAGATATCGATGTTCATGGTCCAATCAGGGCTTATCAGAAGGTCGCTCGTCGCCTTCTCCACTGCTACTGTAGCCGAAGACGACGACGACGATGAAGACGCCATCGGCAACATCTTTCTCTCTGCCCTCTTTCTCCCTCTAAAACTCTTCAACTGAAAACAAACGAAGATAAAAAAAACAAAAAAGAACGCCTCTCTGTTCACGCAGAGAATAAAATTCAAACCCTCAACAACGAGGAAACCGGTGAATTCCACGCCTTATTTTCGCGGAAAATTCAAGCGCGCCATTGTTGTGTGTTTGGACTGGTGGAAAATTCCGAAACCCTAGAGAATTTACTTTCCTCCTCCTTCTTCCTTTTAAATAAAAAAAAATAAAAATAAAAAAACCTAAAAACAAAAGAAGAAGAAGAAGAAGAAAAAATTCCCCAAAATATAAAATAATATAAATTATGTTTTCCTTTTTGTTGCCGAAAATGTTCTATCCACTTCTGTGATATAAGCAATCCCGTTTAGTATCCTTTTTTATATACACCGTTGAAACTGAACCCTCACGGGCTTATGCTCGCGTGTTCTTCACTCGCGGGGGGCTTAGAGAGCAATATTGGTAAAGGTAAGAGCGAGTAGCGTACGGTGGTAAAGGTAAGAGCGAGTAGCGTACGGTTCCGCAGGCGATGCGAGTGGTAAAAGTTGTTTGCTTCTTTTCACATGCCTTTTGGCTAACTTTTATTTAATTAATTAATTATTTTTGTTTTGAGGGAAACTAATGAAAATTATTTATTTATTTATTTTATAGAATTATTTATCGTTGCCAATTTTGAATTTTCCCAAAAAGAAAAAAAGAAGAGTTGTTTATCGTTTATTGTTAATTGTTTGTCTTTCAATTAGAGTGAGAAAGTCGTTGTAAATGTAATTTAATAATAATATCATATTTAATTATATCTAAATTTAAAACAAAAAAAAAGGAATTAGAATGAGAAATCCTCTAAAAAATAGAAACTAGAGCTATATTTTTTTAAAAAAATTAGAATGTAAAATTTAAATTCTAAATTTATTAATCGAGTCAGGGGTGAAATTATTATTAAGTCTTTTAATTTTTAATTTGTTTGTTTGTTTTTTCTAATTAATTAATTTTGTGGGGGTGATTATGCCCAGAGGAAGTCTAATGTCACAGGTTGAGTTGGGAGGCTGTGGGTGACAGTAGTGAATAATAATTTTAGAAATTGTCAAGTGGAGAATTGTTTTGAGGTAAGGTTCGTTGGACAAAAAGGTTATTACGTGTCCCTATCATGAATGGCTTTGTCTCTTTTCTTTTCCGCTCCATCTGAAAGCAAAGAAAGTTTCCAAGAAAGATAAAGAGGAAAAATAAAAAAAGAGAGTTCACTTTTATGACCAGCTTTTACAAAAAATTTTGGTTGAAAAGGGGGAAAACAAAGATTATGATAAGTCGTGAATTTTTTTTTTTTTTTATCTATTTTTTGTTTATCTGGTAAGTATGGTAGTAAAACAAAACCGATTTAACTCATTTAGCTAGCGAAAGCAGTCTAATCGTTATCATAATTAGATAAGTTAATACAAACCGATAATTTTCAATTGAAAATAAAAAATCGACCTACTATGTCATTATAGATTTTGATTGTAAAAATTAATGCTCTCGCTTTGAATTGGACTGAACCAAATTGAAAGTCATATACTTATATATATATATATATATATATATATATCTTTTAAAACTTTTCGGTAGGGGAAAAAAAAAACTTGGACAACTTCATTTTCCCCCACTTCTTAATTTTCGAAATATCCTACTACACCCATTCACTTTCTTTCATTTTTCAGTTATGTCTCTATCTATCTGTATCTTCTTAATTTTGATACAACTTTTATATGTCCTTTTGTTGTATGTGTGTGTGAGACAAATGAAATTTCATTGTTAAATTCTTTAATATGTCTTTTTGATGAAACATGTTAACTATCATATTAACTTTGATGCTGTTTGAAAGTGTTTATTCAATGTTAAAATCTTTTATCACTGTTCATCTATTTGTAACTTTGAGATTTTTTTTTTTTCAATTAACTAAGCTTACAAAGTGTTCAATATAAATTTAAGATTTAGATTTTAAAAAATTGTGAATTTATATAATAGTATAGTTGAATGTGATTCATTTGAGATACTAGATTTTAAATGCGAGTACTTAAAAATAAAAAAATTTAGTGAAATCGAAAGTTCTTTTACAAAAATTTATATGGAAGTTAATACTAAAAAAAATTTCAGGGGGACAAAAATTATAACTAATTATTAAATTTACGTGACTAAAAAAGGAATTTTAAAAATCAAGAGAGGACATATACCCCCTTTCTGGGAATAAGCTCCCTCCATCCCCGTTGCTGAGAACACCCAAGACCCAAGAATGATGGGAGACATTAAAAATACAAATAAAAACTTAAATTATGGTGTGTGGGATTTACTCGTTGAAGGATTGTAAACATGGATTTTTTTTTTTTTTTTTTTTTGGCTAAGAGAAGAAGTCCGGGTAGGGGATAACAAGTGTTAGTATATTCTCACTGAGTGTTATCAAAGGGACTCCCCAGATGCTGATAAGAATATTTACGAAAGATCTTACTGCTCAACAAGGAGTGTGCCACCGCAACCCCACCAAATATGCCAAGGGTAAGGGAACGTGAGGATGTATAGTCACTGACACTTTCCATCAAGTACTAGGTTATAGTATGAAACAAGTATTCACATTTAAGATTCTTAAGAGGATTATTCAGTACTTGAATCTTTGATCATTAACCTATTATGATAATCCATTACTGCTAGGCCACCATGTTTATTGGTGTAAACATGACAACCTAGAGCTAGCTTCTTAACAATTATTGTGGCAATGATTATGCTTGTGATACAAAAAGAAAAAGGGGACTCTACCATGAAGGGAGATTTGGCTTCATATGTGCAAGTTAAGAAATAAAAATCATAGGCCTCTACGAAAAAAGGTGGTGTCAGAGATGGGGATCTTCAACTAATAATCTTCAAGTGCCGGCATGTACTAAGCAGGTTATATATATATATATATGTGTGTGTGTGTATATATATATATATATATATTTGGCATGGTTTGGCTGAGTACATAACCTTAGTTGAGCTCCCTAGGTATGTGGAAGGTGAAAGGTTTACCAATGCCCTTCTATGTGAAACCCAAATTTATTGACTTTGATAATTGTCTCTTGAACTTCGTATCAATTCGGTTTTTATTGTTTTTTTTTTTTTTTTAATTTTAATTTTTTGTGAAAGCATTATTTGTTCTTTCTACCAAAAAAAGGAGGAAGAGGAGGATTAGGACTGCTCCAACCCAACGCTATTCTTGGAGTTTATTAGGACCGCAGGTGGAATAAAAAAGATCCATGACATGCGCATCAAATATGCTTCCTCATTATCTTAAAGGAGTGACACACACAAATAATAAAACCACTAAAGAAAATGAGAGAGAATCATGGGCGATCTCTTTACTATGTCACCATCATTAAAGATAAATGCATTACATTTTCACTATGATGACAAGATGGAAAACATGCTCTTACTTAGCAGAAAGAATTTAAAAAAAAAAAAATGCTCTTAGATGTGATTAAAAACATTTTACAAGAATAAACTCTGTGCATTGGTCGTGTGATTAAAATTATTGTACAAAAAGAGAGAATTATAACTTTTGAAAATTTATCGGCCTCATTTGATGGAATGACTCTATTGTAGATGTTGAAGAATATATATAAATTTTCATAGAGTGGTGATTTCAATGTTTTTATAAAGTGCATGTTAACTCTTTTTGTAATAACTATGTTGACAAACTATAATTATTAAATTCAAAGCATTCGATAAAAAAATGGATGAACTGTAATGAAAGATACAACTCGACATAGGAATTGTGTTTGCTTTTTTTACTTTCTTGTCAATCACGCACTCGAATTGTGCTGGTGTAAAATGCTTAAAAAACGGCAAAACACCAATGTCTAATTCTCTACATTCATAAATGACAAGAATGGGAATTTAAAAAAAAAAAAAAAAAGAATAGGACAGATGAGTCGGTTCCAATTCTCTTCTATAACAAATGACTTAGAAAAAATTGAAATTTTCACAGACACAACGAGATGATTTAGAGAGTAACGCCCATAAGGTATCTGCATCTTTTTATCATTTGTAGAAAGAAATACTTACCTTTTTTTTTTTTTTTTTTTCTTTTAGTGTGGACGAGAATTATTTTTTATTTTTATTTTTTTTGGGAATATTCATGGACAATGTTTTAAACTGTATTTAATATAGATTGAAAAATGTTTTTTTTTTTTTAAATTTAGAATATTGGATTGCAACGTACTTTTTCAGCTGGCCCTGGGAAACGACAAAGAGAGAAAACGAGAGGGCGTGTCGACCAGAATTCTGGGATCGTCCCTGGGCACGTCGTTGGACCTCTGACCTTGAAAATTGATCTCAGGATTCGTATCATTGTGGGTTATTTATTTATTTGTTTGTTGTGGTGGCTGTGTTTGGTGGGTTGGCTTCATTGGAGCATATTTGATGTTGTTTAGAGGATGGCTTCTAGATGGCTTGGAGGTGTTTTGTGACGCTTTTTCCATCTGGTGGTTATACTATTTCAGGTTCTTGTTCCGAACGGTGGTGGGCTTCTTGTGGAAGTGGTGATTCAGGCTTCGGACGCTGATGGTGGTAGTACGTGTGTTTCACGTTCTGCTGTTTGAAGGTTTCTCATCAGCTTCGGCTTTGCAGCTTGTCCCCTAAAGCGTTCCTCTGACTCTAATGGTCTTCTTGTCCACTGCACTTTCATGAAGGCTTGCGGTAGTCATGCTTTATGCTTTAGTTTTTTTTTTTAAGTCTAATAAAGGCATTGATATTTCCATCATACATTTTTAGTATTTTCATTATAATAATGGAAGTAGTTCTCCTACTGTTTGAGTTTGTTTTTGGTCCGCCAGATTTAAGTCTTAGTGAATTAGAAGTTCCGCTAGTTATAAGTCTTGGCAGAGATATTTGTGGCCTTGGTGCTACACGTTACATGCTCTTGATTGTAGTGGTTTCAAAAAGCCCTATGTGCGCTCAAATTAATGTGTCGAGAAATTTTCTTAATAGTCTTGCATCGTTTTCCTTATGCTTCATTAGAATTTACTGACAAATCGGTTTTTACCAAGTGTTTAATATTATGTATTACGGGATCATCCATATTATGTTTGGTGTCTATAAGATTTTTTAGTTGAATGAAATTTTACCTTAAATATATATATATATTGAAAATGGTAATTTCAGTAATTTAAAATTTTAATCATTTTAGGAGATATTTTGTAACTGATTTAGGAAACATAGAGTGGCGTTAGTGATTGTGTCCCAAGAATTAATATATTTGATGTAATTATGACATTTTTTAGCAATAGAGATTATTTATTTATTTTGTATATGTATATATATATATGTCATGTTGTCCTATTTACTTTCATATGTGAACATATGAATGCAACCGCCAAAAAAAAAATAAAAAAAGATTAATCTAAACCTTAAATTATGCATACGAGAAATCATATACCGTAGGACATGATTGAAAAGAAATAATCTAAATTATAGTCCATAATCAATATAATAAAGGGCGAAAGAGAAAAATAACATTTTTAAATAGGGTAATAGTAAATTATAGTATAAAATTTTAAACATATAATAAGTAATATAATCAAATTTATAACTACACTATATTAAAAAAAACCCCCTCCTCCTTCCTCCTCTCTGTCACTCCTCCTCCTCTCTCTCTAACATGAAACTATGCACATAATTTTGTAAATTAACTGTAAATCCGTTATTTTTTAGAAAATCCAATGAAATTTGTGGATTTACCAAAAGATATATTACAATTTATCATATTTTAAAAACCTAATATAAACTTCAAAATTAGTACCTATATAATATGCTATTTGCTACAATTTATCTGAAATAAAGATGAACACTTTGTTCTCGGTAAGATCTTAATTAGTGTATACTTCCAAAAGGGCAATGAATTTAATTAGTTTTATCTTGGCCATTGAAGCAAGAATTCGAAATAAAAACATTGATATATACCTACTAATAGATAAATTGGACATGACCTAAAGGGCAATGAAATTTAATAAGTGATTATGTTTTAATAAATCAATTCATTTTAATAATAATTTCTCATTGATCTTAATCCTTAGTGGATACGTGACTTTATATTTATGGGTTGTAAATACTATATGGTGAAATTTCAAAGTTCGCGGTTACCATTCTTGTGTGTTGGAGGTATAAATAATTCATAAATGATAAGAGGATTATTCATAAAGATGTGACCACAGCTCTTAAATAAATAGTTAATGATATTTTCTCAAAGGTATTATTCGATAACTGGAAAATAATAAAAGATCTCGATTATTCGGATGCTATATAATCAAACAATATTCTATTTATATGGATTTATAAGTAGGTTTTTCCAAAGTTGAAATATTCGAACTTTAAAATAAAATAATTCATAAAGTAAAAACTGAACTGTCCTTAAGACCATTTTTGGATCTCCAATAGGAATAATGCATATAATGATGGAGAGTGTTTTGGGCATTAGTGTATATAGTAGGATGAGTTAAGTTATTGGTGAAATAAATTTTTTAAAATTATATATGCTACATAACACTTTTATATTATTCTAATCGAGTGTTAAAATAAGAGCGACAAAAGTGATAGTTAAACAACTAACAAAAGTGCTTTTAGGTATTTTTCCTATGGACAAATTGTGACTTTGATTCCCAAACTTTTTAATTAAGCTACATTTATCTCAATATCCTTAATATGTGTTATGTGGGTCTTTAAAGTCATGAAAAGAGAACATGAAAGTAGTATGATCTACTGAGAAATAAAAAAAATTCGAGTCTTAATGCTTCTCATATATATCACATGGGTTTGTCGATTTGATAGTTATTTATTGATCGACTCTATAAGCTCCGAGCATGATAGCTGTTGAAGGTCAAGGGACATGATCCTTTACGTCATCCTATACGATGATCCTAGTTGCCGGTTACCCTTTACGCGCTAGACCGGGACGTAAAGACATCATCGATCCCCTTTTCTATTCAAAATAAATAAATAAATAAATAAAACTGGACAGAAAACCTCCATCTGCACTGCTTTTTTTGATTTTTAGGACCTACAAAGACACATGACGATAGTTAGAGATCTAAGGGTCCATCATTTGAAAAAATCATTCCAATAATAACATTTCGGATAGAAATATCTAACGCGCATCGACATCTCTAATAAATTCAACAGTACGTTTAGGAATTTAGCACATCTTAGGCTAACACGATAAAAAAAATTCGTGGTGACAAAATTGAAAAAGAAAAAAAAAATGAAAGGGCTACACGTGGGAGCTATTCAGTGGAGGGTATCTTTATCTTCTCTAAAAATCAAACACAATGTGTTCACATTTCACTTTTGCCATTAATAATGCCTCCTCTCACATAACCACAGAATATATACTTGATATTTAGAGGTCAAATGTGGATATCATTTATCAATACTCTAGTCTTATAAACATCTTTATCATAATGGTGTCACATTGTGCTCCTTATTTCCATTATTCTAATGGGTCCGTGAGTATTTTAATATATATATATATATATATATATATATAGGTCTTTTTATAGTCCCGTGAGATCCTTCCAACATTACAAATAAGAACACAATATTAACAAAAATAATACTAACAGATGATACGTTTTTGTTTTTTTCTGTTTTTTTTTTCAAAAGATATTTATTATCAGTAAATATTATATTTCTTATATATAAACATGCAAAACATTCCCAAATTGTAATTTCATATGATTTTAATAAAATGATAGATATGTTTTTCAAATAAAAAATTTTCCGATATAATTTTTTATAATTAAAATTATATCTTACTCATTTTATATTACGTTCGTATTCGGTTTTTCCTATCCCCGGTCAAAGTAGACAGCGTTTGGTAGGCGTCATTATCACTGTGGCATACCACATTTTTTATGTCAAGTGGGTGATCCCCTTGAAATATTGAAGAGTCATTAAGCAAATTAATTTTCACCATCAACGTGAATCACATGTTGCAATGGAAATACAGTCACCAACTAAGTGCAAAAAAAAATCAAGCCATGAAAAAATTTCATTGGCCTAACACGGTCTTCCTCCTTTTTTGTTGTTGTTGTTGCTGCTAGAAAATAGGGTCTTCCTCTTGTTGGTTTTTTAAGTTTCAATTTTTAGCTCTTGAAAACCTAGCTAATGATCTGTCGTTATTGTGGATTCCCATATCTTTAGCACCATCAACTTATGATCTTTCGCATTGTCGGTTCGTCTTGTTTAAATCCATTAAAATTTGAACTATTTTTTTTGCACATGATTAGCACGTTATAGTCCAAGATGATCATTTTCGATCATTTTTACTTACAGTATAACTTGAACCTAAATTTTAAAAAGAGTTCATTATGCAAATCATGTGTAAAAAACTATTCAAGTGTTAACGGGTTTGAGTAAGAAGGATTGGACGTCAAAAATAGTTCAAGGGATTGATAGTTAAGAAAAAATTCAGGGGTTAAATTACCAAATTTAAAAAGTTTAGGGACGTCTATGCCAAAAAAAACAACTTTAATTAATGAAAAAGAAAACTTAATATGTTCTAAGGTCAAACAAACGTTTTACATTGAAATAGAGAGCAACCTTTTCTGTTATGTGGCATCACAAGAAAAAACCTGGGCATCTACTGGAAATGCATTACTGGAGTTCCCACATATGGTTGTAATCACTGGCTTACAGTTTAATATGGGTTCACTGTTTCCTAGTAAGCTTCCACCATAATTAATCAGTTCCAAAAAAAAAAAAAAAAAAAAAAATGTTTCTAATTTTTGTGGCTTTAAATCCTCACCAGGACGAAAATATGCAACATGATCTGTTATAATCATCATCATCATTATTATTACATCTTTTTGATGAGCCAGAAAAAAAAAAAAAGAATTATTTTTGTTTGTCTTTAATCTTTAAAAATTCTTACTTTATCTTTTAAATTTTGAATTTAATCTCAGTTTACTTTTTTTTTTTTATAAGAATTTTATTTAAAAAGACAAAAATATAAGGGAATTAGTCTTATTAATCTTATTCTGTTAGGATTTCTATTAAAAATAAACAAAAAAAGATCATAAGATCGTACTTGGTTCATTTTTTTCGTATCTTTTTAATTGAAATTCTGATAAAAAAATATAAAATGAGATTAAATTTAAAATTTAAATAACAAAACAAGAGCTTTTTAAAATTGAAAAAGTAAAATAAAATTGGTATAAACTAGAATAAGCCAGGAAAAATATCTTTTTCATGGAGCGTATCAAGTTTATAATGGAGACTTTTCTCTTCCCTTTTTTTCCTTTATCTTTCGTGACTTTCTCTTTATTGTCGTTTTCCACGCTGTTGTATCATTTGCTTTACTTCGGAATCTCAATGGCCGCCCAAAACCCAGCTATTTACAATGCTTTATTTATTTATTTATTTATTTTAATCTACAATGCCTTTTTCAGTCATTGCCATTGGCTATGCCTGGTAGGAAGGATAGAGAGGAGAATTGATAGAGAGTGTCTAAAGGGACGACGAATGTGAAGGATGAAGATGATTATTGGAATCTCTCGTGTTGTAAAATAAAAGGGAGAGAGAGTTTGAAGGATAAATGATAATTATTTATATAATTATTATATTGTCTATTTATAAAATCTTTTTAAAATTTTTTTTAAGATAAAAATGTCTTTTCAATTGGAAAAGAAAACGAGAGCTTACGTCTTTCTTTCAATGAAATGATGCAAAATGGTGGGTCGGAGAGGTCATCCCTTTCATCTGTCCTCTCCTTCCTCTCTTCCCTCCAACCAAAGAAGGGAATGTGCAACTCCCTCTACTTCTCACCCTTTTTTAGGGGGAAAACACATTAGTTCACCCAAGGTTTCGATGCATTTCGAAATCGAGAAATTTCTACTGGAGCAGGTGCTATTCGAGAACAATTAACCGATCTAGATTTGCGAATTATTATAGATTATTCGTTGGTAGAATGGAAAGAATTAGGGGAAGATAATAATGTACGGTAGAATCCGAAAAATATTTTGCTGCTAGGATATAATTATTTCAGAATCCTTTCATATTAAAAGGCATATGGAGAGCTATAATTAACGAGATTTGATTAAGATTAACAGATAAAAGAGATTTGTGCATAAATAACTTTTTAATGTATTTTTTTAAATACATATTCCAAGTCTTGTTAAATTAAAAAGACAATAATTTTTTAAACATGATCAATTAGTGATTGATCATTCGATGAATGATCAATTAATAATTAATTATTTAGTGGATGGTTAATTATTGATCGATCAAGATCAATATGTGAATACCGATCAATTACTGATTGGGTCAATCAACATTTTGAAAACCAGTGAACAATTTCTTTAAAAAAGTTCGAAAATCTTTAAAAATAAGTATATAAAAAAAAAAAAAAAAAACTTGTCTATCTACTGAATTTTTTTAATTGTGCTATACACTAACAAAAAGAAACGGGAGAAGAAGTGAATGACTCGTTTAGTCTCTAAACTTTTAAATTTGTTTAATCTTGATCACTGTTGAGGCTTTTTGGGCTCGACCCTGGCGCTTGATGCGCTTGGCCCGTAGGCTCGGTAGGCGACCTGTGGGCCGGTCAACAGGGCTACAGCCCAAGCTCCCCAACCCTATCACGGGGGGACATGTGTGGCCTAAGCCATGTGCCTCCGCCCGTAGGTTGTTGATACTAGGGTTCGAACCCTTGATATCCTTTGAGAACACGGAGTCCCCACCCACCTGAGCTGCAGCCCTGTTGACCAGCCCACAGGTCGCCTACCGAGCCTACGGGCCGAGCGCATCAAGCGCCAGGGTCGAGCCCAAAAAGCCTCAACAATCACTATTCTTTTTTAATAGCTTGAATGATCCTAAATTACATTTTACACGGAATAGATTTGATCAATCGGATTCTATAAAAAAGAAAAAATTTATGAAAAAGACCACTATAATAATATGTTTAATAATTAGAAAAAAAGGGGAGATCAAAGTTACCTAAACTTAGGGATGTTTGGAATTTGAGTTTAAACTCAAAATTTTCATATCAGTTTTTGTCTTTTTCTGAAAAAGTTTTTTATCTTTTTTGAAAAGTCAACAAAAATTACTATTAAAACTTAAAATTTTCAACTCAAACTCATTCACTAAACGGACCCTTAAATATTTAGGTACTAACTTAACGATTTACCTGAAAAAAAAGAAAAAAATCATCAAATTCAGATTCTTCGAAAGCTCTTTTCCTTTATGGCAGCAAATGGGTAGTGATTGTGTCTCCAATAGAAAACAATTCATCATAACGTCATTCGCATCAGAACTCACAAGGAAAGAGTTGACTAGCAAGAAAATATTGTGCTTTCATGATTTTTGGACGCTTGTGAGAGTAGAGAATAAAGGACCAAAAAAACTTCAAAGTGCACCTTTTTTTTTTTTTTTTTTTTTTTTTTTGGGGATATGTATTCAAAGTGCACTTTGACATTGTTGAAGAAGAGCCATAATGATTATCCTACTTGCATAATCAATTCAGGTACACTGTTTGCTCTTTTCTAAAGAACGCAGAAATAGTGGTCTGAGGACAATGTCTTTTGATTTGTCTTGGTCTTCATTTGTACTCTTTTACATGAGCGTCAATCGACCAAAAAGATATACAGACAAGCAACCACATTTACATTTTTTATCAGAAAAATCGGTCACAAAAACTTTTACGAGAAGAAATCAAGTACACTTATAAATAAATAAATAAATAAATCAAAGATATTAAACCCGTTTGAAATTATAAGAGAGTGTTTGATGAACGAGTTTAGTTTAAGATTTTTAAATTTCAATAGTAATTTTTGTTGACTTTTCAGAAAAAACAAAAAACCTTTTCATAAAAGATAAAAAATTTTTTTCAGAAAAAAAAAAAAAAAAATACAGTTTAACTTGAGTTAAACTTATATGCCAAACACACTCTAAGTTTTGATTTGGATTTCATTTGACAAAGTTTTTTTAAAAGTTTTTGACTTTTTAAGTCCAAAAGTAATTTCTAAAAGTGTTTAGATAATTTGTTAAAAGAGCTTTCTGTCAAAGTTAGAAATTACAACTTCCGATAAAAGCTATTCTAATTAAACTTTAAAACTTATAATAAATTATATATTACAGAATCTTTGTTTTAATATGTTTATTATTTAAAGAAAATTTTAAAAATCAAATTGATCTTATAAGCTCTTTGATTTCAAATGCTTACTGAAAAATCAAACTTTTACTCAACTTTTCTTCTATAGGGCTAAAAGTAAAAGTAAAAATTATACCAAATAAATCTTTAGATACATAATTTAAATAGTAAATTTAAATTTTTATAAGAAGAAAAGATATCTTTTTGGATTTAAAAACCATGGATTTAAAACAGGAAATAAAAAAGGAACCAAGCTTAAGGTCATGAGAGCTTTCAGTTTGTTGGTTGTGAAATGTCCAAGTCCATTGTTTCCTTACGCTTACAGATATCAACAAGAACCCTTATCGCATGATAACCCACTCAAGGCATTATCCATTTATTTTAGCCCTTGTTTGGAAACATCGATGTTTGGTTCGCTGTTTTTGTTTTATTGAAAACAGAAACAAGTCAAAATTCATTGAAGCATTGTCAAGCAAAATAGTGACATGTACTTGAATGTAATGTGCCAACCGCTTCAAGTTGATAAGACCACTTGAGCGTCAAATCCAGAGACCTGAAATCTAATCTTGCCTTCATTTGAATTGGAAGTAATATGTCGTAAGATGAGAGCTTGCATCCAATTTTGCAGTCCACGGAATAAAAAGATAATAATAATAATAATACTTCAGTACAATCTTTTTCTTGAGAAAAGAGTGAAAACTTAGTTCAATGTTTGGTATGTTAGTTTAAATTATTAATTTGAATTGATTTTTTTGTTATTTTCTCAAAAATCTTTTTGTCTTTCCTGAAAATTTTTTTTGTCTTATCTAAAAAGTCAACAAAAATTACTATTACAACTAAAAAATCTCAACTCAAACTAACATACCAAATAAACCTTTAGAGGGTGTTTAGTGAATAAGTTTAGTTTAAGATTTTTAAGTTTTAATAGTAATTTTTATTGATTTTTTAAAAAAGATAAAAAAATTTTTCAGAAAAAGAATAAAAACTTGAGATGAAAAAATACAATTTAATTTAACATGAATTGAAATACCAAACAACCCCTTATGGTAGGGAGTGCTTATTAGATTTTAGTCCATTCCACTCAACTTCAATTATTTATTTACTTTTTTTTATCTTTTTTGAAAAATCAACTCAATTTTACTTTCATAACTTCATCTATAATTTGAAAACCAAACTTTAAAAATTTATAATTTTTACTATTCACAGCTCTAATTATAACTCAAAAACTCAAACTTGTATTTGGACATCAAATTTAAACCCAAAAATCTAACTTAATTTTTGTTCATTTTCTGAAAAATTAACAAAAATTTTAACTAGCTTTGAAAAGTTCACTTGATTCTCAACCTCAAAATTCCATGTCAAAACGGTACACCAAATACACTAGGGGGAGTTTGGACCCCATTTTTGTTTAAACTTATTTCAAACTTTTTTTTTTTGTCTTTTTTCTAAAAAGTTTTTGTCTTTTTCTCAAAAAGTTTTTTGTCTTTTCTGAAAATTCAAAAAAATTTACTATTACAACTAAAATATTTCAACTCAAACTAACCAACCAAACTCACGTTTAGTCCATAACTTTACAATTCTAAGTCTAAATGAGATGATTTTGTGTTTTTTTTTTAATTGCACAGAATTTCAATACGAACGAAACACGATTCATATTGATACATATATTCTTTTTCGAACACATTTTAAATTCCTATACTTTTTAACTTCAAATCAACCAAACGCACAATTCAAAAATTCAACTCAACTCAATTCCAATAAAAAACTCAATTCCAATAAAAGAACCGTACTTCTCCAATTCAAGAGGACTGACCAAAAGCAAATTTTTATCGGTCAGATTACAATTGAACATGTTAAGTAATGCATCCGACCGTTATCTCTAATTCAATGATTCAAAAAAATTTGCTCCACCCGTAGCGCAAAAATACAATTCTTACCATAAAATTTTCAAAAAGGGTATCCGTTTTGAATTTTGATGGGCTTTTGAGCAGAAAACCAGAAAACTAGTACATTACAGTTCCTTGATAAGAATCTTCACCACTATAAGCCTTTTTATCTTTGCATTTAGTAATATTAACATCATTTTTCAGCAGCAGCCCTGAAATCCAGAACCCAAGACGAGAACAAAGTAATTAAACATTGGGCAACAAATTTTTCACGAGTCACTTTTAGATAGTTCCAAATTGCCACAAATCATCATGTTTATGAATGGTAATTACAAACAGACAGTAGTAATTTATTCACTTGGATAACTGTTAAACACAAACATAAAAGTCCAATTTGGAAATAAAAGTCCAAGCCTATCGTACATAGTTCCAATTGCAACAAATCATCATGTTTGTGAAGGTAATTACAAACAGACAGTGGTAATTTATTCACTTTGATAACTGTTAAACACAAACATACCACAGAACAAATATAGCAACATGATCACATTTCTTGTAATTTTCTCACGCTCGTATATCAAAGCACACATATTACAGAAAGTACATAACCAAGGCGGTACAAAGGTAGAATACCCATTTACCTTCAGCAGCTGTTTCAGTCCTCGTCTTTTCGGTCCTCGTTAATCTCATAGAGAATCACCACCAGCGCAACTATGAAGGCATAGTCGACGTGAGGGTAAACAGTTACAGCGAAGGTGTCCTTTCCAAGCACAAGGCTTTGAACGCTGTGTTTCTTGTGCATCTGGCAAATAGTTAGGAATTTCATCAAGTGTTAGAACCGAAACCTTACCTAAAGCTCGAAACTAATTGTTTTCTCATTTCAGTGCCGAGTGCTGCTAAAAATCAAAGACTATAATGCTCAACCGTATCAGTAATCTTTATCATCAGATATAGACACACAAAAGGAGCTTTTGCATTGAAAAAGTAAAGGACTCTAAAGTCTTACTTGTGCAATGATGGTGGAGCTGTTTCCGAGATATATGGTGCAAGATCTCTCAAACCAACTGCCTTTGACCTTGAAATCAGGCACATCTTCTTTTGTGTTCGCAGCTAAGAACACGTCTAGCTCGGTCTTTAGTTGAAGCATGGAGGATTTCTTGGCACTGAATAGCAGATCTTTGGAGTTTGAGCTATCTCCTCGGTATACTTCCCATCTCCTATGCGCACTCAAGATCTGAAGGAGATAGAAACAGTTATGTTCTACATACTTGGGTATGATAAGGCCACCATTTATATGCACTCTAAAACATGTAGGCAACTGAAAAAAGATATGAAAAGCTTGACATCATTTTTTACTTCATGGCCCTTGTATGCTTGAGCACGCACAAATGCAGCACAATCGAGGAAAGTTGTGACTGTGTGTGTGTGTGTGGGGGGGGGGGGGGGGGGGTTTGGGGTTAAGAACTCAGAAATTTGAGGGTACCTTCAAATTTGGCTCACAAAGAGTAAGGGTTGTCTCACTTTGCCTCTTATAACTTTAAATGAAACAAAATTTCCCCTTAGCTTATCATAAGATACAATTTTTGGACTTTCGTCATTAGACATCAATTTTAAATGGTTTCTACACATGTGTGCTCATCGGATGACCCAAAGGTGATCAAAACCATTAAAAAGTTTCCCTTTACTCATGGCCCACCTGTTACTAAAATCGTTGAAAAAATGATGTTTCAATGAAGAAAGTCAAAGTTAAAACTGATGACAAGTTCAGGGAGGAGTTTTGTTCGATTTTAAGTTGTAGGAAGCAAAGTGAGACAACCCTTGTTCTTTGGGGCTAAATTGATATGAACCCAAACTTTCAGCCAAGACAATGCTAGTTCTCACCATTGAGGATGGAATACTACATATTTGCCACATTATCACATGACAAAATGAAATAAGTCCTACTCAATCGCGTGTGAGTCCAGCATGCTAGTGATGAAACACATTGCTACTGTTTCTTTTCTTTTTTTTAAACCGTACTTTTGAACCCTCATAAGCTGGGCTAAATAGCAACCGGGGGGGCAGTCGATATTGCTAACTGCACTCACTATGATACGTGGCTCCAAGACAAAACATATCCATCGACATTTTAAGCATTAATTAAACAAATAAAAACAGTAATAAGAGCAACAAGGCCTCAAAATTGTACATTGAAAAGTATATTTTATTGTCTTTTCTTCCTCTGTCTCACTTAAAAGATGACAAAAGTTATAACGAAAATGCCCCTCATCCATCCCAAACAGCATATCATTGGATCTAGATTCACACAATTTTGTATAAACATGGTAGTGGCAACATGGAGATTAGAGATGGTAGTAAAACAGGTTTGGTATAGTCTATTTTTCTTTTCTTGCTAATTATAACGTCATTTTTGCCATCTTTTTAAAATTTTTTTAAATACTTCAAACATGCTTATCCAGCTTTTCTATGATTTTTCTCTGCCTTTATTAAATTCATCTTCCGATCACAATTATGTCTACCATGTTATAAAATATAAATACACACACAAACACACATGTATAGCATAATGGACCAACTTTAACTATTCATACATGATTCTGGTAAACCTTGCAGCCAAATCAAATCATTCTTTGTGATTATAGATATGATCTAGCGGTAATTTCACAACTAAATCCATCACAATGTGTAGAATCCGAATCTCATTTAAGTTAAAAAATAACAAATCAAATACTTCATTTGATTTATCATTTCTAAAAAAAAAAAAGTTCAGTTCAGGAAAAAATAAAATAAAAAATAAAAACTAAAAAAAAAAAAAAAAATCCTAAACTACCCTCCGGAGCAACTTTTGCATAAAATACTCAACAAATCTAAAAGTATTTTGTTTCTCAGAAACTAATAATAATAATATTCGAATTAAAAAGGAGAAAAATAGCAAGCAAAAGCAAGAGCAAAGAGGAAGTGCCTTTTGACGGAGGGAGACGACAGGGTTGCCGGAGGCGTCGAGAAGAAGGCGACTGTCATGGAGGCTGAAAACGGAGCCTTTGACCTTGAACATGATGTTGCCATTGACGTCGGTGACGGCGAAAGAGCCCTCGGCGATGGTCATCAGCTTCTTCGCCATGATCAGGTCCACCGGGTACGGCGCGCAGAACTGCGGCCCCACCACCGCGATCGGATTCCCCGTCGGAGGCCCGCTTGGTGTCGCCAACGCCATTTTTGCGCCGATCTGATCAAAACGGTTGGAGGTTTTGTGTCGTTTTTGAGCTGTTCTTCTTCGGTTTGGACTTTGTGCGATTTCTTCCAGTTGATCGTCCCCGACCTCATTATTTGAATTCCTTCGTGGATTTACTTTTTCGTTGTCATGACGTGGCAACGCGGTGATGACAACGGCTGGAACACGGGCCAAGAATTTGGGTTTTTTTTTTTGCTCCGAACTTGAAAAATGTTTAAAGGATATAAATTAAATCAAAGTCTCATGTATAAACGATGAAACTATCGATCTTCTTAAATATTTTACAAGAAATATCGATATCGATAAAAATTAATATAAAATATAAAAATTCATTTTTAAATATTAAATTTTTAAATAAAATTTTATTAAATTTTAAAATAGTTAATAACATATAAACTAAGTGAGATTTTCAATTAAATACTATATACATTACAGTAAATGATAAGTTAACGTTCATCAATTAAGTAAAATTCTTAAAATACTACATAATATAAGTAGATTACATTCACAGTGCCAAACATGGTAATAAAACATTAATATTAAAATAGTTTTTAGAATATTTGAAAGTATTTATAATATTTTATTAGTGTAAACACCATTGATACAACAATACCAAGATATGACATTTAAGTATTTATTTTACATAATTTTGAGCATGTCATATGTCTCTCAATCTCTATTATCTATTCATATATATATAAATTGTGTGTGAATTAGAAATCATGAATTTTACTATATCAAAAGACAAAAAATAATATTATGATTGATATTTTACGGATTATTTGTCGATATTTCCGTAAAAATTTCCATGATATTTTGTCATTTATTACTATACTTTTCACGGAAATCGATATTTCCGTAAAAATCGATATTTACGAAAATTTCAATGTAAATTTCAGGGATATTCTATGAAAAAGATACAACACTCATGTTTTATATCAGTACTTTTAAAATACAGAAATTTTCACAGAAATATCGGTAGAAATATCGATTTTTCAATTTTTGCATATAACAATAAAATTATTAAGGGTGCTTTTGGGTTCACGTTGGAGTAGACCTCTAAATTCGGACGGCTTGGTTCAACCTTAACGGATGAAAGGGAAAAATCTGACCGGGCCGAGCCCAGTCCACTTATAATTGGCAAGCCAAGTTGGGCCTGCCCGAAGAGTTAAAATCTAAGCCTGGCCCTGCTCTAAAGCCAAATGGGATTAAGATCGGGCCTGATTAGCAGGCCTAAATTTGGGCCAGGTAAACAGATATGCGGACTTTTGAAAAAAAGAAAAAATAAACTGACATCAAAGCTTCAAAATTCAAATACAAAGGTTCAAAGTTTGCACAAAAAAAAAAAAAAAAGGTAGAGTATCTTAAAAATATAGGTAGATAGAGATATAGAATTGAACTTGAATTTCGTCTGTTTTACAAAATTTTTTTGAGCGTATATATAATATCTTATCTCTATTGTTATATATATATATATATAAATGATTTATATTACAAATAAATTAAAAAAACAAAAAACAAAAAAACATTACATGCTTGGGTGGGCAAGTTGGGCCATGCCGAGTCAGCTCGCTGGGCTAAAAAATAAGGCCCAACCTGACCCTTCTGATTGCTCAGGGCTAGGGATAGGCACGGGTTTGCCCTATGGCCAAAATTGCAGGCAACGAGTTGGCCCACTTAGCCTGGCTCATACTTGGAGATAAAATTTTTAAATTAGAGTTTGTTGGTTTTTTAAAAACTAGTTATAATTTTTATTGACTTTTTAGAAAAAGATAAAATCTGAGATGAAAAAATTAAGTTAGATATGTCAAACCAAACAGAAGCTAAGGATAAGTGTAAAAGAAGATTTAGTATCTGACTTGAAAAACTTATTTTGTTTTTTTCTTACTTAAAACTACTTTTTAACATTCACATCTTTAAATGTATATATTAAATTCGAAATTTAAAAATCTATAACTTTGTTATTAAGTCCAAATGAGATGATTTTTTTCCTTAAATTGTATAGAGTTTCAAGAGCAATAAAACAATTTTCATGTTTATACTTTTTTCTAAACATATCTTAAAAAATAAACTCTGACTCCCAACAATTTTTTCCCTCAATGCACATTTCTAAAACTACACCACATTTTAAACATAAAATAAATCCCCATAATCTCTTCAAACGAGCCTTGAATTACTTCATTTAACAAGCTGATTTTTTAAAATGGAAGTCTAATACTTTTAAAATCTCAAAATTTACATCATATCAAAGCTCACAAAACTCAAACTAATAGCCACATATATCCAAAATGTATTTGGGTTAATTTCACTTGTGCCTACCTTTTTTTCAGAGGAAATTTCACTTGTGTCCTATCTTTTTATAGGAAAATTTCACTTATCCCTTTGAGCTTGTCATTGTGGGTATGATCACATGAGAGATTCATAGTTAATTATGTGCCGAGTCAAATAGATATGCTCAAATTTAGTATTATTTTATTATCTTAATCTTTAATGTTGTAAGTATTGGCTCTATCCTAAGCAGTTTAGGCAATTGCCACTGGTCACACTGCAAATTAAAGCCTCCAATTTAGGCAATTTATTTGAGAAAAGAATTGAGAAAAGAATTGTTTCTCATATATCGAAAAATATCTTACAAAGGCTCTTTATATACAAAAGCTGAAACCTAACTAACATAGCTACTGACCAATAGCAAAACACTACATGTATAGGATATCTAACAAACTAACAGAATTAACTAGCTAATCTAACTAATTATAATTAGGGACTACAAACTTATTCCTAACAGCCCCCCTCAAACTCATTGTGGAGGACTTTCCATTGTGAGTTTGTTTCTAAATACAGCATATTGAGAACTGGAGACTGCTTTGGTGAAGACATTAGAACTTGGTTCAGTGAGGGAACTTGCTTGACTTCTAGCTGTTTCTGTATCACCCTTTCTCTCACAAAATAGAGATCCAGCTCTATATGTTTGGTTCTAGCATGTAAAACTGGATTTGTAGCCAACAACACTGTACTCTGATTATTACACCATATCACTGGAATTCTCTTAGGCATCACTTTCAGTTTACCTAGCAAAGATTGTATCCAGGAGATCTCTGCTACTAAACTAGCGAGACTCCTAAACTCTGCCTTAGTAAAGGATCTTGAAACCGTGTGTTGCTTCGTAGAGCTCCATGAGATGAGATTAGAGCCTAAAAACACACAATGTCCTGTAGTTGATCTCCTGTCATCCATGTCAGATGCCCAATTAGCATCATAAAAACCAACCAACTTCAGATTATCCATACAGCTTTCCCTAAGATGAAGTCCGTGCACCAGAGTCCTTGAAAGATACCTCAGAATTCTTTTGACAGCCTTCAAATGCACCTCCAACAGATTTGGCATGAATTGACAAACCTTGTTGACACTAAAGGCAATTTCTGGCGTTGTATTTGTGACATACTGAAGTGCTTCAACTATGCTCCTGTAGAGTTGTGGACTTGCAACAGAATCACTTCCATAGGCAGTTAACCTCAAACCATGTGTCATTGGTGCTGTGGTAGGCTTTGCATATTGCATTTTAGCTTTACAAAGTAGATCTCTAATGTACTTGGTCTGTGACAAGTACAATCCTTCCGCAGTTTTTCTCACTTGTATTCCCAGAAAGTAGTTTATTACTCCCAAATCTTTTAGAGCAAATCTCTGATTCGACTGAGTAATCAAATCAGTGATAAAGGCTTCATTACTTCCTATGATGATTATATCATCAACATAGACCAATATAAAGGTAGAATCCTGTCTAGAACTCCTAACAAAAAGAGACTGATTTGATCTAGCAGATACAAAGCCAAAAGAGATGAGAGCAGTCTGCAGCTTCTCAAACTAGGCTCTAGGAGCCTGTAGAGCCTAGTTTGAGACCATGAAGTGATTTATGCAACCTGCAAACTAGAGTTGGACTCTTGGGGTCTTCAAAACCAGCTGGTTGTGTCATATACACTTCTTCTTGCAAATCTCCATTGAGATATGCATTATTCATATCTAACTGCCTTACATTCCACTTACATGCCAAAGCTATAGTGGGTACCACTCTAATAGTAGTTGGTTTAACTACAGGGCTAAATGTCTCAGTAAAATCAAAACCAACAATTTGATAAAACCCTTTTGCAACCAACCTGGCTTTATATTTGTTGATGGTCCCATCTGGATTTTCTTTGATCTTAAACACCCATTTACAACCAATTGCCCTCCTATCCTTAGGCAATTCCACTAGTGACCAAGTGTTGTTCTTGATCAAGTCAAGAAATTCATCTGTCATTGCTTGTTTCCATTCTGGGTTTTGAAGTGCAGCTTCAACTGAATCTGGTTCTCTGATTGCCATGAAGACCTTAGGTTTGACAATTCTAGCTTTCAACCTGGTCACCATAAGGTGAACATTTTCTCCACTACCATCACCTGCTCTCTTTCTTCCTCTTTCTACTACTGTATTTGCAATCTCCTCTAGTGAACAACCTGAATATCCTGCATTTGGACAAGTTAATGAGGTAACATGTTGAGTAGCATTAGAAACATTAGTTGATTCTATGTTCTCAGGAACAACCAAACCAGTGGGCCATGCTGTGATCGAGACAAGATTTGGACCAGTTGCAGGAGACTGAATAACATAAAGAGGAGTAACAGGTGATGATTGTACAACAGGAACAGGATTAGAGAGTTGTGAGGTGGAAGAGGAAAAAGGGAACACATATTCATCAAACAGTACATCCCTAGATATGTAAACACGTCCAGATTTATCAAAACACTTGTAACCTTTATGATTAAGACTATGCCCTAAAAATGTGCAAGGAGTTGAATGGTAATGAAATTTATGGGCATTATAGGGTCTGGTATTAGGAAAACACAGACACCTGAAGACTCTAAGTTGGGAATAATCTGGCTTTATGTTGAATAGTGTTTCTAGAGGAGATTTGCCTTGTGAGACAGGTGTGGGTAACCTATTGGACAAGAAAACAGAAGTCCTAAAGGCTTCATCCCAATATTTAAGTTGGCATAGATGCATGAGCTTAAGAGAGTGAGTCCATGTTCAACTATTGTCCTATGTTTTCTTTCTGCCAATCCATTTTGTTCATGAATATGAGGACATGAATTTCTATGAATAATGCCATGAGTCTGAAGTAAATAAGTGAAAGCCCTATACTCACCTCCCCAATTTGACTGAATAGTTAGAATTTTGTGACAAAGCTATAACTCCACTTGTTTCTTGAAAATTTCAAAGGCTTGTAAAGCCTCAGATTTTTGTCTGAGTAAGAAAATCCAGGTGAAACGTGAAAAAGCATCAATAAAATGGATATAATACTTGTATCCATTAGAAGAAGTGCAAGAAGAGGGACCCACAGATCATAGTGGATTAGTTGGAGAGGTTTTGAGTAAATAATATCTGAAATTGGAAATGGTAATTTGTGTAATTTTCCTAGACAACAAACTTGACACAGAGAAGAAGGTTGTTCATTGATATGTTTGATATCATAATGAGTCAAAACAGATTTTACAACCTTTCCTGATGGATGACCTAAACGTTTGTGCCAAAGCTCAAACACATTATTTAGTGAGACTGAAGATTTATGTGTGGTAGGTACAGATGAACTTGAATCCGGAATACAAGAAGAATAGGCACACAACTTTGAACTGTTGGATTTATTGTTGGAAAAATCGGATCCGGTATTGGAGTTACGGCGCAGTGGAAGTTTTAAAAATTTTATGCCGTTTCCGGAATAGAAGCTCATGATGCATATAACAATAAATTAATTCATGATCAAGCGTACCTTATTTCTTGGATTCCGGAATTGCTAGAGCGTTTGACCAACGTGTCTTCTCTACTATTCTCGAGTTCCACGTCTCAGAGTGTGTGTGGGCACACGTTCTATGAATCCAAGCGACCGGTAATACTATCCGAAGTCTAGATCCCTCCTTCTCAATTCCGATGATTCTCGTTGAGAATTTGATCCAACTTCTTTCTTCAAAACTACAAAACAAGAACCGGTTAACCTCCTATGAAAAATTATCACTCGGTTTAACCTTCCTCGCAGTTTTGATTCAATGGAATTTTCTTTCTTTTTCTCTCTCACAAGAAAGCCGAATTTTTTGATGTGGAAGAAAAGCAAATTTTTTTTTATTATTAAAAAACGTTTTTCCCTTTAAAAAAATCAAAAATTGGTTTTTCAAGAACTCCTAGCCTTTATATAGTATTCCAATCCTTTTCAAAATTTATCTCCTTCTTGAAAAATAATTAATAATTATTTTTTCAGATAAATCTTGAACCAAAAGATCATACAACTTTAGGGCTAGATTCATTGAACATAAAAACAATTTTCAAGAGGAAATCCCCTTTAAAAATTCGGCCACAAAGTGAGAGAAATCTTGATTGGTGGTTTAAATTTTAAATCAAGAATCTAGACTAGTCAAAAGATCCTAGTCCTATCTAGATTCAAACTTCTTTTAAACCTTTTCGAATTTAAATAGGATTCACATATTTGAATAAATATTTTCCATAAACATTATCCATATTAATTAATTTAAATTAATGAAATATTTCAAATTTTCTTTCCTCACAAAAACCATACGTACCTCTTTAATTAGGAAAGAAAAATTCATGAAATAATCTCCATTATTTAAACCAATTAATAATTAAATGTTAGGAATATATTTAAATAATTTTGAAACAAAATTTTCTTCCCTCTATACAATTAAAAAACGTGCACCACTTTTAATTAGGAGAGAAAAATTTTGTTTTCCAAAATTCAAACACAATCTTATTTTCAAAATTCAAATTAACCAATCACATGTTGACAAATCATTTGTCTACAAATTTCACATGTCCAATCCTTTCTGGATTGCATGTTAGAGAGTACCATGTCTTAATAGACATTACAAAATTCCATTTACAATTTACCGATCTCATTAGGAACAAATCCCGAGACGCTTCGTGGAACTATATGAGCTAATAGAGGGACCCGATGGAAATATGTAAAGAGACTCCTATAATTGTGAAAAATTAATCCCAGATTAATTATCCATCAATTATCAACTTCAAAACTATTCCACTAAAAGTTTGAAGCTGAACTCCTGTT
The DNA here is from genome assembly GCA_025413485.1 of Ficus microcarpa. Taxonomy (NCBI): domain Eukaryota; kingdom Viridiplantae; phylum Streptophyta; class Magnoliopsida; order Rosales; family Moraceae; genus Ficus; species Ficus microcarpa. The sequence continues at coordinate 11,852,865 of CM046386.1, read as the reverse complement.
TACATACCGTATTACGAAAACTCTCTCACGTAGTGCTTCTTCCATGATTTATTCATCGCTTGCTTAATCCCTATATGTTATCCATGATTGAATTAAGGACTGATAAATGCACAAAAACACACTTTTGTTCATTTAATTTATTAGATAATTTACAATTTAATTAAGTATTTTTATAATATTAATTCATAATATTTGATTTTGGAGATATTTATGATTTTATTTTATTTTGATTTTATGTGTTTATTTATTTATTTATTTACTTATTTTCCTTTCTTTCCTCTCTTTCCTTTTCCTTATTTTCCTTTTCTTTCTCTGCAGCCCAACCCGCAGACCTCAGCCCTCTCTCCAGCAGCAACTCCAGCCCAGCGCCAATCTCGGGCCCGTGATTCCAGTTGGCCCGCGCGAGTTTCGGGCTGCATCTCCCAGCCAGGCTCGCGCCAATCTCGGGCCGTGTCTCCAGGCCCACGTGACGCAAGCCCCTCATCCAGCTGCAAATCCAGCTCAGGCCCGCGTGAAACAGCTCCTCCTCAGCGCGAATTTCGGGCCTTGTATCCTGCCCAGCCCGCGTGACTTCAGGGCCGAAAACGCCAGCCTTGTCCCTGCTCAGGCCCGCGAATCTCGGGCCAAAAATCTAGCTGCTCCTCCAGCCATTCAGCCAGCTAGTTGACCGCGAGCCTCCACTCGGATTACCAGCTTGATAGCATTAACTTTGGGCCGAAAATCTCTCTTTGGTGCTGAACATTGAAGCCTATAAAAAGGGGATTGTGTAGCAAGCATGAACGTTCTTTTTTTTGATGAATTTTTGGTTGAGTGTAGAGCCATATTTTCTTATTTTCTTGAGGATTTTTGTGAGCATGTTAGGCTAATTTCTTTGGTGAGGCTAGAGATAATCTTATATGTGTAGTGAATTTATTTGGGTTTTGATTCTCCAATGGTTTGTAAGTTTTATACATTTGAGTAAATAAATTTTCTCTCATCTTATTTTTTTAATCATATCTATATATTTTGTTGTCAACTTTTATATAAATTTAGTCAAGCTCTTTTTATGTGATTGTTGCATGATAGGATATATTGGTGGCATTATTTTATAAGTAGTCTTTTACTGCAATATTGCTTATGGTATATTGTCGCTTTTAGACTTCTTATAAGATAATTTTTACTAGCTCTTCACGTGAGAATTTTATTTACTCTAATAAATTCAAATTCACAAGTTCTTCAAATCTTTATTTTCCGATTGATTGTTTGGGATGTGAAATAGTCAATTGAGTTATTTTATGAATCAAAATCTAAATAGGTAAACGAAACATATAGGGGATTCTCGATGCCTTACCACCTTTTATTATTGAATTTTTCTCCATTTTAAATTACGTTGTCTTAAATTTGTTTTAAAAATTCCAAAAATATTTCCTCTTCTTCTCTTTCTGATTACTTATTCCTCTAACGCTTTTGTTCCACTAATCTTTTATTGTTTGTTTTTATTACCTCCTCGTGGATACGACCGCCCGATCTGTACTACAATCGACCGCTTATTTCTGTACACATTTGGGCGTAATCAAGGACTTTTTCCGTTTTACCTTTTCAATCATTTTAACTTAAAGTTCAATTATTCTTCATTGAAAAAACCACCAATTGTAAAACCATACAATTGGTAAACCATCAGAGAACACAAAGTAAACCAATGGCCAAGATCTTGTTATACTATCTTTCAATCCCCGAATAATACCTTTAAGTAGATAACATTTACTATCATTAAGATAGCTATGGATTCCGTATCTATGAATCTTGATTTCTCCATCCATAAGTCATGCACCCAAAACACAAGTATGTTGACCATGAATTAACAGTGTCTCACCTTTAGTGCATCAAAGTACATAAGTCATGGATGCGAACTCAAGTAATCATTTCAGGATTAAGATTAATGCAGGATGATAATCAAAGTATCATTGATTCTTATAAACGGAATTATTAAACCGAATCAATTAACACTTTAGGTCCAGTCCAATGTCATACCTCAATACTGGTATACATTAAAGTTTCTACTCGGAACCTATCCGATGGTCAAGACAAACCATCCCTCTAAGGAAGTAGACAACTTTTACAATCTTATCATGAATAAGATCCCCAAATCTTATTCCGTTGATTGCGGACTATTTATTTAGACTGTTATCAAATTACCACGTCTTCCATGCATACCCCGTATACATATGGTAATTCGATATATTACCAATAGCCTAGGAGTATTTTATGTTTGCTCAAAATAATTATACAATCAACAAATGAAAGTAAATAGGACACAACTTATTAAACATGAATAATTTCCTCTTATTAATATCAAAATGTCATATTTACAGAAAATCCCTAAGATTTTCTATCCTTAGGGCACCTATAGATCCCAACATTTATTGGACTTCAGCTGGTGAGTGACTGGATGCTGCACATTTTGAAGCTTAATTTGGGATTGATCAAAGACATAAAGGCCACATTTAAGCTTCCCTTCCAGTACAACATTGTGGGTAGCTTTGTCCTTCACACAGCAAGAAAAAGGATGAAACTCAAAGTAAACATTATTATCTTGAGCAAATTTTGACACACTAAGAAGATTTTTTGTTATTTCAGGTACATGTAACAAATGAGACAGGGACAACATCTTAGATGTAACAAAGGGATAAGAGAACATAGAGTCACCAATGTGTTTGATACAAATTCCCTTACCATTCCGCATGTGAACTTGTTCAGGTTCATGGAATTCATTCTTGTTCATTAGATTCAAGACCTCAGCAGTAAGATGATTAGTGGCACCAGAGTTAGGGTACCAGTTTTCATCAGTAAGAACTTCTGGTGTTGCAAGCATTTCAAATATAGATGGTCCTTTACACCCAAAAGAGTAGGGAAACGACTGTGAAAAATCTTCTCCATTGCACTGTCCAACTTGAGCAAGATTACCCTGAACCTGACCATAAGAGTGAAGGGTCCACGAACGATTAATCAAATCTATAATAGCAGTCTTAAACCACATGCCCAAATTTAGTGCACAGTTGACACTACACTCTTCCTCCACTGGCAGTACCATTTGAACTATTTCCTCTGCCACCAGAAGACCTACCTCCATTAAATGAGCCTCTATCTCCAAAGAAATTGCCTCTGAAACTTACACCTCGTCCTATTGTGAGTCCACTGTAACCAGAAGCTTCTGAGGAATGATTATAGTTACCACGAAAATTACTACCACCATGAGGATTAAAGAACCTCTTTTTCCCTGAATTTGTAAGAAACCTTGACTGAACCAAATTTGCTGCAGCCAATTCTAAAGTTTTCACTTGCTTCTCAAACCTGACTTCTTGAGCCAGCAACAAAGACTCTATTTCTTCTACAGTATATGGATCTGTTTGCGTATTAACAGAGACAATAAAACTCTCATATTCAGGTGGTAACCCTTCAAGAATTGCATATATATGCTCTTTTACAGACAAAGACTGTCCAACAAGCCCAAGCAAATCAACATAACCTTTGATCTTGGGTAGATACTCATTTAGACTCAAAGATCTTTTCTTTGTAGACTGAAGAAGGGTTTTGTATCGATTTACCTTTGCTCGAATTTGTTGGCCAAAGTACACCTCCAGAGTCCTTCGAATCTGAGTAGAAGTCTCTCAATTCACCATTCTGGTGAGAATCGTATCTGTCATGGAATTTAGTAACCAAGAAAGAATAAGCTGGTCCTATTGTTCCCAATCTTGGTACTCTGTGATGTCTCTTCCAAGAATCTCATCTCTTGCTGCAAGGTACTTCGTTGGAGGTGGAATTGTGCCGAAAAGGAAATTCTGTGATCGATGCCCTCTGACTGTCATGAGAACTTGTTTTCTCAACACCAGAAAATTATTCTGATCTAGCTTTGAAGAAATTGGATGATTGAACGATAACGGAGTAAACCTCTGCGCTCCGATCATTGTCGAGGTGAATCCGAATTCGCCATCTACAAATGTAGAGCTCTGATACCATGTAAAGAAAGAGGGACAAACTATTCTAGAAAGAATTGAAAAAATAATTGTTTCTCATATATCAAAAAATATCTTAAAAAGGCTCTTTATATACAAAATTGAAACCTAACTAACACGGCTACTGACCAATAGCAAAACACCACGTGTATAGGATATCTAACAAACTAACAGAATTAACCAGCTAATCTAACTACTTATAGGGGTGGCAATTCGTGTCACGTGTCGGGTTTGTGTCGTATTAGAGCTGTCGATTTTTTTCTTCTCCAACTCGAACACGACCCGCGACACGAACACGAAACAAAACCGCGACATGAACACGACACGAACCCGTCACGGGTTGATACGACACGAACTGAAATTGACCTGCGACACGAAATTGACCCGCGGCACGAAATTGACAAGAAATTGACCCGCGACATGAACTTGACCCAAAAAAAAACGAGTCCAACCCGAACACGACACGTTTTTTTTTTTTTTTTTTTTTTTTTTTTTTTTTTTTTTTTGTTTTTTTTTTTTTCAACCCGAACACGACCCACCCCCTATTTTTCCCAACCCAAACCTACAAAATTCGTGTCGTTTTCGAGTCGTGTCGTCGTGTCGCGACCCGTATTGCCACCCCTAACTACTTATAATTAGTGACTACAAACTTATTCCTAACAATGGAGTTGCAATTGCCTTCATCCTGGAGTCACAATGGCCAGCAAAGGCGAGATCTGACGATGACGAGAATCTCCACCAGCCATGCACACAAGTTTGATCACGAAGTTCGCTAGCTCCTGGGATGACAATAAGGGCGATCCGGAACGGCGGGAGACTCAAGGGGAGAAAGATCCAAGATTATAGAGACATATTCAGGGATATTTTTTATTTTTTCTTACTATTTAATTTATTTATGTTATTTAATAACAATAGTTTCAAATAGGCTATTATTTTAAAATTATATATTACATAATGCTCTTTTGTCTTTTCTCTCCCATTATTTTTTCATAAAATAATTTAATATTAATAAAACGACACAAAAGTTTAGCCTTTTATAGATATTATTTTCGTAATACTTAATCCAATCCTCTCATACACCCACTCCAATTTAGATTTTGATTTGATTTATAAAAAAATAAAATCTATAATAAATCGAATTAGAAAAATAATTACTATTTTACAATTTTTTCTCAAAGGAAGAAGCGAAATACCCCTATGTTTTGTAACCAGATCCTCATAATATTATTATTATACTTCTTTATAATCTTCTTCCACTTCTTCGTAATCTTCCTCTTAAAAAAATTATTATTAAAAAAAAAAAACTTCACAATGCTTATTGCTTTCATTAAACAATATTATAGTCTCAATCACGCAAAAAATTCAAGATTCACCAATCTTCTCGTTTTCAACAATCACAAGATAATATAGATGCTTAAGTACTTGATAAAATGGGTATGAAAAACAATAAAAAAAAAAAAAAAACATGATGTATCATTGTGTCCAAATTATGTATAGATAAAGTGATCTATTGCAACACAGTAAAGGTGGTCGATCTTATAAGAAGGTGGCAAGAATAACAAATAAGAAAGATTATTGAAAAATAAATGTTAGAGAGACAAGCGAATAAAGCAAATAAAAGGATACAAGAGAAATTTTAAATATTTTTGTTCAAACTCAATATTTCAATTCTATAATTCAACTACAAGTTTTGCATCTCAAATACACAGTTGGAAAATATGAATTTGAAAAGAATAAATAATGGAAAAAGTATCTGATCAAAATAACCTCTTCTCGTTAAAACAAGCACAATTATTCTTCTAATCATCTAAAAACGACAAACTATCCCATGACAGAATGTAACAAAGGATGTTCATATAAAAATGACTAAAAGAAAACCACTTATCACTAATGATTTAATGTACCAAATATAATAACTATAACCGCTATTACTACAAAAATAACTATTATAAACACTAACCAGAAGAGAAGAAAATGAATCAAATTTATAAACATTGAATAACAAATTGAATTGAAATTAAAAGAAGAACACAAACAAATAAAATTCACTCAAGATTTAGCCATCTGTTGGTGGTGGCAGTAAAACTAACTCATCTCAAATCTCTAGAAAAACCAAATCAATAAGAACTGAAAAATAAAACTGAATTTCGTTCATAATTCTTGAATGAAAGGTACAAGAGACAGAGCCACTTGTGTATGGTGTTTTAGAGGCTCGGCTAAAAAGGGTAACAAACTAAAAAATGGGAAAATAAAAATAAGGAAACTAAAATACAATTACAATTAATGTGGAGAAATCAAATATTTGCTTGATGAAGAAAATTGGGTTGATTTGATTCTCTTGGAGCACAAATGAAAAGGTAGAAATTTGGAGAGAGAAATCATCAGCATTTGGATCTGCCATGTTACGCACATTGATTGGAAGTGGTCTGTTGGGGATGACAAATGGCATCACTAATTGGGGAGCTGATTTGGTTTTGAAGAATGGATTCCATGACTCAATTGCATGTTTTTTTATCCATGATTTTTGCACTTCTTTTAAAAATGCAAATAAATAAACTAAAACTAGACATTTTCCAATTAGCTCGTTTTGAACAAAAATCATGAAAATTCTTAATTAGAACTACAATGATTTAGCATTTACACAATAATAAACATAAAAGAAAGTGCACTTTTGTATACTTCAATGTAACATCAATTAACTCTTCACAATATGTTTTTTTAGAGAGAGTATGATAGGAAAATTTTAGGGTTAATAGAAGTGAGATTAGGGATAATCAAAGATGTTTATGGCATTTTTTAAATTCATTTGAAAAAAAAAAAAAAAAATCCTATTTCTATGTAGAGTTGGGAATGCTTTTTTAATGTGTCTTGTAAACATACAACACTTGTTTATAGTTAACGTAGAGGATATGAAGGAGTATATATTTTTATTTGGTTTAACGTAATTTTTTTATGAGATAAAATGTCAATAAACATAATTTAAATTTAGTGGGGACATTCATAACTTTTGTGGGTGTAAATTAAATCACTCTTATTTAAGAGAGAAGAGTGAAATGGACAAAAATTGGTCGATGGTAAAAATAAATAGCATAAAAGTTTTCTTTCGCTAGTAAATAAGAAAAAAAATGTAAATTCAAATATACGACATCCAAAATTCCGAAACTACCTTCATCCCTCTCTCCTCCACCTACCTTCCTTTCTTTCTCTCCTCATCTCTCTTCCTCTCTCTTCGAACTTGTCAGTAGCAAATCATCGCCATCGTCTTGACATTGTTCCCATCCGGCCAAATGTTATCGTCGGTCGCCGTTGCCAGCCATCGGATTCGATGTCCTCTGACAGATCGCGAGCATACGACGTGGTTTTGCACAGTCACCGCAAAGGTGTCTTTCCCAAGCAAAACGCTTTGCACGCTGTGCTTCTTGTGCATCTGCAACATCGTTTTAAAGCATTATCTATACATATATAATGTTATGTCAGCACTGGCTGGATTATTAATCAAGTCTGGGAAACTTTGAACACACGTGGGGCAAATGATCCATGTGAAGATTCATGCGCGGATCAAGGACCCACGAGTTTCAAATTTAAACACCAATGGGCTATGAGACATCATGAGACTCCACCTCCGCTGTCTCCGCACTCTAATTGATTAGAATGCGGAGCTAGGGCTCGTGGAGTATCGCTATATTTTTTAAATTAACTGGATCATGTTTAATTATGTTATAGATATCTTGAAAGACAAACAATTTCAAAATTGATTAATATATTAGAGATGTTCATCATTAAATTTCGTAAATGAATTTTATGAATATTGTTATTTGCTACTAACTAATTAAGTACCGGCTCCTCTAGGTGCTGTCTGAATTTTAATACTCCTTTTTACCTAAAGGCCTCGTTTGGTCTATATGTCTAAAAGACTCAGTAAAGTTTTTATTTGGTACTGTTTTATTTTTTAGAGAACTAAGAAGTACTTATTAATTAAATACATTGAAGTGGGGCTATACATACTGTAGTAAATAGTAAATTTCAAAAAATAATTGAAGTAAAAAGTATGTTTTTAAATATTTATCGGAAATAGTAGTGAGTAACAAATTTACCAGATAAATAATTAATTTATGTGTTGTAAATATGTCATTCATTTAGTAAAATTTGCTGTTTATCTAATAAAAAAAATCAAATTATTTTATAAATAACAAAAAATCACATCATTAAATAATTATTATGTATATCAAATATGAAGTTTGAAAGTAATTATAATAATTTCTATATAATTATGCCATTCTTAAAATATTTTTAGAAAATTTGTAATACTTCAATATTGCATGTATAAACATGTCATGTAGTATAATTTTCCCATTATATATACGTATATATAGGTATCTATCTATGTATATATTAAAAAAAGAAAAAAAAAAAAAGGAGAGAGAGAAACGAATCAAAGGCTTAAATCTTATTTGTGCAATGACAGTGGAGCTATTTTTAAGAAATATAGGGCAAGATCTCTCCACCCCAGCTCCCTTTAACCTTGAAATCAGGCACTCATATATTCTAGTGTGTTAGCACCCAAAAACACGTCCAATTCGGTCTTAAATTGAATCATCGAGGACGGCTTGGCTGTGAGGAGCAGATCTTTGTCGTCTGAGCTCTCTCCTCTGTGCACTTGTTATCTTCTATATGCATCGACATTAACTTGATCAAAGACAAAACAAACAGTTAATTGGAAATTCATAATCTACGTAATAAACTTTCCATAATTTACTAACTGATGATCACAATACTACTAGCTAAATACCTTTTTGTGTAGAGAGATGACGGGGGTTATCGGAGGCATCAAGCACCGTACGATGGTTGTGGATGCTGATAATGGAGCCTTTGACCTTAAACAAGACATTGCCGTTGATGTCCGTGACTTCAAAGGTGCCGTCCGAAGGATCATTAGCTTATTCCCAATGATCAAGTCCACCGGATATGCCGCGAACTGTGGGCCCCACCACCACCACCACCATCGGGTTCTCCAGTAACTTGGTGGTGGAACTGCTGCCATTAACTTCCGCCGATCAAGTCAAGAGAGAAAGGGAGTTTATGCAACTGTGAGTTTCTGTCTGGGTTGTGTCAGGGGCATTTTATCGAACATCGTAGGGACAATCCACCAAAGGCCATGCAAGTAAAGGACACTTGTTATGGATTTTGTGTGGACGAGGTTAAGCGCATGCAAGGGCAACGTGTTGTGTAATAATCATCAAAATGTGGTCCATTGAGCGCTATACTTTCTTTCTTGGTGGGAAAGGAAAGAGAATAATTGATGACTAAAAACTATTAAGTAGACATTGTCTCTACATTGCGTGGCATTAGCATCGTAACGTATTCGAACACGTCGTACATGTTATGATACTTTATAATATTGAATACATCAATAAATGTCGAATTGCCGCGCATTCATAATCGATTACAAGATCACAAAATTTCTACGAGTAGAATCCGTGGGTGGATGGTTTCCTAGTTGACTTTTTTTTGTGCACTTCTCATCATATAGTTAAGAAGACATTCTATTTTAATTTTTATTAAAGTTGTCAAAATTTGTTTCTCAATATTTATCATTCCCGTGTCATTTCGAGTTAATTATAATCAAGAAAGCAATTAAACAAAGACAAATAAACAATCAAGATCAGAGCTATACATACTGGAAGAAGACTCTGATTTCAGATCGGATCAGAACAATTACAACTTCTCGAAGTTAACTATGATTGCTCAACAAAAAGTTTCAATCGATTACTTACTAGAACATTCTGATAATAGTCTGTGAAGACCTTCCTTTCAGAGGATCATGGCAAAAGAAATCCATATTTGAACCCTCCTAATATATAAAGAGACAGTTTCAACTCAAGAGTTTACTTAAATAAAAAATTAATATAAATAGGCATGAATTGATGAGTTAAAAGTTGTCTAATATAAATATGGAGCGCAATTCAGCCATAGAGCCACCTTTTTTTTTTTTTTTGAAGGATGAAGCCGTCTCTCTCTATTTTCTGCACTATTCACGCCTTGTCAAGCTCTTTTGCACTTGTAAATCTCTCTAAATAGTGGGAATCCAAGTATCACAGAGGACGTACTTCTCCCATGGTTAATCAATCTAAATAAAATCCCGCTTTTATTATTATTTTTTTTTATCTACGACATGTGCTTATTTATTCATATAGTAGATCAATTCTAGGCTCAGTTCTATATCAAACAAAATCCATATTGGTAGTAGGCCCTTAAATAAATTTAACAGTTAAAAACTATGAAAGCGAAAAACTCTACCGTAAATTCAAGATGTGTGGTCTTTCAACTAATTGGATGCATTTACATATATAAATATAAATATAAATATAAATATATATATATATAGTGATAGGGCTAGGATTTATTAGTAAGGGGGTTAAAATTTTTTTTAATCAAGATTATACTAACATATATATTTATAAATGTAACAGTTTTTATTTATTAAATTCATGATTTATTGACACATAAAAATATCAATATTATATCTAAATAGGATAACTACCACTATCAGTTATATGCAATTAAAATAAAAATAATGCAAGAAAGAACATGAAATTGAAATGTTGATCTTAATAGCTTCATAATACCATAATCATTCAAGTTTCACATATTAAAACTCCAAGTCTAATATATCACTTGTAAAAACGAAAAAAAAAAAATTTTATACACTAATAAATAATATTATTCTCTTAATAAAAGAATAGCTATGTTAAATTCATATACCTCACAACATCATTTTCTTTTCTTAAAAATAGTTGTGCTCGACGATATTTTATAGAGACAAACTCATCTATAAGTGATTCACTATTAAATTTTGCAGCAATTTCCTTTTCAGTATAGACAATCAAGCAGTCATTCAAAATATTATCTTCCATATACGGCAGCAATACCATGATTTTATTATTATTATTTTTATCTACGACATTGTGCTTATCTCACATTGTTAATCAATCTAAATAAAATCCCGCTTTTATTATTATTATTATTTTTATCTACGACATGTGCTTATTTATTCATATAGTAGATTAATTCTAGGCTCAGTTCTATATCAAACAACATCCATATTGGTAGTAGGCCCTTAAATAAATTTAACAGTTAAAAACCATGAAAGCGAAAAACTCTACCGTAAATTCAAGATGTGTACTTCTTTCGACTAATTGGATGAATATACATACATACATATATATATATATATATATATATATAGTTACGGGGCTAAGATTTATTAGTAAGGGGGCTAAAAATTTTTTTAATCAAGATTATACTAACATATATATTTATAAATGTGACAGTTTTTATTCATTAAATTCATGATTTATTGACATATAAAAACATCAATATTATATCTAAATAGGATAACATGCCACTATCAATTATATGTAATTAAAATAAAAATAATGCAACAAAGAACATAAAATTGAAATGTTGATTTTAATATCTTCATAATACCATAGCCATTTAAGTTTCACATCTTAAAACTCCAAGTCTAAATTTTGCAGCAATTTCCTTTTCAATATAGACAATCAAACAGTCATTCAAAATATGATCTTCCATATACGGCATCAATACCATTACAGTCCAAAAGCCCAAAATTCTTCACAAAAAAAAAGGCATGTCTAAGTTTATCACAAACTAAATTGAAAAAAAATGTATTTAAATCTAGAATATTAAACAATGCTATTTCTAATTTTCTCAGCTAAAATCCACAATAAAAACTAAAAATCACTAATTTCTAGCGAGATATTTCCAATTTTCTAATCAGAATTAGCTTATTATCACCAATACATAAGAACAAAAGAAAAAATAATAAAAAAAACAGTAGCACCATGGCGCGTCAATTTCACATTAAGACAAATAGAAAAATCACAATTAAATAAAAAAAAAAAGAATCAAAACAAGAAGCGAGAAAAAGAAATACAAACCTAAAGCAAAAACGAGAAGTTGAAGAAGAATGAATTGACAGACCAAGACAAGGTTGCCTCAAGTTGAGAAGCAATCCAGTATAGTAAATCAAAGAAAAATAAAAATCACACCTTGAACAACATAACAAATTTCCAAATTTGTCTGGGAATGGTGGAATGAGAAAGTGAAGAGTTGGCTTCCTTTAGAAGCTTTTAGTTTATGTGTTGACAAAATATTACTTAGTATAATGGGCCAATTTTTTAAAATACTGGACTATTAAAATTGTAATTCAATTTTAGATTTTAAGTTAAGTCACTAGACCCACTAATGTATATGGGTTTAATAAATTTGTTGCTCAATAAAATATAGAAAACTCTTAATTAATTTATGGGAGGTCAATATTAGTTTATATACATACTAATTTTTTATATAAAAAAACCCCCCACTACATAAAAATTAAAAAAAAAAAAAAGTTAGGGGGAACATGGTCCCCCGGTCCCCTCTGCCATTTTGTGTGTGTATATATATATATAATATCGTGTACTAGATATCATCTGGTAATGTGAACTTCAACTACTATAAATGTGAACTTCAGTTATTAAAAATGTGAATTCGTACAGAAGAAAATGTAAAATGAGAAGAATTTACATTTACGTTTAATTATATTCCCTTTTGCATTAATTCACATTCTCAACAACTGAAGTTCACATTCACAGTAACTGAAGTGTACATTGCCGGATATCATACGGTACCGGATATAAGATTTGGTTTGTGTATATATATATATTTATATATTTGTAAAACAAGCACACTTATTTTCTCTTATCATACATCTCGATTCAAAGTAAGCAAACTGAAATTTTATTTTACTGAAATATAACAAGGAAAAGATTATAGTCTTGCCAAAAGATTAAATTACAAACAAAATAATAAACAACAATTCTATATGTGTGTATGTGTGTGTATAAAACAAGCTATACACAATAGGGAGGAAAAAAAAAAAGCAGATGAAATTAGAGCCATATGTATAGCTAGACTCCTACAAATTACTCTGCAAAATCCCATCAAGGACCACAATAAGTGCAACTATGAAAGCATAATCGATGTTGGGATACACTGTCACCATGAAATTGTCTTTGCCAAACAAGACGCTTTGGACCGTGTGCTTCATTTGCATCTGCAATGTTGTTTCAATTAATCATTAATTTTTTTCAGCAAAATAAATAAATAAATAAATAAAGAACCAATGATTTTGCAATAAAATAGAATCTAAACCTGTTGGCAATTAAGTCATGTACAACTATAATCCAACAAATATGTCATATTGCTCTTGGAATATCATACTAGGTACAGACTTAGACTTGGTTTGCTTTACTTGGCACATCTCTGAAATCCAACCTGGCACCTTCTAACAAGGTAAGTCTGCCGAGTTCAATGCCCAATACCAGGTTCAATACTCTATACTACGTCCAATACCTTATACCAGGTTCAAACCTCTTTGCCAGGTTCAAATCTGGTATTCTATACCAGGTTCAAGCCGACTTAGTATTCCATTTCACGCCAAGTACAGTTCCTATTCCAGCCCCAACCTAGCATTTACGCAAGGTTGCTGCTCAGACCCAAGCTGATATTTTATGCAAGGTTGGTACTCAGATCTAACCTGGTATTTTCTTGGACCCAACACTGCACTAGTTCTCACGTAGTTCCGAACCATCGTCTGCCTGTAAATAGACATCATCCCTGAGGATCAGGGATCATAAAAAAAACCAAGAACAACATCATAAGTCCAAAAGCAAATAGTTTCAAATTACTCTCTAGATGACCAAAACCTCTATACACTAGTTTATTCAGGTATATGCATGAGAAGATCTAATCACCTTCACAATTCTTGACAATCATGTTCAGTAGTACTCTATCCAGGATCAGATTTTCCCTCAAGTCCGTATCCAAGTATTATCCCACTTTGTTGTTGTAATTTGCTTCAATGCTACCCCAGTTAAAACTCTGAATTCCAACCGCTAAATAACAGAGTTGTTTTGTTAATTCATTTACTTTTATACCCTTCACAAATAAAATGTTTCCAACAAACCCGGAACATTTTGGCGACTCCACTGGGGACCTATAGTAATCTATTGATCTTCTTTGTTTTTCTTTATTTTGTTTTCACAATACAAAATCTCTTTAAAAAAAAAAAAAAAAAAAAACTTTTAGCTCACTCATGGAAATAAGGAATCAAGACAGGAGGACAAAGCTCGAAGACAGTACTCAGGTGTCTATTAATGACGCCACAACAACACCAATCCTCAAGTCAAGATGCGTTGTCAGATGGAACATGCCATTTGGAGGATGGAGGAACCACTGGAACCCCCAACTACTCACCAAGTTGGTACTATGGAGAAGCGAGTCCAGCATCCTCATCAGGATCTAATTGGGGTAACAAGAACATCATAAATCATGAAAATTCTGGAGAGGACAGGAGATCGCTTCCAGACTACGTCGCCAAGGAAGAGCTAATCCGACTTTCGAAGGCCGAAAGGAACAAGGTGACTTCTACCATAACAGCCATAGATTTCCACCCACCATATCCCGCTGACATTGCATCTAAACCTTATCCTCATGGTTATGTAAGTCCTACTTTTCGAAAATATAACGGGAGATTTGGTAACGCTAAAGAGCATATCATCCAATTTATTGAACTAAGGATGAGAGAATTTTCCAAGTCTCTAACTGAAAGAGCATATTCTTGGTATGCAAGTGTATAGCCTGGTAGCATTGATGAGTTAGTTTTAGACTAATTAATTAGGTACTTTTAACTTATTATTTTGTTAGTTTTCAATTTGTTTCTAGGTTCTTTCACTTTGTTTTACTCTCTTTTGTAGGATTTAGGTAAAAATGTGGGTTTGTTGTTTTTCGGCACGTTTGGAGCTGAAATAGAGCATTTGGCATGCTTTGGTGTGAAGATTTTGTTTTAAAAAGTATTGGGCGCCTACGCATCGATTTTATGGGGCCTAGGCACTTGAAATAAGTTTTTCAGTATAAAAACCCGAGAGTTTAGCGCCTAGGCGTTGTTTCAGTAGAGCCTGGGCGCTAAAAGAGATTTCCGTCTACATGACTTGGGGCCTAGGCACTGAAAAATTAGGGCCTAGGCACAAATCGTGAATTCCAATTTAGGGCCTAGGTGCAGAAAAAGAGGGCCTAGGCTCCAGATGCGAGATTATGCGGGATCCGTTTTGATTCTCCAAATTTGAAATTCAAAAATCAAATCTTTCGGTATACGGCTATAAATAGAATCCTTTCAGGGTTCCAAAAGGAGGAGTTTCGGAGGAAAAAAAAAGAAGAGTGAAGAAGAGAAGAGCAATTGGTGAATTGGAGAAGAAGAGTAGCAATTCTGAAGATGGAGCGCGGTAATTCCGATTCATAAACCAATTCTTTTCCTTTTCTCATCATGTTTAGAACGTTATTTAGGATTTTGTTTAGTTTCATTATGAACTAATTTTCTTTTTTTAGGACTACGATGTAGCCGGATTATGAATGTTCAAATTCATCATGGTTTAATTCAATTTTGATGTATATTCATATTTATGCTGAGTGTTTAATCTATTCTTAATGTTTGTGAAAGTATGCGCACCCTTTCCCATTGATTTGTTATTCAATTGAGACTAAGGAGTGATAATTGGATTAGACTTTGATTAAATACCATGAGATTGTCGTAGGATAGAGATATCTATGAGACTTGTGTGATACTATGAATCTCTTGTTCTTAATGAATTATGATAGGTTTGGAGTTTGAGACCGAGAGGTGAAAACTGGCTTATTGTGGTATTTTGCCAATGCTTGAGAAAGATTAGTGATTATATTAGAGAAGTTTGTTATCAGCATAGGAATAAGCAGAGATTGATTAAATTTGGTGTTTTGAACATGATTAATTCGGTGAAATCGGAAACTCTAGATATCCTAAAATATTGAATTTCTCCTTGTTAAATTCGTGCATTTTGTTTAATTTAATTTTCTTTTATTTTATTGTATCTCATAAATTTATTATTTAAATAGAATTGGAATTAAAGTAATTCGATACTTAGTAGTAATTAGTCCTCGTTGGGAACGATATCTTTTCATCACTTTCTTACTTGAACCAGCTTGTACACTTGTGAAAAAAATACCTATCAAGTTTTTGACGCCGTTGCCGGGGACTATTTAGTCCTACTAATATCGAGTCAAATAATTCTAGTTTTACTTTGAATTCTTTTTATTTATTATTGTCTTTGTTTCTACTTTTCAGGAGTATTTCTTAGGTGCATGCGAAAGTTTGGAAGTGAGAACTTACTT